>CM054819.1:15114522-15425688 GCA_028984105.1 Lavandula angustifolia
GATGCACACACTTCGACTTAATTATAGGCGATCCTTCGATAAGCGTAAAGACAAGATCCAGTTACGTCGGGGAGAAAGCGCCTTATATTCCCGCTTCTTGTCTGCGAAGAACCTCGGTCACTTGAGGATGCGCTGAAAGATCTTGGCCCGGATCATAGCCATGCGGAGGGAGGCTGAATCGGTTCACGAGAAACAAAGTTTGGGAGCTTGTTGACAGACCCCGACATCAACATGTGATCGGAACTAAATGGGTCTTCAAGAACAAGCGTGATGAAAACAACGTCATAGTAAGGAACATAGCAAAACTCGTGGCGAAAGGCTACTGTCAAGGCGAAGGGATAGATTTCGATGAAATTTTAGCTCCAGTTGCAAGATTGGGGGCAATCAGACTATTCCTAGCCTACGCAACACATCAAAGATTCAGAGTCTATCAAATGGATGTGAAGTCTGCTTTCCTGAACGGCGTACTAAAAGAAGAAGTCTATGTGGAACAGCCTCTCGGCTTTCAGCAGGGACATCAGGTTTATAGACTCAGAAAGGCTCTGTATGGGTTAAAACAAGCACCCAGGGCTTGGTACGATACCCTATCTGAGTTTCTTCTTCAGAAAGGTTTTCGGAAGGGCACAGTAGACCGCACATTATTCAGTATTCCACTGGAAGATGACCTATTACTTGTGCAGATCTACGTAGATGACATCATCTTCGGCTCGAAGAATGTCATCATTTGTCAACAGTTCGAAAGAATGATGTAGGATACGTTCGAGATGTCAATGATGGGAGAGATGAACTATTTCCTCGGCTTTCAAGTCAAACAATCTGAGAAAGGGACGTTCATCAATCAAGGGCAAATACACTCGAGACCTCATCAAGAGATTCGCTTGCACATCTGGCAAACTAATCAAGATCCCGATGAACACGAATATGAAGATTGATCTTGATAAAGAGGGAGTATCGATAGACCAAACTGAATTTCATGCTATAATTGGTTCTCTATTATACTTCACAGCTACTCGTCCTGACATAACTTATGCTTGTAGGTGTTTGCGCTCGATTTCGGGCGAATCCGAAGCAGAGTCACATGGACTCAGCAAAGAAGATTCTCCGCTATCTCAGAGGAACACCTGACATGGGTTTATGGTATCCAGCTGATGATAATATAGAACTAACTGGTTATTTTGATGCTGACTATGCAGGATGTAGAATCGACCGAAAGTCAACTTCTGGAACGTGTTAGTTCCTCGGCAGTAAGCTGATCTCATAGTTCTCAAAGAAATAGCATTCAGTAGCGACGTCAACTACTGAAGCTGAATACATGGCTGCCGGAAGTTGCTGCGCCCAAATCCTTTGGCTGAGACAGCAGCTACGAGACTATGACGTCACTCAAAATGAAGTGCCAATCTTCTGCGATAGTACCACTGCCATTGCAATTACTCAGAACCCTGTACTTCACACAAGATGCAAGCACGTGGACATCAGACATCACTTCATTCGTGACCATGTAGAAAAGAAGGATATCAGGATGGAAAAGATCCATACTGATCATCAAAGGGCTGATATACTGACCAAGCCTCTAGCAGAAGCCAGATTAAGAGAACTTTCAGTAGAGCTAGGTCTGCTGGACCCTACTGACTCCAGTCAGTAAGAGGATTCAGGAGAGGAGCATTCTTTAAAGGGGGAATGTTCACTCTCGTACTGAGTAAAATCAGTATGTAGAGACTCAGCAACCATCTACACGAGGTATCAGCTGACTACGATGTTCAGCTGACAGGTTTGCGTATCTCTACTCAGTAGCCTATAGAACAATTTTGTGCATTTATGATCAGATTCAACGTCGTATTCAATGCCTTAGGAAATGTCATTTAATTTTAGTGGATCATATTTAATACACGACATTCTATGTACAAGCATGCTGAATTCTGCCACGCATTAAATGCATGTCGTATCAAGTTACTACTTAGGCTATTTTCAACCGGCTTTTGACTTAGGCGGCTAATTTGATCATTGCCTATTTTATATAACTTAATCCTAGCCGTCCATCTAAAAAGCGCGTTCAAACTGAACCATTGATCTTTACCTGTTTATCTTCTCTAAGATAGATATATATGCGTTCAAATCTTTGACACCGCCATTTCATATCTGCAAATATCTTAAATACCCGAGATTTTCTGAGATACTTATTACCTTCTATCCAAATTCTCCTCAAAATATTCAGAAAATCTTTTGGTAATTCTTCAATGATTATTAACTATCGTATGGTTTTTATTTCTCTTATATGTTAATCGATACTAACCTATGCTGTGTATGCAGATTACAAAAATGACAGGACCTCAAGTAGGTGCTCCGGCAGATATGCAAGAGATCCTCGAAAAGGATCGAGTCTGGTGCGAGCCTGTCATGGAATTTGATGAGTGCGACCTGGACTTTATGGAGGAGATATTCTATGCTCTCAGAGAAACTGGTCTGGAAGGATTTCTGACGAGAAGGCCGACTTTCTTCCTCCCGCGCCAAGTAGCAGAGATCTACTCGAACTCTGATTCAGTAGATGGAGATATCACAGGGAGATTCATCATCCATACAGTAGGCGATCCCTCCCGCTCCATGATTGAAGTGAGCTAGATGTCCATCCGCGAAGCTCTTCAGAAAAGCTTCAACCTCCCCAACTCAGGATTCAGCACCGTCGCTCATAAAGATGATTTGATGGATGAGTACCTCACCGAGTTCTGTGGGAAGCCAACTGTGTTCAGAGCCGCTTTTCCCAAGAACGCTATGCTCCCTAAGTACAGAGCACTAGCATATATTGTGACTCGATTCTTCGACAAGTCAAGCGAGGCTCGTTTGACCAAGTGTCCGCACCCAAAGCGCAACCGATGATGGCCATATATGATCGGGCCAAGATCAAGCTGGACATAATTTTTCCTCGGAGAGTTTATGATGCGATCGACCAAATTTGATAAGGCATCCAATAGGCTCAGCGTCAAAGGAAAGCTCCTATACGGACTTAAACTCTCAGTGATGATAGAGGATTTCTGCGCATCTGACAAGGTCACCTTTGCTGAAAAACTATACTTCAACGTGAAGAAAGTCAGATTCCAGAATAGGTCAGCAGCCCTTCAACAGATTGGCTCAGGGCCAGCTGCACCTATGAGTGGGACTCAATAGACCTCAACGCTGAAGAAGAAGAGGTCCCCACTAAAATCCACACCAAAGACGCCAACCAAAAAGCTGAAGAAGGTCAGCGAGGTTGCGCACACTGAAACTGCGGTGGAAACAGAGGTCGTCATTACTCAGCCACCACTACAGCTGAGAGACGAGCCTGAGTCTTCTGCGAAGACTCAATCAGTGGAGAAAATCGTTTCCACTGAACATGGAGAGACAATGGACCAAGGGGTCCAAGCTTAATAGATCCAATCAGAAGTCCAGACTGAAGAAGTCCAGACACTGGAAAGCCCCTTGGACGTACCTCCACTCAGCAGTATCCCATCTGCTGAGAAACAGGCATCTCCTATCGAAGTCGAGAGCTCGGAGACAGCCTCAGAGTCAGAATCTGTCGGGCTGGAGGCCTCAACGCTCAAATCCAAAGCCTCCCGGGAGATTGCTTTGAAGTACTACCGGAGATCGCCAGCCACTCACATCTTGTCATATTGGCTAGGCAGGTGAGACTCCATATGTTGATCAGGTTCCAGGAATGGCACAATCGGAAGCAACTGATCATACACCATTCCTGTGAACAGCTCCATGAAGAAGAGCTGCTGATAAGAGGGAAGATTGGCTAGTCAGAGCCATCTGACCTCGGCACGCTCGAGGATCTGAGGGCGACCATGCTCGCCTTGCTGAATGAGAGACAACCAGTCTCGGCACCCGCGCCCTCAAATGGGTCTGACCCCGATGGTCAGGACCCACCCCATGATTCAGGCCCTGAGAAGCCTGATGAGGGAACTCAACAGGACAAGGATGTCACTGCATCTACTGTTGACCCTCCACTCAGCATCCTTGGTCCTGGGCAGATGGTGGTTGGTACTTCGAAGGCAGCTGATCCTGCTCAGCTTCTTCTCCAATCTGCTTTCGAAGTAGCGCCCAGCCCAAAGCGCCGTCGTTCGAAAATAGTGGCCAGGGCACTGAAGGATCAAGGCAGCCAGAATCGCCTTCTTGCCCGTACCGTCCACAAAACTTGGCGGCAAACCACTGAGGCACAGAGTGTAGAGCTGCAGGGACTCAGAACCGCCATTTCTTCATTCCAAGTCCCTAACTTCTCCAACATTCTGACGAATGCCTTAGCTGCACAGGGAGCTGATTTTGTGGCTCGGCTCAAGACGATTCGAGAAGGCCGGGATAAACCGATGAATCAATACAAGGCCGCTCAAACCGCTCACACTGAATCAGTCACAGCCATCTCTCAAGCCAACTAACTCAGAATTCAAACTATTCAGAAGGCTCTTGAAGAGAAGGTTGAGTAGTAGCTGAAAGAGTTCAAGGCTGCAGCATATCTCTCACACAAAGAATACAACGATCAGCTGACCAACGAGAGAAATGAGCTGCATGAGGCACTAACCAAGATTCATACAAGATTAGACGATCTGTCAGCCTCCTACAAAAGCCTGAACAGAAAGGTATCTGCTCCGCCCCCAACCCTACTTGCTGATGCCAAAAAGGTGGAAAGTTTGGCAAAGAAAAGGGAAAGGGTAATAGAGAAATCAACTAAGGGGGAAGCTGCCAAGGAGCTGATACTGAAGGCTCCGAAGAGAGCAAGGTCAGTAGCAGGGGCAACCTCAACTCATTCATCTGCCCCTACTGTACCTACTGAAACTGGCGAGGCCCAGGGTGTCTCAGCTGCAACTGCAACATCAACTGAGACTGGCCCAAGTGGCTCAGGAGCCAGAGAAGTCGCTACTCAGGCAACACAGACTCCCCTTGACATTATTAAGGAAGTTTCCGAGTATGCTGACGAGGAGGACTCAGAAGAGGAAGAAGCTCCTCTTCCTCCTCTTGTTGCCGGCAAAGGCAAGAAAGTTCTGAAACGCCCAACCCCTCCCTCCAAGAAGAAAGGACCCAGGAGGTTCATTGCCCCGGAGGAGGAGGCTTAGATAGCCACAAATGAGAAGTTGGCTAGGGAGATAGCCGAAGCTGAAGCAGCCAACAAACCCAAACCGAAGCCTGTCAAAGGCAAATCTAAGGCACCAGCTGGAGGCAAGAGAACAAGTGTAAGGCTGCCTCCCAAAACGGTTAAACTCAGCGACGAAGCTGACAAGGAAAAGGAGCAGCAGTAGCAGCAATCTATTGAGCAGCAGGGCACCTCCAAAGAAAAATCATCAACTCCCGCTGACTCAGAAGTAGAGCCACCTCACAAGCCTTCCTACACTGCCTCTAAGGCACAGGAACAAGAGATGGAAGAAATCTTGGCTCAGTTAGACAGGTACTTATATAGAGGTGAAGAGGCCAGGCAAATTGAAGCAGCCAGAGAGAGATTACATATAGCAGATCTTGAAGCCCTCAGGCTGAGAATGGAAAAGGAAGCTAGTCAGAGGATTCCCTCAAAGGCTGACATCCCCTACAGATACAGGAGATTCAAAAAGCCTACAGATCTGAAGACTCACAGATGGCCTAGAACAGATGAATGGATGTCAGTGGAATTCACGCAGAGGTGGGAAGCGCTGAAAATCGAGTTCATTAAAAGAAACTATTTTTGGAGATTCTGGTCTGAGAAGCGAAAAGCTGTGGCTTATACTGAATGGATAATGAGAGCCGACTTAGACATGTATGCCAGATTACAGAAAGCTGTCAAAGAAAATGTCGAAGTCAGAGTTCCAGACCCTAGAATCCTGCCACCCCCACAGAGACTTGACGGATCCATTCACTATGGAGTAATAGAGAAAGAAGTGAAGGACGCTGCTGAAGCCAAATTTCTTGATGAAGAAGAACCGACGGACTTTCTTTGAGATATCAAGCCGAGAAAAGTCACTTATTGCATGTATGGAGTGCCCCTTCCCGAATCTCAATCCCAAGATTTCAAAGATAGGATTAGGCAGTTCAAATGACTTCTGGCTTCTGTGTTCTCTTTGTATCTTTTTCTTTTTCCTAGTCTAGCAGAGATGTAACTGTACTGAACCTCTTTACATTTATAATATCTCTGTTTGGCTTTGACAATATCTTATTGTCTGAATAGCCGTGTTTATTTTTTTCTTAACACTCAGAATCACTGAAGTGATTACTGACTCACACACTCACCGTCCTGTTATTTATTGTCGGTTGTTGCTTAGCTAGATTCGATAGACTTGATATCATAAGGGGAAAATGTTGTTAAGACAGGGGAAGTGTTGTTCGGACTCTATATTTATTCGACTTTCCGCCCGATCCCCTCGGTAGTTTAGGACTTAAAGAATAACTCCACTGATTCTACTTGTAACTTTGTAAGGAGCTCTGTTTCTGATAAGTCTAGTGTTAGGTTGATAGCTATTAGGTTTTGGCATCATCAAATAGGGGGAAAATGTTGGGTGATGATTCTATCCTCAGCAGTGTCAATAAACAGTGGGAAATGATTCAGTCTTCTATGCCGTCATACAATCAGTAGCCTTGTGCTCTGAATGAATTTGTGAAGATTTGAAGATCCCAAAACCCTATTCTGATTGGTGAACCATTACGTCGTAAGTTGTTTTGTCTCTGAGATTTCAGACTCAGCAGACCCTCTGCTCTGGTTCAGGCACTCAGTAGATTATCCGCCACAGCACCAGAAGTAGAAGACTCAGTAATACTGGACTCAGCAGGAGCAGTATACTGAAAGAAGTCAGTGGAACTGAACTCACGCAGAGTTGTTCATCACATCTTTGTACTCGAGCCGATCTTCGATAGAACCGGCTCAGCAGGAGCATGCTACTGAATCAGATATCAGACTCAACAACGGCCAGACAGTACTCTGACTGTCAAAATCTTTGAAGTCACTTTTCAGCAGAATCAAATATGAGGAAGAGAGAAGTCAGCTTCAGATCACCTTGAAGTCTATTCTGTCTCAACCACTTTCTGAACCTCGGCCAATGACAAGCAGCCACGTATCCTATATCTACTAAAGCTGCAAGTCAACAACTTTCCAGAAAAGGAGTGAAAGGACACTGCCACCAAACTTCAAAAGAGTCGTTAGCTACCCAAAAGAGAGAGACAAAGGATCATCGTCTCCAACGGATCTATCCTAATCTCTTCTCTATAAATAGAGGGATAAATCAAAATTTGAAGCTCACGGGAAGAACACGAGAGAACACACAGAGCATTCAAACGAGCAAAATTCAAAAAGCCTAAGTCTTTCGCAAGAAGTTCGAAGAATCTATCTCCGGCGAAAGACTACATTCCAGCTCTTAGGGAACCAAGCTTAACTGTTTCATACAGCCTCTAGTATCCAAACGACGATACACGAACCCAAACCTATATTCAGCTGTTCGTCGTTCTAGAAGCCACTTCCTTGTTCCTTATCCCTCTAACCTAAGCTCAATAGCATATATCCATAGCTTAGACGAAGGAGTTCACCTTTGAACTAATCCTTATTGTAAATGACTCCTTCACAGTTTGAGAGTTTTTCAAACACTCAGTTTGATAACCGTGTAAACTGAGACTTGCTCAGTATAAATCTCAAGACCAGTGTTTGTCTAGCGTACAAACCGACTGAGACTATCTCAGTATAATAAATAGCTTCTTGATTTTTCGGGACAAATGGACGTAGGATTTTTGTGTCCGAACCACTTTAAAAATCTCCCGTGTCTTGTGTTTCGTTTTTTAAGCGTGGCATTGATTTACTTGTTCATACCGAAAACCTTCTTTAAATCATTCAACCGAGTTTCAAACAAACTTAACAGATCGCATTAATCAACTCAAACTGTTTTAATAAAAACGTTTTCCTAACTCAACCGAATTGGGCCTACACTATTCCGCACCACCGAACTCTATATCGCAAGTTACCGAATTCGACTCTCGGTCGGCTAGCGAGTCTCGGTAGAGTCGGTCACTCTGCAACATGATTCGTAAACGGCTTATACGGTCCGCTCGAACCTGTTCGATACGACATCATCCTAAAAAGGACTGTTCGTGTTTAAGTTGAGAAAATCGGTTTTCAGGTGTATTCACCCCCCCCCCTCGCCCCCTCTACACCTGAACGTGCTCTCGGGACCAACATTATCTTTAGTTAGTAGTTGTCATCTTTATGAAACACGCTTTTGCGCTAGGGTTTGTATTTAAAGGCTATAACCACATCTAATGAAAGGCATCAAATGCCAAAACCTTATCTTATCTTCTACCTTGTTCCTTATATTTCTTGTTTGTTTTTCCTGCATTTATTAGCTTACATTATTCCATACAAAACCATACATTTCATCATCGTCTACTAGGACTAGCAGTTATAAACTGTTACATTGGTAACTAGAGTACAAGTCATGGCAAATTTGCAACCAAAAGATGGAGAGCTTGACTCCAACCCGTCGGACGATGGCGATCCCCAGCAAACAAACCAGCAACATCCAGAACAATCCACCTGCGTGGTAACAAATCAGCCCCATCAACCTGATTCCACGACACAACAACTAAACATTTTGACAAACCAGTACCAAAACATGTTGACCACTATTAATTCCATGGCTTCCCATTTAGATTATCCTAACTACCCTTACTCTCCCTATTCTCAAGCTTCTATGAACTACCCAAACCCTAATTTCCAAAATCTTGGCTACCCAAACCCTAACCTTCCCCCTCCCATGATTTTCTACCCTAATCCCGGGGTAATGCCGCCACAGCCCTACCCCAACTCCCCAGATCCCAACCTGCACCAGTCTTCCAACTTCCTTACCCCGCCAAACCCTGTTCAGAATTTTCCACACCCAGAGCCTAACCTACGTGGGCCACAAACTCAATCAAACCTTGTCCTCACTGAGGACAACCAAGGGGAATACACAGTGGATAGGATAAGGGAATCAGGGGCTAGTTCAGGGCAGCAGGGAGTGAGCCGAGGGAGTTATGCTGGTAAAGGTGTTGGAAGGGCAGTGATGGGAGGAGGAAACCCTCAATGGAACAGTCCTTTCCCACCAGGAGGAGGGGGCAGAGGAAAAATGGGCTTATCTAGGGGAGGGAGGTTCCAATTCCAGCCAAGTAGAAAGGGACAGCATATGCTGAATAGGAAGCAGAGTGGGTTTGAGAGGGGAACTAGAGAGGGAAATACTGGGGTATTAGCTTCTAGAGCCAAGATTGATTTTCCTCGTTTTGATGGGACTAGACCTAAGGGTTGGCTGCAGAGGTGCATGACTTTTTGGGGGAGCAACTTAGTTGGAACCAGTTCATAAATATGGTTTCTACTAAGTTTGGGGATCTTAAAGAAACAGAGATCATTGGTGAATTCAATAATCTGAAGTATGAGGGGGATTATGAAGAGTATGTAGAAAAGTTTGAACAACTTAAGTCTTTCCTAATACACTCACAGTGTGGACAATTTGGGGAAATTTACTAGGTTGCAAGCTTCCTCAATGGACTGGATAAAGAAACTAGGTCCTCTTTGGGAATGTTCCCTATACCAACATTAGAGGCTGCCATTCATTTGGGGAGGCAATAGTGTTCCAATAATGAAGCATGGGCCAAGAGATTAAAGGAATCCACTAGACAGATGAACAAGAGGTCAGAATGCAGTGGTATGGGGTATTCTAAAACTCCCTCAGGGAAACCTTCCTAGTCTGGGAAAACTAACAGGGCTGATTTCAGGTTACTCACTCCTTCTGAAATGGATAAATGGAGGGCAAAAGGGCTTTGTTATAATTGTGATGAGCAGTTTGTGCCTGGCCATAAATGAACAAAAAAGGTAAGCTTCATGATCATGTCCAATGAAGAACAAGCTGAATATTTACACAGTTTGGAAGAAATGGAGGATGAGGATGACTTTGGAGATGCTAAGGAAGAACTGGGAATGGCAATAATATCCCTAGGATCATTGGAGGAGGAAACTGGGGGAAATGTCATTAGACTGATGGGAAGGGTAGGAAAGAAACCTATGAGAATTTTGTTAGACACTGGTAGCACTCTCAGTTTCTTAAGTGAGGGGGTAGCTAAGCAAATTGATTGTAAGTTGGAGAAGGTGACGCCACTTAAAGTCATGGTGGCAAGTGGTGAAAAGTTGACCAGTGAACACAAGGTATTGGGATTCCAGTGGGCCATGCAGGGGCACCCCTTTGAGTTTGACATTAGGATCCTAGCCACTAAAGGCTATGACATAATCTTGGGCAGTGACTGGTTGAAGCAAGGAACCCCTATTATCTTGGATTATGAAGACATGGCATTCACCATCAGACATCTAGGCAAAATGGTTAAACTACAAGCTGCTAAAAAAGAAGGAGGGGGTACTCAAGTTTCATCAGTAGAGGTGTATTCCCAACTCCAAGGTCAAGCATGCACACAGAGGGATGCTTGTTTATGGAATCTGGAAGGCCAAGAATCAAGGGATGAACTACAATTGACTGCTTTGCTGGAGCAGTACAAGGGGATATTTGAAACCCCTACAGGTCTTCCCCCTAGCAGGGGAATAGAGCACCAGATCATATTAAAACTAGGCAGTCTCCCTAAACAACAGTATCCCTACAGGGTTTCACATAATCAAAAGGCAGAGATTGAAAGAACAGTGAAAGAGTTGCTAGATACTGGTGAAATCCAACAAAGCAAGAGCCCTTTTTCATCTCCAGTACTCCTAGTGAAGAAAAAAGAGGGGAGTTGGAGGATGTGTGTGGACTATAGGTACTTAAATAGCCTAACCATTAAGCATGACTACCCTATTCCCATAATAGAGGAGCTTCTGGATGAACTGAATGGGGCCAGATACTTCTGTAAGATAGACTTAAGGTCTGGGTATTATCAAATTCTTATAGCCCCTGAACACAGATATTTGACTGCATTTAGGACTCATAATGACCATTATGAGTACTTGGTAATGCCATTTGGGCTATGTAATGCCCCTGCAACCTTTCAATCATTAATGAACCAGATTTTTAGAGAAAGGTTGAGGAAGACTGTATTAGTTTTTTTGATGATATACTAGTCTACAGCCCAACCTAGGAAAATCACTTGAGGGATTTAAAGGGGGTTCTGGAGGTATTGAAGGAGAACAAGATGTATGCCAAGTTAAGTAAGTGTTGTTTTGGCCAAACTTTTGCAGCCTATCTGGGGCACACTATTTCTAGTGGGGGTGTGTCAACAGACCCTGAAAAGATCCAGTGCATGGTAGACTGGCCTAGTCCTACCCAAATAAAGGGGCTAAGGGGTTTCCTAGGATTGACAAGGTACTATAGAAAGTTTATAAGAGACTATGGCCGTATCGGTAAACCCTTAATTGCTCTGATGAAGAAGGGAGAGTTTATTTGGACTACAGAGGCTGAGCAGGCTTTCTAGAGCCTGAAAAATGCTATGACAAGAGCTCCTGTTTTGGCTTTACCTGATTTTGAGAGAGAGTTTGAAGTGGAGACAGATGGCTCTGGAGTGGGTATTGGGGCAGTGTTAATGCAAGGGGGAAGACCAATTGCCTACCTTAGCAAGGCTCTAGGACCTAAACACATGGGGTTGTCTACCTATGAGAAGGAATTTTTGGCTATGCTATTAGCAGTACAAAAGTGGAGGGGTTATTTGCAGGGGAGACATTTTACTATTTTAACAGATCAACAAGCCCTAAAGTACCTGCTAGAGCAGAGGATCACCACCCCTCTGCAACAAAGGTGGATACCCAAGCTGCTGGGTTATGATTATTCAATTTGTTATAGAAAGGGAAGGGAAAACAAGGTTGTTGATGCCTTGTCAAGAAGAGAAAATGTGGAACACGAATTTATGGCCATATCAACAGCTGTACCATTTTAGGTACAGAGGGTAGTAGAAAGCTAACTTCATAATCCAAAATGCTCTAAAATCATTGAAGCTAAAGCTATGGATCATCAGGAATACCCTGATTTCACATTTGGAGGAGGATTATTGAGGTACAAAGGGAGAATCACTATAGGGGATCTGAGTCAGTTGAAGGTGAGTATTATGAAGGAACTCCAAGATTCAGCTATGGGGGGCCACTCTGGGACTGAAGGCACTTATCAAAGAGTCAGGAAGTATTTCTACTGGCCAGGTATGAAGGAGGAAGTGAGGAAGTGGGTGAACTTATGTGATGTTTGCAGTAAAAGTAAAGTTGAGAGAGTTGGTTATCCTGGTTTACTGCAACCCTTGGCCATACCTGAACAGCCTTGGTCACACATATGCATGGACTTTATTGAAGGGTTGCCAAAGTCCCAGGGTAGGAGTGTGATACTGGTGGTGGTTGATAGACTCACTAAGTTGGGCCATTTCATAGGCTTGAGCTATCCCTACTCTGCTATGACTGTGGCACAAGTTTTCCTGGAGAATATCTACAGACTACATGGGCAGCCTCTTAGTATTGTTTCAGACAGGGACCCAGTGTTTACTAGCACATTCTGGACTGAATTATTCAAACTACTGGGGGTTAAGTTAGAGCTCTCATCTGCCTATCACCCCCAAACGGATGGGCAGACAGAGAGACTGAATCAATGTCTGGAGATATATGTGAGATGTATGGTCAAACAAAATCAGAGGCAATGGTTTAAGTGGCTACCCCTAGCTGAGCACTGGTATAACACTAATTATCATACCAGTCTCAATATGACCCCATTTGAGGCCATGTATGGCTACAACCCCCCTATCTTATTCACGGGACCCTTTCCTAATACAGAGTCCGTGGAGAGCATTAGCTTAATCGAGGAAAGACATAGACTACAACAATCTTTCAAGGAAAATTTAAAGCATGCACAAGAGAGGATGAAGAAGAATGCAGATGCAAACCGTGTCAACCGCCAGTTTCAGGTTGGAGAGTATGTCTACCTAAAACTCCAACCCTTCCGGCAGAACACGGTTGTTATGAGAAAGAACAAAAAATTATCACCTAGGTACTACGGCCCCTACCTAATAACAGAGAGGGTAGGAGAGGTTACTTACCGTCTGGAGCTACCACCAGGGGCCAAGATCTGGCCAGAGTTCCATGTATCTCTTCTCAAGCGGGCAGTAAAGCCCGGAAAATACCTTTCCGGCGCTTTACCGGAGTTCGACCAAATAGGGGAGTTCAGACTCACACCACATGTCAAAGGCAGAAGAAGTAAGTTAAATCGGAAGGGAAGAGAAATCCACTCCTTCCTAGTGGAGTGGAACAATAACGGAGCGAAAATGAGTACGTGGGTAGAGGAGAGTTACCTGATGGGCAAATTTCCAGATCTATCGCCTTGGGGTCTAGGCTCTGTCGAAGGAGGAGGCATTGTAACAAGCCAGCCGATAGATGAGGTCGGAGATGGTGGAGGTGAAGAAGATTCGCGTATGGAAGTAGGGTTTTTGTTAGCCTTGGTCAATTGCGAAGGTATGTTAGATTTGATGACCGAGGCAGCTGATGAAGTATTCGAAGACGCACGTGAGGAATTCGTAACCGTTGATCAAGAAAGTCGCTAAGGGACGGGATGCGGTGATCTGAGGACGATGTGGACGGCCAGGATGTGTCCACGAGTTAAAAGAACTTATCTTTAGTTAGTAGTTGTCGTTGTTATGAAACACGCTTTTGCGCTAGGGTTTGTATTTAAAGGCTATAGGCACATCTAATGAAAGGCATCAAATGCCAAAACCTTATCTTATCTTCTACCTTGTTCCTTATATTTCTTGTTTGTTTTTCCTGCATTTATTAGCTTACATTATTCCATACAAAACCGTACATTTCATCATTGTCTACTAGACCTAGCAGTTATAAACTGTTACAGGATTTGCATTCTTGTTTATTTAGAAGAATGTTAGAGGAGGTGCTCGATCTTACTGTTTGTTGATTTTTTGGTTGGAATTAAATACTTTTTGTATTGGGATTGTTTTTTGTTATTGGGTATCCCTGGTGTAATCAATGCCTGATTTCAAATTAAGGACTAAAATTATGTTAAATATGTGAATTACGTTGTTGTTCTGTGGATTAGCAAAGTCAGTTGTGGAGACTATGAAGGGGTGATTTATTGCTGATGGGGATGAATAGGATCAGTCTGATGTCTGACAATCTCACTAATTTAAATAAGTCGAAACTTTTTGTGCTATTCTGCTCCTTTTAATTTTCAAGCATCTGATTTTGTGTTTGTCTTTTCTCAGTTGACTTTTGTCTTCGCAAACAATTTAAGTTTGTTTCTTTATGGGCTTTACTTTCATTTATCCCTCTTATTTGTTCCTTTGAGTCCTCGAATATTTGAATATATGGTTATTGCATTTTCACAGGTTTAATTCTTTTATTCAAGATCTCTTGATGGATTGTAGACAAGATATTCTAGTTCCCATTATAGTTAATGAACTAATTGTTGTTTACAGGAGGTTTGATATTAATTGACTTGATTCTCTGTATTATGTGCGAGATTTCTTGCTTGAATCCATGTTCAAATGGCTGATCGCGAATAACTTTTTTTTGCTTTAGTGTGATGACTCTTTTGTACAAAAGTAACAATATTTCTGATTCTTACTGAGCTATGGACGGAAGAAAATATTAAGGATATGTATTTACTAGAAATGCAATGTTCTTCTTTATATAATGCCTTGACTACTATTTTTCCAATACCATAAGGTAACTGGATGGGTTTGTGGTTTGCACAGTAGGTTATGTTTGATAGATGAATACCATTTCAAATTTGTAAGCCATAAATTATAAAGTCCGATTATAGTTATTGTAATTGGTTGAAAAGCTTTATATCAATATAATATGTTGGTTGGTTGGTTATCCACTATTTATGCAATGGGCTAACCACATCTTCTATTCTATGCAGCAGAGTTCCGCAGAACTGGACTTCTTTTCTGAATATGGTGATGCCAGCAAGGAGATCATAGGTAAAGGAAGCTATGGTGTTGTTTGCTCAGCAATTGATACTCATACAGGAAAAGTTGGCAATAAAGAAAATAAAGGACATCTTTGAACACGTTTCTGATGCTGCTCGAATACTTAGGGAGATAAAGTTTTTGAGGCTTTTGAGGCACCCAGATATTGTTGAAATAAAGCACAGTATGCTTCCACCTTCAAAGAGGGAATTCAAAGATATTTATGTTGTTTTCGAACTTATGGAATCAGATCTACATCAAGTCATTAAGGCTAATGATGACTTTACACAGGAACATTATCGGTTTTTCCTTTATCAATTGCTCCGTTCTCTCAAATATATCCACACTGGTACACCATGCTTCCACAATTCATTTTTTTAGCCCAACTGAAAAGAAATTGAGGGATTTAATTGTGACATCATGATTGCCAGTAAAAACTCCTTTCTGGGGTACCTTAGTTTATTGCCTAAAACGTGATGGTTGTTGAGAAGTATGATAGCTATGCCAGCCTTGAAATGTCTTAGCTTGTTGTTACTTGATAAAAAGATGTCTTATTCTATGTCAGCATTGATGTGTCTTAGCTTTCGGTTTGCTAGATGGTTAGTGTTTTATGGTGTGTTTTGATGATGTCTATTTATTTAGCTTATTCTTTTTTCCTGCTGCTAATGTGTATCGTCGAGATCTGAAAACAAAGAATATTCTGGCTAATGCAAACTGTAAACTGAAGATATGTGATTTTGGATTGGCTAGAGTAGCATTCAACGACACACCGACAACAATATTTTGGACGGTAAAAAATGCTTACTCTAGATGCCTGTTATTGACGTTCTCACTGTTCACCTGTTTTCTGAGAATATTTTCTTTTGTGTTGAATACAGGACTATGTTGCTACAAGATGGTATAGGGCTCCAGAATTGAGTGGCTCATTTTTCTCAAAGGTGATTTCTGGACTTATTTACTTTTAATAGATGGAAAATTTATAATGGTTTGTCTAGTGGTTTGTTATTATAAACGTGTCCTTATTGAAGAGCAGCTAGTATTACGTATTTATTCTTGGACCCCCTTTTAAAGGAGATATTGTAATGTGGGAAATATATCTTTTGCAGTGCACTTGATCATTTCAAAGATCAATTTGCTCATTTGGAAGAGAAGATTGGTAAAAGTGGACCAGTGATTCTACTTGAAAGAAGGCATACTTCTCTTCCTAGGCATATGCAAAATTACCATTTTTCATTGTTCGTGTTATGGTTAGTACTTAGTGCCTTCTTGGTTAGGGTGTACTTTTACACTTATATGTCACACTGCCTGTACGCCATCCCCATATCAGCTAATGTTTGATGCTTGGCTTCCTTTCTGCGAGGAATATGCAAGATTGCTAACCTTCATTATTTCATATCCGCTAGTGCTTTAATTACGAAGGATTGGAAACTTGGAAGTAAAAAATTGCGGGTGATATGAGGGGCACAGTTCTAGAGTCTGCTTTAAATTTGTTTAGTTTCTGAATGATGGCCTTTGTGTCCCTAAATTCCCGCCGTGGTCTGACCTATCATAGAGTCCAATAATGTTGAAGCACATCCACACTTCCTTTAGTCGTTTTGGTTTAATAGTATTCACATTTTACATTGGCAACTTACCGCTATGCAGGTCTACCGTCGTACCTTCCGATAGAATACCTCCGAAAGAGCAGACAGCTGTTGCAAAGGCTAGGGACCAGCAAAACTCTGAAGAATCATGCAGCAGAAACTCGAGAGATTTTCCCAATAATTTTTCAAGAACCTTGCAGCCAGTACAGAAGATCACACAAGGTACTAGAACGTTAAATCCCGTTTCCTGTGACTTAGCTAACCCAGGCTAAACTGCCTTGTGCCCAGTGTTTCCATACGAGACTAGAAATACGGTTTATGGTCCTCGGATGTTGCTCAGAGATACAGCACTCTTCAGAAAGAATGGCTCAGGGAAGACGGGAAGAGACTATCCAGCTTGCAACGCAAAAGAACTACCAAACTGCGGCATAGCTCCTGACGTAGCCATAGACATTGATTCCCATCAATATTACACGACCAAGTTGGATGACCGTGTCATCATCGACACGAATCTACTGCAATCCAAAGCTCAATATCGGAGAGTAGGTATGATGCAGTATGGTGTGGGGATGATGTATTAGCAGATAAAGTTGTGTTGTGGAGATATAAATCTGTCTTCGTGGCTAGGTTTCTCCTTTTAAAGGAGTTAATTTTGTAATATATGTTGGGTGATGATTCTATCCCCAGCACTGTTTCACTCAGTGGGAAATGATTCTGTCTTCTATACTGAACCAAGCTCAGTAGCCTATGTGCTCTGAACTGTTGAGAAGTTTTGAAGATCCCAAAACCCTATCAGATTGGTGAACCATTCCGTTGTATATGTTGTTTGTCTCTGAGATTTCAGACTCAGTAGACACTCTGCTCTGGTCAAGGCGCTCAGTAGCTTATCTGCCTCAGCACCAGTGTAGAAGACTCAGTGATACTAGACTCGGCGAGAGCAAAGATATGCGAGAGAGTCGATTGAACCGAACTCGGTAGGAGTAGTTCACTTGGACTCGAGGCCTGATCTTGATGAGACTTATCTCATTGTCTATCTACCGAATACAAGGTCGGACTCAGATCGGCGGATAGTCTTCGGGGACTGTCAGAATCTTTTGAAAGACAATCAGCATTGTCATATACGAGGATGAGAGAAGTCAGCTTCAGCTTGTCTCGAAGTCTGTGCTGTCTCAACCGCTCTATCCGCCTCGACAAATGACAAACATACACGTATCATCCTACCTACTAAAGCTGCAAGTCAACACTTTCCGAAAAAGGAGGAAAAGGCACTGTTACCTACGCCAAAAGAGCCGTTTGCTACCAAAAAGAGAGAGAGAGAAGAAGATCGTCTCCAACGGATCTTTCTCAATCTCTTCTCTATAAATAGAGGGATCATTCAAGATTTGAAGTTCGAGAGTTCACGAGCTAACGAAGAAATGAACACACACACGAACATTCAAACGAGCGAATTCCAAAAGCCTAAGTCTTCCGCAAGAATCGAAAGAGTTAAATCCGGCGAAAGACTACCTTTAAGCTTATAAGGGAACCAAGCTGAACCGTCAACAAAGCATCTAGTATCCAAGCGACGTGACATGAACTTAAAGCTAACCTCAGCCGTTCGTCGCTCTAGAAGCTACATTCTTGTTCCCATCCCTCTAACCCTAAGCTCAACCGATATATCCATAGCTTAGACGAATGAGTTCACTTTTGAACCCAATCCTTATTGTATAAGGACTCCTTCACTGTTGGAGAAGTTTGTCAAACACTTTAAGTTTGATAGAAGTGTAAACTGGGACTTGCTCAGTATAATCCCCAAGCCACGGCTTTGTCCTGTGCACAAGCTGACTGAGACTAACTCAGTATAAATGATAGCCTCCTGATCTATCGGGACAGTGGACGTAGGATTGTTGATATCCGAACCACTTTAAAAATCTCTGTGTCGTTTACTTACGTTCTTTTACTGTTACATTGATTTTACTGTGCATACTGAACATCTTATTTAAAATCAATTAACCGTCTCGCATATCGAACTTCTTATCTACCGAACCGAGACTTAAAACGTTTTCTCATAAAAACCGATTTGGGCCTACACTATTCCGCGCACCGAACTCTTGCCGATCGATACCGAATTCGACCTAGTCGGTTAGCGGATCTCGGCCGAGTCGGACTTTTTAGCCTTTAACACGATTCGAACGGTTATGCGGTCTGGCTGAATCATTTCGATGCGGCATCTTCCCCGAATAGGACTGTTCGTGTTCGAAGTTGAGAAATTTGGATTCGAGTGTATTCACCCCCCCCCTCTACACCTGAACTCACTCTCGGGACCAACAATTGGTATCGGAAGCGGGAGTTCCTTAAGACTCTTATCACTTTGAGACTGGTCTATTCGAACGGATCCGGAGGAAAACGTTTTTCACTGCATATCACTCTACATTCATATCATTATTCTTCATGGCTGATATGTCAGGTATAAGAATGGTACCCATGTTCTCGGTGGAGAATTATGGAGTGTGGCGAGTCAGAATAGAAGCACATCTGACATCCCTCCATGACAGTATGACTGAAGTGCTTGAAGATGGATCTATCGTTCCCATGATCGATAGTGTTGTAACTAAAGCTAAAGGAGGAGGAATGGTGACTGGGAAGAAGATCACTAAAGACAGAAGTCTCTTCACTCCTGAAGAGAAGAAGCTTCACAATCTAGACCGAGTCGCCAGAATGCCATACTAACCACTCTTAGCGATTCTTATCTTGGTAGGGTTCAGGAATGCAAAACCGCTAAAGAACTCTGGGATGCTCTAGCGCTACTGAGTCGAGGGACTCAGAAGATTAAAGCGAATAAACTAGCGCTGGAACTCCAAAAGCTGGAAAGCTTGTCTCTCATGCCTGGTGACAAAATCGAAGATCTGAACGTCAGATTTACCAATCTGATGAACTCAATCAACGGGCTGGGAAAGACATTCAGCAACCGAGAAATGAATCTAAAGATACTGAGGGCACTGCCGGACGGACACTGGACACTTTTTGCCACTCTATTGCGACATTCTGATTTAGATGTTGTCTCTCCCGACCATATCTTTTCAAAATTACGAGCGAGAGGAGTTTGAGTTCGACGGACCTCAACGAAAGCCGAGAGCCGAAGCCGACATAAAGATCGACCATGCTTTCAAAGCAATCGGCACAAGACATCTCTCCGTGACGAGCAAGACGACGAGTAAGACCGAGCCTTCACTCAATGATCTACAAGAAGGAAGTCTCGCTCGGAAGTATGCGCCGCTCGTTTGTAAAGTATCGAAGGAGAAAGAGAGGCGTAGAAGGCCGACTAAAGCGTCACCGAGACACAAAAGGTAAGTCGGAATATACACCAAAACGCTCTCCCGACTCACAATCTTCGAATGCGTAAAGAAAGATGACTCAAGCACCCTCAAGGGATAGTGCAACCAAAGAAGAAAAAGTCATCACTTGCTACAACCGCAAAAAAGTCGGGACATTATCAATATGATTGTCCCGAGCTCAGTAGTGCTTGAACGCGCAAAGCACGTAAGGCAAGGAGAGAGAAATTCGCCCGTAAAAGACAATCCTACATAGTGGCGAAATCTCGGACGACTCGGAAGAGGTCGACTCCTTTATGGATTCATCTCGACGATGAAGCGGCCTTCATGGCCTTAGAGCATGAAGCGAGATGAATCGAGCCGAAATGTGCATGATGGCGAGGCGAAGAGGATGAGGTAAATTCTCATGAACCGGTCAAATCCTCTTCACACCGCACACACGACAACTGTTTTCGAGTGCGAGATGGGAATTTGGACATCACAACCGCCTATGAAGATCTACTAGATGAACAAATTCAGATGAGTCTACAGCTCAGCAAGACTCTTCAGGAGTTGGATACCCTGAAAGTGGAGAATCAGAGACTTTCTCGGGAGAGTCGGGTTGCTACCGAGGCCGAAGGACTTGTGTTGAGACTCGGGGGAGGAGATAAACTCCACGATGGCCAAGTCTCGGCATCAAGAAGATCGGATTTCGTTTTGACCAATGACTTGACTCGTAAAGATCTTGAACCGAGTCTCTGGAAGCAAAAACTATCGGGACTTGAGGCCGAACATGATGCATCGAAGAAAAGTGATGATGTCCGGAGGAACCCGATGACCGAGAGGTACATGGGCGCCGAAAAGAAATTGGAGGCTATGCTAGCAAGCAACAAGCCAAAGCACCGCAAGGAAGGACTTGGATTCGGCCGGGGAGCTTCCTCGTCCGCCCCAAGACACTTAGAAGGACGGCTTGCCGATAGGTTTGTTCGAGGAAAGACCATCAATGCTTGATATACCTGAACCCCCTTGCAAAGAACAAACAAAAGATGAAAGCACCTCATCCTACTCAAGCAAAGCATTCGACAACAAGATCAAAGCCAAAGTACCCCGGTTCGGTCAAGGGGGAACCAAAGCAAATCAAAATTGGCCGATCAGTATGGACCTCCAAAACCGACACATCCCGGCTCGGTATGGGTCATATTATTATGAACCTATAGTCGAAGAGGATCCAAAAGTCGAAAAGGAAACAGAAAGCCGCACGAAGGCAAAGGTCGGCGATCCACCGGATCGGAAGATTAGGACTCCCGAACCTCGAAGCCTCGAAGTCACCGTGACCGATCCAAGTGGTCAGATATGTTGACCCTAGTGGAAAGAAGATGTCTGAAACCACCAGGGTTGTTAGACAGATTTGGGTTATTAAAACTAACACCTAAGGACCCAAAATCAAAAATAAAGGGTACCTGAATATAATTTGTTTTTGCGGAGTGCGCAGAGACCCATGGTATGTGGACAGCGGATGCTCAAGACATATGACATACCAAAGGAGTCTACTGAAGAATTATATCACTGAAAAAGGACCCAGAATTGAGTTCGGAGACAATTCAAAAGGTTATACTAGAGGATATGGAACACTCAGCATTGGAACTGCCAAAGTTCCAAGAGTATCATATGTTGAAGGACTTCAGCATAACCTTTTCTCTGTTAGTCAATTTTGTGATAACTCAAATAGAGTGGTATTTGACGCTGGTTTCTGTGATGTTATTGATAAATCTACGGGGAAAACAGGTGTTATCGTGTTCGCGCAGAAAAGAACATATATGTTCTTGGATCGGAACTCACTGAACCTCGAAGCTTGTCTGTTGGCAAAGAATGATAATCGAACGGGGTGGCTATGGCATAGAAGACTCAGCCATCTCAACTTCAAGACGCTCAACAAACTAGCAAGAGACACTCTAGCAAGGGACTGCCGAATGAAATATTCAGCAAAGACACTCAGTGTGAAGCATGTCTGAAGGGAAAGCAAACAAAGAATCAAAATCCAACAGTTCCATCTCCTTCCACTAATGGAATCCTTCAGCTGCTACATATGGATTTGTTCGGTCCAGTCTCTCCAGTGACGATCAGAGGCAGGAAATATGCATTAGTGGTCATAGATGACTACTCGCGCTACACATGGGTCATATTCATTGCCAACAAGTCTGATGTAAAAACAGAGTTACCAACGCTTCTGAAAAGGCTCAGTGTCGAGAAGAACACCAAGATCAGAAAAATACGTTCAGACAGAGGAACTGAGTTCCTTAATTCCATGGTAGAGGAGTTCTGCGAAACAGAAGGAATAGAGCATGAGACATCGGCTGCCCGCACACCTCAGCAAAATGGAGTTGCTGAACGAAAGAACAGAACTCTCAAAGAAGCAGCTAGAACTCTACTCGCAGATTCATGACTCCCATCCAAATTTCGGGCGAAGCAACGGATACTTGCGTGTTACACTCGGAATAGATCTCTACCGACAAAGCAAAGATAAGAGGACACCATATGAACTATGGAACGGCGGGAAGCCTTCTCTATCCTATTTCCATATCTTTGGTTGTTCATGCTTTATCCACAATAATGGGAAAGATCGACCAAGACTTTTGATAGCAAGTCAGATCAGGGAGTATTCTTAGGATACTCTCGGGTCAGCAAATCTTTCAGAGTATTCAACTATCGGACTCTTTGCGTGGAGGAAAGCCCTCATGTTGTTTTTAACGAGTTTGCTACTGAAGACAGGAGCAATAACTCAAATTTCGAATACGAGGACATCGGTAGACTACTGAGGATCTAAACTTAAAGGACAAACCCGAAAAGATCCGGCTATGTTGGGATGATGATTGAGGACGAAGAAACCGAAGACAAATCTATCGAATCTCAAGTAGCGAGCAAGTAGGCGAGCAGGGTTGATTCTCCCGAACGGAATCAATCCCGTGTAACTCGGGTCGATGAAGAAACCCAAGAGGTAACCGAGACCACTACCGAGAATAACAACTCGGGGGGGGAACATCTAGTAATGTTCCCGAGCTGAATGCCCCGAACCACGGTGACTCGGTAGATCATACTCTTATCACTGAAATTCTTCAATCTCAGAATAGTACAACTGAAATGCCTAACTCACCTACTATCTGTGTTGAACAAATTTCAGATGAAGAGCTGAAACATCGTAGATCGTGGCTCGATGCTCACACTCCTAATCTGATCATTGGAGATCCTTCAGCAAATGTCAAGACAAGATCCAGATTCTGTCAAGGAGAAAGCACATTATATTCCTGTTTCTTGTCTACTGAAGAGCCTCAGTCAACTGAGGATGCATTAAAGGATGCTGACTGGATCATAGCTATGCAGGAGGAGCTGAATCAGTTTACGAGAAACGAAGTGTGGGAGCTTGTAGACAGACCCCGTCATCAACATGTCATTGGAACCAAATGGGTCTTCAAAAACAAGCGAGATGAAAACACCGTTATAGTAAGGAACAAAGCAAGGCTCGTGGCTAAAGGCTACTGTCAAGCTGAAGGAATAGATTTCGATGAAACCTTCGCTCCAGTTGCAAGATTGGAGGCAATTAGACTATTCCTAGCCTACGCAACACATCAAAGATTCAGAGTTTATCAAATGGATGTAAAGTCTGCGTTCCTGAATGGCGTGCTGAAAGAAGAAGTCTATGTGGAACAACCGCCCGACTTTCAACGGGGACATCAAGTATATAGACTCAGAAAGGCTCTGTATGGGTTAAAACAAGCACCCAGGGCTTGGTACGATACCCTATCTGAGTTTCTTCTTCAGAAAGGTTTTCAGAAAGGCACAGTAGACCGCACTCTATTCAGCATTCGACTGGAAGAAGACTTATTACTTGTGCAGATCTACGTGGATGACATCATATTCGGATCAAAGAATGTCATCATGTGTCAACAATTTGAAAAGATGATGAAGGATAATTTCGAGATGTCAATGATGGGAGAAATGAACTACTTCCTTGGTTTTCAAGTCAAGCAATCTGAAAAGGGAACGTTCATCAACCAAGGTAAATACACTCGAGACCTCATCAAAAGATTCGGCCGCACATCCAAGCAAATCTATCAAGATCCCGATGAATACGAATATGAAGATAGATCTTGATAAAGAGGGAGTATCAGTAGACCAAACCGAATATCGTGCTATAATTGGTTCTTTATTATATTTAACAGCTACACGTCCTGACATAACTTATGCTGTAGGTGTCTGTGCTCGATTTCAGGCGAATCCCAAGCGAGCCATATGGACTCAAGCAAAGAAGATTCTCCGCTATCTCCGAGGAACACCGACATGGGTTTATGGTATCCAATGATGATAATATTGAACTAAGCGGCCATTCCGATGCTGACTATGCAGGATGTAGAATTGACCGAAAATCAACTTCAGGAACATGTCAGTTCCTTGGCAGCAAGCTGATCTCATGGTTTTCAAAGAAACAGCACTCAGTAGCTACGTCGACTACTGAAGCTGAATACATGGCTGCCGGAAGTTGTTGCGCCCAAATCCTTTGGCTGAGACAGCAGCTGAGAGACTATGACGACATTCAGAATGAAGTGTCGATCTTCTGCGATAGTACCAGTGCCATTGTAATCACTCAGAATCCTGTACTACACACGAGATGCAAGCACGTGGACATCAGACATCACTTCATTCGTGACCATGTCGAAAAGAAGGATATCAGGATGGAAAAGATCCATACTGACAAGCAAAGGGCTGATATACTGACCAAACCTCTAGCTGAATCCAGATTCAGAGAACTTTCAGTAGAGCTAGGTCTGTTGGACCCTACTGACCCCAGTCAGTAAGAAGGTTCCATGAGAGGACCATTTCAGTAAGGGGGAATGTTCACTCTCAGTACTGAATGTATTCAGTACGTAGAGATTCAGAAACCATCTACACGAGGTACAGCTGACTACTATGTTCAGCTGACAGGTTTGCGTATCTCTACTCAGTAGTAATTTATATAACAGTACCTTGCATTTATGACAAAGATTCAGCATGATATAAATATCTCTTGGTTTGTCTTTATTATTAACGAATCTCATTTGATGCACGACATTCCATACATAAGTTTGCTGAACTCTGCGCACATTTAATGCATGTCTTTTCACAGTTACTACTTAGGCTATTTTACAACTGGCTTTGACTTAGGCGGCAGATGCGATCATTACCTATAATATAACTTCTAATCTTGACCGTCCATTCTAAAGCAGTTTAAACACAACCTTTGATCAAATAACTGTTCATCTTCACGTTTGATATATATATTTGATCATATCTTCTCAAACCGCCATTAGCATACTTCAAAACTTTCAAGTCCGAAAAATCCGAGATTTGCAAAAAGCAATCCCTATTTGTATCTTCTTGCAACTTCATCTTCATATCATATCTCGATTTTTATTGGTATGCTTATTAGAACTGTTACTGTATTCTCTGTTTCTTCAGTATCATTATATAAACTGTTGTATCTAAAACTGATACTGATAAGATTCTTATGTAACAGGTACTATGGCGAACATAACTGTCGATGCCCCTCTGAACATGGAGGACATTCTTCAAAAGGTCGTGTCTGGTGCGAACCAGTCATGGAATTCGATGCGTGCGACCTAGACTACATGGATGAGATCTTCGCATCTCTAAGGGAGTCCGGTCTGGAGAAGTTTCTTTCGAGGAAGCCAACGTTCTTCCTTCCTCGACAGGTGGCTGAGATATACCTCAACTCAGACTCCATCTCTGGAGACATCATTGGGAGGTTCAGAACTTACTCCATCAACAATGCTTCCCAACTGCTGAAGCGTATATCTATCAAGGAAGCACTGAAGAACAGCTTTGACTTGCCGTCTGAAGGAGTCAGCACCGTGGGCTACAATGACGACTCAGTAGACGAGTACCTATCTATATTCTGCGGGAAGCCAACCACCTTCAGAGCTGCTTTTCCCAAGAACGCCATGCTGCCGCAATACAGAGCCTTGGCTTACATTGTCACTCAGCTGTTGACAAGCCAAGCTGGCTCATTTGATCAGGTCTCCCGACCTAAGATTCAATTAATGATGGCGATATACGATGGCGCTAAGATCAACTGGACAGATTTCTTCATCCGAGAATTCATGATCCAAGCGGCCAAGTTTGACAAGTCCACACGCATCCTGAGCGCGAAGGGGAAACTACTGTATGGGCTGAAGCTCTCAGTAATGATTGAAGACCACTGTGGTTCAGACCAAGTCACCTTTGATGATAAAGAGTACTTCAATGTGAAAAAGGTGCACTTCCACAACCAGTCTGCTGCCCTTCAGCAGATAGAGTCAGGTCCCCAAGCTCAACAGACTAAGCCTCAGCAGGCTGCATCTTCAAAGAAGAGAACACCTCCAGCAAAAATATCCAAGGCATTGGCTAAGAAACTGAAGAAAGCCATCCCAGACGTGCCTGCTGAATCTGAGGTATCTCCGAAAACTCCTGCTGAACAGGCTACTCAGCAACCTATTCAGCCTCTGCGGCTAATAGATGAGCCAGAGTCTTCTGAGAAGACTCAATCAGTGGAGAAGGAAGTCTCCACTGAGGAACCCAAAGAAATGGAGCAAGGGACTGCCTCTAAAGAGGAGAGCGACGAGGTTCAACATCTAGAAAGTCCCCTTGTTGTTCCACCAATCAGCAGTCTTCCGTCTGCTGAAAAACAAGTGTCTCCCATTGACTTGGAGTCGGAGACAGCATCTGAAGGAGAGACGATCGAGATGGAAGCCTCAGTAATTCTATCCAGAGCATTCCGTGAAATCCTCCAACAGATACCTGAGCTTGCTGACTACCCCGATTTGATGCTCATTGCAAAATCAGCAAGGCTCCACATGTTTCTGCGACATCAGGAGTAGCCTCGTCTACAACGCCTAGTTCTCCACTACTCCTGTCAGCAGCTTCATGAAGAAGAACTGAGAATGAGGGAACAAATAGGCTATTCTGAGCCTGAAGACCTCAGCTCAATGGACAATCTGAGGGCTGCAATGCTGGCAATGGTACATGATCGACAACTTGCCTCAGGCCCAGCACCCTCAGATGGGTCAAACCATGACGACCCACCTAGTGATTCAGGCCCTGGAAAGCCTGATGAGGGAAATCCCCAGGACAAGGATACACTCACTTCTGCAGAAGCTCCGCGTCCGCTCAGTATCCTTGGACCTGCGAAGTCGACAGCTGGTACCTCAGCATCCACAGAGCCCGCTCAGCTCTTGTTGGAGTCTGCATTCGAGGTAGCGCCCAGCCTGCATCATCGACGTTCCAAGTATGTGGCGAGGGCTATCAAAAGCCAAGGCACTCAGAACCGTGCCCTCGCCAAGGCAGTCCACAACGTGTGGAAGAAGACTGCTGAAGCCACCGCTACTGAGCTTCAGGGGCTGAATTCCTCTATGTCCCAATCAGCCGCCCCTAATGTCTCTGCCATTGTCACTCAAGCACTGGCACAGCAGTAGACGAAATTTGATGATCAACTCAGGATCTTCCAGGAAGGACAAGCTCAGCTTCTTGCACAGTTCAAGGCATCCTTGTCTACTCATTCTGAGTCCTTCGCTGAACAAGCCCAGGCCACAGAAATCAAACTTGAAAACATTCAGTTGGTCGTGGAAGATAAGATCTCTGAAAGGCTGAAAGAGTTCAAGGAAGTGGCTGACCTCTCACACCAGCAGTACAAGGTAGATCTTGCAACTGAGAGGAACGAGCTGCATGAGGCTCTGACTAAGATCAATGATCGTCTTGATGATCTGTCAACCTCTTACAAAAGTCTGGAAAGGTCAGTACTAATCCCTACCCCGGCTGTTATTGATGATGCCAAAAAGGGGGAAGGAAAGATAAAGGATACTGAAGCAGCAAAGAAGAGTACTGAGAAGCTGACCCCCACCAAAACTGCAAAAACTAAGGGTACAACAACTCAGAAGAAGACTCAGACTCAGACTAAAATGGGTGAGGCCCAGGGTGTCCCAGCTGCGAGCACAGCTAAGACCGGCCCAAGTGGCTCAGGAACCCAAGCTGCTCATGCGACTCAGACTCCCACTGATATCATTAAGGAAGTCGCAGAGTATGCTAAGGAGGCTGCTGAACATTCAGATGAAGAGGAAACACCTCTCCCTCCACCTGTTCAGGGCAAAGCAAAAAGGTACTGAAACTCCCGACCCCTCCAGCAAAGAAAACGAAACGATACATCTCAGCTGAGGAGGAGGCTCAGATTGCCGCTGATGAAAAGGCGGCAAGGGAGATTGCTTGAAGCGAAGCCGCAAACAAGCCTAAGCCTAAGCCTGTGAAAGGAAAAACTAAAGCTCCAAGCAGAGGAGGAAGAAAGCCTGCCAGGCTACCTCCAAGGAAGCTCAGGATCGAAGACGATGATGACAGGGAAAAGGAGAAGGAGCAGAAGCAGCAGAGTACTGAGAAGCAAGGTACATCGAAAGAAAAATCAAGTACCCCTGCTGACTCAGAAGATGCCTCCCAGAAACCTAAAGAGCTAGATGATGAGACAGAAGCCATATTCGCCCAGATGGACAGATATTTATATAGAGGCAAAGAGGCGAGACAGATCGAGGCTACGAGAAATAGAATCCATTTAGCCGATCTGGAAGCTCTGAGGAAGCGTACTTAGGAAGAAGCCAGGCACAGAACCCCTGCTAAAGCTGACATTCCCTATCGTTACAAGAAGTTCAGAAAGAAGGCCACTGATCTGAAATCTCACAGATGGCCGAGAACAGACGAGTGGATGCCGGCTCAGTTCACTCAGAGATGGGAAAATTCAAAGATTGAGTTCATCAAACGCTATTATTTCTGGAGATTCTGGCCGAACAAGTCTAGAGCTGAAGCTTATGCTGAATGGATGATGCTTACTGAAGCTCTACATCCACTTGTATAAAGCCATTTCAGAAGGGAAAGAGATTCAGATTCCCGGACCCAAAATCATTCCACCTCCAAGAAGAATGGATGACTCAATTCATGTTGCGACTATTGAAGCTGAAGTGAAGGACGCTGCTGATCAAAGATTCTTACAAGATGATAACCCAGCTGACTTCGCGGAATACTTGAAACTGAGAAAGACCACGTACCGGATGTATGGTGTGCCACTGCCTGAGACACAATCGCAAGGATTCATGGACCGGATTCAGCAGTTTAGGCGCCCATAGTCTTAGTATTCTCTCTTCATAGTCTAGCAAGATTTGTAATGTACTAAACTGAATCACTCTTATATATACAAATCTTCTTTTGGCTCTGACAACAACTTGTTGTCTAAATAGCCGTGTTTGTCTTATGTTTTAACACTCAGGATCACTAAAGTGATTACTGACACACACTCATTTCTACCTTTATTACTTGTCAGTTTATTGCTTTGTTAGATTTTGCTAGTCTAGTTTCTATGTAATGGGGGAAATTATTTTTGCCCTGTTTCTCAGTAGTCTAGAACTGATGGAACATCTCCACTGATCTTACTTGTAAAATTGTAAGGAGATTTGTTTCTGTCTGTTTAGTGTTAGCATAGATGATAGGTTTTGGCATCATCAAATAGGGGGAAATTGTTGGGAGATGATTCTATCCTCAGCACTGTTTCACTCAGTGGGAAATGATTCTGTCTTCTATACTGAACCAAGATCAGTAGCCTATGTGCTCTGAACTGTTGAGAAGATTTAAAGATCCCAAAACCCTATCTGATTGGTGAACCATTCCGTTGTATATATTGTTTGTCTCTAAGGTTTCAGACTCAGTAGACACTCTGCTCTGGTCAAGGCGCTCAGTAGCTTATCTGCCTCAGCACCAGTGTAGAAGACTCGGTGATACTAGACTCAGCAGAGCAAGCGATATCGAGAGAGTCGGTTGAACCGAACTCGCCGAGAGTAGTTCACCTGGACTCGTAGCCGATCTTCGATAGACTTATCTCAGCTGTCTATCTACTGAATACAAGGTCAGACTCAGCATCGGCAGATAGTCTTCAAGACTGTCAGAATCTTTTGAAAGACAATCAGCATTGTCATATACGAGGATGAGAGAAGTCAGCTTCAGCTTGTCTCGAAGTCTGTGCTGTCTCAACCGCTCTATCCGCCTCGACAAATGACAAACATACAAGTGTCATCCTACCTACTAAAGCTGCAAGTCAACACTTTCCGAAAAAGGAGGAAAAGGCATTGTTACCTACGCCAAAAGAGCCGTTTGCTACCAAAAAGAGAGAGAGAGAAGAAGATCATCTCCTACGGATCTTTCTCAATCTCTTCTCTATAAATAGAGGGATCATTCAAGATTTGAAGTTCGAGAGTTCACGAGCTAAAGAAGAAACGAACACACACACGAACATTCAAACGAGCGAATTCCAAAAGCTTAAGTCTTCCGCAAGAATCGAAAGAGTTATATCCGGCGAAAGACTACCTTTAAGCTCATAAGGGAATCAAGCTGAACCGTCAACAAAGCATCTAGTATCCAAGCGACGTGACACGAACTTAAAGCTAAACCTCAGCCGTTCGTCGCTCTAGAAGCTACATTCTTGTTCCCATCCCTCTAACCCTAAGCTCAACCGATATATCCATAGCTTAGACGAAGGAGTTCACTTTTGAACCCAATCCTTATTGTATAAGGACTCCTTCATTGTTGGAGAAGTTTGTCAAACACTTTAAGTTTGATAGAAGTGTAAACTGGGACTTGCTCAGTATAATCCCCAAGCCACGGCTTTGTCCTGTGCACAAGCTGACTGAGACTAACTCAGTATAAATAATAGCCTCCTGATCTATCGGGACAGTGGACGTACGATTCTTGATATCCGAACCACTTTAAAAATCTCTGTGTCGTTTACTTACGTTCTTTTAATGTTACATTGATTTTACTGTGCATACTGAACATCTTATTTAAAATCAATTAAATGTCTCAGTATACTGAACTTCTTATCTACTGAACTGAGACTTAAAACGTTTTCTCATAAAAACTGATTTGGGCCTACACTATCCCGCGCACTGAACTCTTGCTGATCGATACTGAATTCTGACCTAGTCAGTTAGCAGATCTCAGCCGAGTCAGACTTTTAGCCCTTAACACGATTCAGAACAGTTGTCTGGTCTGCTGAATCATTTCAGTACGGAATCTTCCTGAATAGGACTGTTCGTGTTCGAAGTTGAGAAATTTGGATTCAGGTGTATTCACCCCCCTCTACACCTGAACTCACTCTCGGGACCAACAATATATAATACTGTTTAATAAAATCATTTTACCAAAATTTTCCATTCTCAACACCGATTTTGGTCATCCTAATTGTACAACACTTGAACTTTATTTTATATTTTTTTTACATATTGAAATCAATATCAACATATATCGAATTGATAAAATGGACAAAACAAAACCAAGTCCTTATATACTCTTAAAGGAGCAATCCCTCCAACATTATATGACCCAAGCAAAACATAAAGCGTATTTGGACCTTTGTTATTTGAAAGTGCAACAGCTGGCCTAACAAGAAATAAACGCGTTGAAGAAGACTCATGATACATGGACAACGGATGTTCCAAACACTTGACATGCATGAAAATAATTTTCTATCATGACATGCATGAAAATAATCTTGTTGGGAGATGATTCAGCAGTAGATTGTTTAGAAGATTTGGCTGATCCCAAAACCCTAATTTGATTGGTGAACCATTTCGTTGTAATAGTAACGTCTTGGTCTCTGAGAGTTTCAGACTCAGTAGACTTTCCTTCAGCATGGTCCAGGCTCAGAAGTTCTGTCTGCTGATCCCTCAGTAGACTATCCGCCTCAGTACTATGGAGTGAAGACTCAATAGTGTTGAACTCAGCAAGAGCAGCATACTGAGAGGTGTTCAGATGCTATAGTGCTGGACTCAACAGGAGGAGCATACTGAAAGGAGTCAGTAGAACTGGACTCAGCAGGAGCAGTTCACTGAACTCAGAGTCGACCTTCAATAGAGTTGGGCTCAGTAGGAGTATACTATTGACCCCCAGGTCAGACTCAGCAACGGCCTGACAGTCTCCTTGATTGTGATCTTCTATGTTAAATCAGTAGAGTCGTCCGAGGTTGTTCACATAAGAGAAGTCAGCTTCAGTATCTGCCTTGAAGTCTGTGTGTCTCAACTACTTTCTACGCCTCGACTAATGACAAGCAGCCAGCTGCCAAAGTTCTGGTAAAAGTTGCAAGTCAACAACTTTCCAAAAATGGAGGAAAAGACTTTGGGCGATTCCTTAAAAGAGCCGTTAGCTACCCAAAGAGAGTGAGACCTGGACAGTTCGTCTCCAACGGATCTATCCATAGCTCACCTCTATAAATAGAGGGAAAATCAAATTGAAAATAGCACAGATACAATAGAGTGATTACGAGCATTGAACGAACAAGAACACAAGCTTTCCGCAAGAACTTTAGTGAAACACTAAACGCGAAAGGCGACAACTTTGCTCTAGGGAACCAAGCTGAATAGAATCAAAACCTTTAGTATCCAAGTGATAGAACATGAACCCAGAGAGATCATTCCTCATTGTTCATCACACTAGAAGCCACTTCTTGTTCCCATCCCTCTAACCTAAGCTCTACTGAAATATCCATAGCTTAGACCCAAAGGAGTTCATATCTTGAATTGTTCTTATTGTAAAGAACTCCTTCACTTTTGGAGAATCCTTCAAACATTCTTGTTTGAACCTTGTAAACTGGAACTTGCTCAGTATAATCTTCAAGGTCGTGTTTGTCCAGTGCACAAACCAACTGAGACTAACTCAATATAATAAAATAGCCTCCTAATATTTTCGGGACAGTGGACGTAGGATTGTTTGATATCCGAACCACTTTAAAATTGCTGTGTTCATTTTCTGTTGCATTGATTTACTGTTCATATTGAAAACTATTTTACAAAATCATACAACAGAGTTTCAACAAAGCTTAAACTAAGTGCACTAACCTACTGAAACAGTTTTAATAAAAATATTTTCAACTCAACTGAATCGGGCCTACACTATTCCTCACGCTACTGAACTCTTACTGAACGGTACTGAATTCTGACATCAGTCAGCTAGCAGGCCTCAGTATAGTCAGTTACTCTGTCCACGCGATCCAGAACAGCTTGCCTGCTCTACTGAATTTATTCAGCAGACACTCTCCTGAATTGGACTGTTCACGTTTTAAGTGGAGAAAGTTTTCAGGTGTATTCACCCCCCCCCCCTCTACACCTGAACATTTATCTCGGGGCCAACAAATCTTCTATCAGATTACTTGGAAAAGAAAGAGACACAAGTCTTTGGAGAACACCTTTGGCCAAACCAAAGGCTACTCTACATTATCTTTTGGGATTGCTTCAGTTCCAAGAGTTTTTTCAGGTGTAATAACCCGTATTTTTCGTATCTTCTATCCAAGAATGATTCATATTATTATTAATATTAATAATAATATTATTATTATTATTATCATCATCATCGTGATTAACGCTTAGTCCGTAACGACACATAGAAATTTTACGAAAATTATATAGCATCTCTATTTCACCATCGTACAAATCGAAACTTTATATTAGGCTAATATCATTTTAGGGATTTCTCCATAAGACATTATATAAGAGCAACACTTCTAGAATTAATTATGCACATAAATATATATATATATCGACATTTCTCCTCTTGGAATTTCGAACTCACTAGGAAGTTTCATTCCACATTACCTCCGTATCCCCACTCCACTCCAACATAGGTCAACGATAGATAAATGGGTTCAAGAACATCTCTCCACATGGTATTAGAATCCCTCCACTTGGAAGCTCGAAGCCTACACCTAGGGACTCATCCTTGCCACGCGGATGATCAGCCCCATTTAATACTTCACTTCAACCACCATCCCACCAACTATTGCTTCGCATATAGCTATCACAACGAAACCGTAGCCTCCACATTTTATTTCTCTCTCTCTCGAAAAGCTGTATCGAGTTCGTAGACCTCAAGGGAGACCTCCGCCGATCATACCAGCAATCTCAAGGTTAAACTCGGATCGATTCGGAGTACTCGACTGCTTGCAAGCTGACTAACGGACCTCCAACCATTCTCTGCATTACGACGAAGAAAAGGGGTAAGGACTGAATCGCTCTTCGTAGGCTTCGTAAATAAGTCGGTATGAAACCATGTGTTCTAAAGCTTCTATCTTTCCATGCCGCGTACTGTCGTTGCTAATACAGCCTCCAGCTGATATCACCCATGCATATCCGATTGATGGCCAAATAATTTCTACACCGTCGGCATGACCGCTAGCCAAACTCGTTCATGAAATCAAAAATATGTGGATGCATGTTAGATCGGTGAACATATATATCATTCTTGTTAGTAATATCTAGGCAAAATAGAAAGAAATATGGCGATGCATGCGTGGATTGGTGATTTTTTTTAGTCGTTTGAAAAGCGGATATCTATTTACCGTTCGATTCATTATTTCGACTCATGTAGTTCTTGCATGTTACATGCAAATATTCGAAATGATTTTATCCCCAAAACGATAACCCATGAGAATAAGAAGTCCTCGATGATCTAAAGATTCGCACGGGACTGAAATATCGCCCCCTGCTGCGCCGTGTGTGTTCTTGGCCTTAAAACTGCACCTTTTCAACTTCTAAGAATTTCATAAAAATAGTGGGGATGAGCCTTAGGACGTTAGTAAGGCCCCTGTAAAGTTTGGTGAATTTTGGTTATGGTTTCATATTTCAAATCAAATTTATTTCTTCTCGCTACCATAGGACAACGCATACAGCACAAGTCCTAATGAAATATTTTTAATTTGCACCACGAAACAGATTTTTGGTCAATTCTTTTTCCTAAAATATTCTAGACTCGTATGTTTATGCGAAACTAGTTTTTTCATAATTTATATCGACTCGTGCAAAATCAGTTTATTGTATAAATCTAGTTTACCGATCGGAACCCTGTTTCAATACTAAGAAAAGTTGCGGTCAGAACTCGGTCTTCTGTGGATTCGTCACTCATCGGAATCTAGTAAAATTTTGATATGTTATTTTCATGCATGTCCACTCCAGCTTCGTAAACTTTCATGATTTTTGGAGTACTATTGACCCCTCATCCGTAGGTTAGACTAGCAAAGGCAGACTCTGTCCCAGATTTGAACCACGAACAATGTCTAAGTTATAACTCCTTATCGATTTGTTATTTTACCGTGAAAACAATTTCTAAATAAACTAGGCTCATTAAGGATCATGCATGTAAAATATGGGAATTTATGGTTCTATATCACGATTTATAGAATTCTTGCAAATAGAGCCCTTTTTACCAAAATTTCGATGTAGAATCTGACCTAGTCTAGCTAGATGCCGACTAGGTAACGCCTGTGAACCACGAATTTGTACATTTACGTTAGATGCGAACATTGTTACTTAAAGTAGGTTATTGTTGTAGGACCCCGCGTGGAAGAACTTTAACCTCGAAGACGTACTTCGCATCTTTCAAATCGATAAAACGCAAGGTGGGTAATATTTTCCTAAAAATTTTCTTGAGTTATTGAGCTCTATGAACTATGTTTATCCATGAAAGTTTTTGTGCATTTACCTGTTTAATGCTTCTACGTGATAGATCGATCGAGGCTCTCATCTGGCCTAACACGCTAGATGAGGGTTAACAAGTAAGTGTGTACACGTATGATGTTAGTAGCACAAGGATTGATCATCTTGTGTACCGGGTGCTAACATGTTATGAGGGACCCCTCGAGTTTCGACTCGGGGGCCAAAGCCCAATTTATGAGGGACCCCTCGAGTTTCGACTCGAGGGCCAAGGCCCAATTTATGAATGTTATGGTAGAAGTAACAGGAAATGTGACACAGATGTGCGCACCTAATATGTTTTGTATGCTTGGAGCAGTTTCCTTTTTAAAACCCTCCAAGTCATACCTCATGCATGGATAAACTGTTTTTAAACGTGTTTCAAACTGCTTTACCCACTGGGTACATTAGTACTCAGCCCCCAAATTATTTTAAAAATGTTTTCAGGTTGAGCAGCAGGGACGACGGAGACGGGCTGAGGATGGGTTGATGATATGATCTTTTGTAATTTCGGAAAAATGGTTTAATCCTGCTTTTGTCACGCTCGAAACTATCCTTTCGAAATTTTTGAAATACTTTTAAAAGATAATTATGCTTTAGTTTTACTTAAGACACAGTACGCTTCCGTATTTATGTTAAATGCTTCAAACCAAACCGATCTTCTGCGAGTGTACAGGGGCTTCAGTGCCAACCTAATACATGTCTAATTGTCAGAAGCCGTTTAGATGTATGCTGGGTTTGGCACAAGAGGTTGAACCACTTAGACTTCAAGGCTAGAAACTAACTTGTGAGTGGAATGCCTAATGAAGTCTTCAATAAAGATCAAGAGTACGAAGTCTATCTAAAATGAACCAGACGAAGACCACATCAAAAGAGAAGTTGAGTCCTTCAACTAGTGCTATATTGGAGCTACTGCATATGGATCTGTTTGGTAGAGCGAAACCTTTGAGCATGGTTGGAAGTAAATACACACTTATGGTGATCGATGACTTCTCATGATACACATGGGTGGTGTTTCAACACAAAAAGAAGAATGTCCAAAGAAAGTTGCCAGAGCTACTAATCGAGCTGAACACCCAAAAAATATCAAGATCAAGAGGATTCGCTAAAATAGAGGAACTGAGTTGCTTAATCCTCATATCAATTAATATGTTACAACTCAAGGCTTTAGACATGAAACATCAGCACCAAGAACCCCACACCAGAATGGAGTCACTGAGAGGAGCAATCAAACCATCAAAGAAGCTACAACAGAAATACTTGAAGAAATACAACGAAAGTTATAGGCTGAAGCAACTGCAACAGAAATGCACACAATATGAGCTATGGAAGGGAAGGAAACTTTCTATATCCTATTTCCATATATTTGCTTGTTAGTGTTTCATTCACAACAATTGGAAAAAAACTATCTTAAAGCATTCGAAAGCAACTCTCACTCTGGAGTGTTTTTAGAACACTCCCTAGTTAGCAAAGCATATGGAGTATTTAACTATTGGACACTTTGTATTGAGGAAACACATCATGTTGTGTTTAATGAGTTTGTCATGAGAACGGGAAGCAAGAGAAGATCTCAAACCCAAAAACTGAGGAGATCAGCAAGAACCTGAAAGAGCTGAACCGGAACAAAAAGACAGGAAAGTCCTTCTACCTAACCTGGCCTGGGATGACGAAGATGAATCAACTGCAGCTCAACCTGAACCTCAGATTCAACAAAAGGAGAATATTGAATCTACATGATAGATTCAATATCAGGTACAAACAGTCGATGAAGAAACTCCAGTGGCAACTAAGACAGTAGTTGAGATCATAAATTTTAGGCGAACATCTAATGATCCTGAAAATAATAACTCTGATGCTAACTCAATAGCTCCTTATTCAGTATCTTCTATACCTCATGATCAACCTGATACTCAAACTGACAATGTATCATATAAGAGGAAGAACAAAATTTGTAGGATATCCATATCAAAAGATATATCATTTGCAATCCATCTAATGGAGTCAAGACCAAACACCAATTAGATCATGCATTGTTTTCATGCTTCTCATCTATGGAAGAGCCAAAAATTATTGACGAAGCACTGAATGATGTAAATTGTGTGATTGTCATGCAAGGAGAGCTGAATCCGTTTGAATGCAGAAAAGTATGGGAGACCTACCTATAGGTTGTAATTGGGGACTTCAAGAATAAGCACGATAAAAACAGCATCATTGTTCGAAACAAGGCCAGATTGGTTGTCAAGGGTTATTATCAATCTAAAGGAATTTATGAGGAACCCTTTGCACTAGTCGCACGTCTGGAAAATGTTCGCTTATTTCGTGCTTATGTTGCTCATCAAATATTCAAAGTTTATCAAATGGATGTCAAATGTGCACTATCGAATGGTGATTTAAGGAAGAAGTCTATGTAGATTAGCCACCTGGCCACGTTTAGGGTAATCAAGTTTATAGCCTCAGGAAAGCACTATATGGTCTTAAACAGGCATCTCGAGCCTGGTATGGTACTCTGTCAGTCTTTCTATTGGGAAAAAAGATTTCTAAAAGGGATAGTAGATCGTATTTTATTCCTACTAATCAAGAACGATAGTCTTCTTCTCATTCAGATTTATGTCGATGATATTATATGTGGTTCTAAGAATGAAGATCTATGTAAGGAATTCGAATCCATGATGACTAATCAGTTTGAAATGATCATTATGGGAGAAATGAACTATTTTCTTGGTCTTCAAGTCAAGCAGTCAGATGAAGGAATTTTTATTAATCAGGCCAAATATGCTAAGAATTTAATCGTGAAGTTCGGCCTGAGAAACAGCAACTAGTGTGGATTCCTATGAATACAAACAGGAAGATGGAACCTAATGTAAGGGGATCTCTCGTCAATCGAACAGACTATAGAGGAATTATTGGTCCTCTCTTATATCTCACGGTAAGTCGACCTGATATTATATTTGTAGTAGGGTTTGCACGTTATCAGGTAAAACCCAAATCAAGTCATATGGAAGCTGCCAAGTGAATCATTTTTTACATCAAAGGTACCGTCAATCTAGGTTTGTGGTCCCATCTGATGATAATCTAAATCTAACTAGATATTCTGATGCTAATCTTAGGTTGCAAAATTGATCGGGAACCAACGTTATGAACATGTCAGTTCCTATTGTGGTTCTGAAAGAAGTAGAATTCAATCGCCACATCAACCACTGAAGTTGAATACATGGCGTTGGATGCTGATGTGCTCAGATTCTATGGTTAAAACAACAACATTGAGATATCAAGAAACAACGATTGATGTTCCTATTTTATGTGACAGTTCTAGTGTCATCGCAATCACGCTCAATCCAATACATCATACAAGATGCAAGAATGTGGACATATATCACCACTTCATGCAAGACCATGCTGAAAAGGGAGATATCATGCAGGAGAAATTGAAAAATGACAATGAGCTGATATTCTCAGAAAGCCTCGACCAGAATCGATGTTCATCCAACTCACCATGGAACTAGATCTCCTTGATCCAGGTGAGCAGATTGTCAAGCATTAATCAAGGGGGAACGTACTCAGGCTCAACCAAGTTAGGTTGCCTACTCAAACTGACTTCACATGTGGTTTCACTCAGCTACTAAGTCAGATTGAGAGGTTTGCAATTCAGTTCAAACTGCATTTATCAACTTGCATTTATTTTTCGTTTTATTTATGGAGAGACATTCTTTTTTATCATGTCACCCGCATTTAATGCAAGTCTTATTGCATTTAATACGTGCCCAATATAAGATAAAATATTATGCCATTTTATAAAATCAACTTAGTAATCAATGCACTGCACCATTCATTTGACCTTATAACATTAAATCCAGACTATTGATCAAAAGGCATAGATTCAAGTACCCATGATTTTCGCCATATTCGATCATTCAGTTACATATTTCTATACTTGTGCAGCAACTCTCCTCGCTTTTTGCTATTAACAATGATCTCTAGTTTCTTTTAGCATACATTTTATGGTGAATTTCTTCAATTCTCATGCTAACTAATTCTATTTTTGAGATTCTAACGTTTGTTTTGCAGAATCTCTCAACTGTATCCAAATCTAAGGAAAGCCATAAGAAGGAAGGAAAGCGTCCGTCGGACTTCTCATTTCAAAATAAGTTTGTGCTCCTTCAGCACCTATGATATGACTCGCCTTCTACTTTCAATTATGGCAATGTGGGGTATATGGACTATACATACAAGAAATTGGAGGCATCAGGCCTCAGGAGGTTCATAAATGTCGAGTCAGATATTCTTTTTCTGACCCATGAGTTAGAGTTCTTTTTCTTGTTACACAAGGGTGGAGATGTTTCGATTATCAAGGTGGTAAGTGATCAACACCCTAATGATGAAAACCTACAGTTTGACCTATTTACTGCTATTAAGGCATGTTTAGGCCTTAGGTCATCAGCATAAGGAATATTGGCCAAAGAATACAAAGAGGACCATCAAGATACATATCTTCAAAGATTTTCTAATGACCATAATGTGTCATTCAAGGGCGCAGTGACGAAGATGTCCTTGAGGCCAAAGTATAGGGTATTGATGTATCTCATTACACACTGTCTATAAGGGAAATTAGGTTCTCGCGATTAATTCTCCAAGCCACGACTTAGAACGATGATGGAAATAGTCGACGAGGTTGAAGTTGATTGAGCTACATTGGAAATAAATGTGATACCTCTCCAATTGATGATCCAAATGTTTTGATTGGTTCGGTAAAACAACCCTTTAGATGGGCCACTAAGATATCCTATTGGTTGCTAAGAGTAGTTGGCGCCGTGAAGTTGGCGAATGTTCGATGGAGAAGTATTGAACTCTTTGATCAAAAGAAGCTGACTAACTTTTTGGATAGAGGGAAGACAGAGTCTGTAATTAGGTCTGGAGCATGGGGATAAAACTGTTCTTGTGGAACCTAAGGCCAACAAGCCAGTTCAAGCTAAGAATGGGTCCAAACACCGTGTGGAAAAACAATCTAAGAGCAGAGCTCTTGCAACCAAGAGGAAGAGAGAAGTCCCTAAGGATAGTTAGAAATTTCTTTTGTGTTTAAGAAACCACAGCCAAAGATAGAGCCATTCGGTGCTCCAGTATGACAGTTAGACTTAAAATTAAGAGATGGGTCTAAGGACTATGGTCCTGAAGAACCATTGGTCAAGAAACCGAGGAAGGTTGAGACCCTTAAAGAGAATGAATCAGTTTCAATAACTCTCGATATGGAGTCTGCGTTCATTGTGACTGGGACTGCCATTATGTTAGTTGCTCAAGACTATCTGAGAGTCCCCCCCTGAAGAAGTACAAACTGAGGTTCGTCCTGAGAACCCAGTTTAGGAATCAGTTCAGGTTGAGGAGACAGTTGTACAGCCCATTATTGAATCTATTAAGACACAACCCGAAATTGAAAAAGAGCCGATAAATATTGAAGATGCTACAACGATAGTCACAAGCTCCTACAACCAGAGCTTACAATTTCAATTATCTCATATAAGGTTGAGTCGTTTACAGATGCAGATGTTGTAGATACTGAGGAAGTCAGTTTTCTTCCTTTGATAAGCACTTCAGGAGATCTCCATTCGAGCATAGCAGATGTTGAATATTCCCACCTTGTGGACTGATAAGCGAGTTGACCTTCATCGAGCCTACACTCCTTCAATATTTGTTACTGAAGAGTATATGCTGCAATCTAGTTTGCATTACTAGAGGCCAGATGATCTTAGAAAAGAGGAGATGTTTCAATTTGTTGTCCTAAACTTAAAGAGAAATCCGAGAAGAAGAAGAAGATAGAGAGTCTCGACATCAAGAGGAGGTAGAGGTGATGATGGTGATGATGATGATGATGATGATGATGATGATGAAGGGAAGGAATGTAAGAAGAAAGAAGATGACAAGTAGTCAGATGATCAGCTGCCTGAGGGATCAGCATAGGATCCCGAGAAAGGAGCTGATGGAGATGAGACTAGAAAGTTTGTTGATGTTGGTGCAGTGGAAACGATCTCTAGTACTTCTTTATCTGAAACCCAACACCAAAACGAATCCACTTATAAGAGGATGAAGAGATTGGAAGTGCTCCATCTATAGAAGTTTATGTCAACCTCGGTTGCCTCTATGGAGCAGCTTCACTTTGGGATGGAAAAGTATTTCGATACAACTCAGGCTACAGTTGAAGTTACAAGAGAAAATGCTCAGTCCAACGACGCCAATATGAGTAAGCTTATAGTGATTGTAAATAAGCTATCAGACAAGGAGACTACACAACGTCTATCTGTTCAGTACAAGGGATTTGAAGCAATGGTTGATTATAGTCTTGAGCTTCTTGCTAAGACACAGGTTGATTCTGAACGGGCGATGGAAGCGGTTCTCTCAAAGGATGTTTCCGAGGCAAGCAAGACCCTCGATGTTTAGAATAATCAGATAGAAGCTCAGACAGCTAATACTCAAACTCAAAATGAAGTCATAGCTACTCTATCAGCCCACCTGTTCTCCCTTGAACAACAATTTGATAATGCCAAAAATAGGGAAGAAGAAACGGAACCTGAAATTCAGACTCAGGTTAAACCCCATGATGGAGGATGATGCTAAAGTTGAGGGGGAATAACCTGAAAATACACAAGCTGGTGAGGGTGTTAAGTCGGACAGTCTGGATGTGGTTGGAATTTAGACTGAGACAAAAGATGTTGATCAGATGACGATAGAGGAGGAGGCTGAGTTATAGAAGAAGGAGATAGAAAAGGAAGAGAAAGAGAAGATTGACTAAGATTGGCATATAACAAATTTCTTGGCCACTCTAACTGAAAATCTTAAGGCTGAAGATGACGAAGTTAGGGAGAACGAAGACACTTGTAAGCCCGAAAGAAGCTGAAAAACCTAAGAAAGAGTAACAGGATACTCTGAAGAAAGTTGAGGATGAAAGGCTCAGATATATCAGAATCGACAGAATGAAAGTTGTTGATCTTCAGTGCAAGATTGATGAAGCTGAGGCCAGAAGGAAAAAGAGGCTCAAATATGTTGTTCCTCTAGCAAAGCCTGAAGAGCAAGTTGAGGCCATTGAGGGTATATGGCGAACATTGGCATATGTGGTCTACCCTGGTCAAGAGGCATTAGAGAATGAAGCCGCTTACCGGAAGAAAAGATGGATGCAATACATGAAGCGTCAAGATGAGAGGAACGAGGTTGATGATGCTAGACTGCTCGCCCTAGCTTAAAATTCCCCGAGGGACTACAGAAGAGACTACAGTTCTCAGAATAAGAATAGAATGATTAAGTCTCTTGCTGAAGAGAGGAAGCCTAAGATTACTAATAAAAACGATATGCTGCACCCTTTGGTTGATAGATGGTGTAGGGATATGAGTCAGTGGTCTAGTAGATCATTGTTAGGGGGTACATAGAACTTGACTCAGTAGATGAGTAGGAACTTGAGTCAGTAGCTTATGTAACTATATGGACAATATTGTAATATTTGTTATGGGGAAATTGTAATAATACTAAATTGTATTGCTATAGAATTGAAGATTCCAAAATCCCATCATGACCCTTGTATGTTTTTGAACCGTTATGATGTAATAGGCTAGACTTGTTTGATCGTTATAGATTATTTTTCGTCTATGTCCTTTAAGGGGTATATTGTTGGACTGAAATTCAACAGAGAAGTTAAAGTTTCAGAACCCCAAGTCATTGGTTCAGTAGAGCTAAGTTGTATTTGGAGTCAGTTGCTGATAGCACTCAGTAGAAGAATCTCATCAGCAAATTGTGGAAGAAGACTCAGTATGATCCTTTGATCTACTGATTGTGTGAAGTGATCCGTTGTTGTCTTCAAGTCAAAAGTTGACTACATTCAGTAGAAGTTCTTTTTCAGCCGACTCACATGAAGACTCGGTACGATCAGCCTTTGATCTACTGAAAAGTTGCAACTCAGTTGCAGACTGTACGAGGAAAATTGACTGCCCAACCCTTATCAGTCGAATGTCACCAGAGAACATACAGTATACGAGGTTCAGAGAGTCAACTCAGGTAGAAGACTGATGTCTGACAAGTCTCACCTACTGCAAACCTCGACTAATGAGAAGCAAGCCAAGCTTACCGTCTCTGACACAAAAGTTGCTTTCATGCACAGAACGTCAACCACTCTGCGGTGACATTTCAAAAATATATGATCGTTTTCCTTGGATTTTTGTGACACGTAGCATCGTCCTCTCCAACAGATACATGCCTAGGTCACAACTATAAATCGAGAAGAGTCTCAAAGCTCAACGCACGGAACATCAAGGGAACACAAGCTTACAAGCATACAACTCTCTAGGGCACTCAAAGCCAACCCAGCGAAGAACTTGCTCACTGAATATCCTTGTTCTTCTCTCTAGAGAATCTTTAGTTCCCCTTCTCTTTCTAAGCATTCATTGTAATATTTTTAGATTTGAACCTTCGAAGGAGTTCACATTTTGTGAATCGTTCTTATTATAAGAACTCCTTCATAGTTGGAGATCATCCCCTCCCCTTCAAACTTCGGTTTGATTTGTAAAGTCGCTAAGGACTATAACTTAGAAGGGTATGTCCAGTGCACAGATTCCTTGTTAAGGCTTGCTCAGATTAATCAACAAGACCTCCTGTTCAGTATGACCGTGGACGTAGGATCTTGCGTATCCGAACCACGTTAAAAATTTCTTGTATCGCCTTTGGTTTGGCCAAAGGTGTTCTCCAAAGACTTGTGTCTCTTGCTTTTCCAAGTAATCTGATAGAAGATTTGTTGGTCCCGAGATACACGTTCAGGTGTAGAGGGGGGGGGGTGAATACACCTGAAAACTTTCTCAACTTAAAACGCGAACAATCCTTTTCAGGAGAGTGCCTTGCTGAACAAGTTCAGTAGACCAAATAAGCTGTTCTGAATCGCGTGGCAGAGTGACTGACTATACTGAGGCCTACTAGCTGACTGAAGACAGAATTCAGTACCGTTCAGTAAGAGTTCAGTAGAGTGCGGAAATGTGTAGGCCAAATTTAGTTGAGTTAGAAAACGTTTTTATTAAAACTGTTTCAGTATATTAGTGCAATCTTTTAAGCTTTGCTGAAACACAGTTGAATGATTTTGAAAGATATTTTCAGTATGAACATAAATCAATGCAACAGTAAAACAGAGCACACAGAGCACAATGATTTTAAAGTGGTTCGGATATCAACAATCCTACGTCCACTGTCCCGAAAAGATCAAGAGGCTATTTTATTATACTGGGTTAGTATCAGTCGGTTTGTGCATTGAACAAACACTGGTCTTGAAGATTATACTGAGCAAGTCTCAGTTTACAAGGATCAAACTAAAGCGTTTGACAAACTCTCCAACTATGAAGGAGTTCTTTACAATAAAGAACAGTTCAGGGATGAACTCCTTCGATCTAGGTTAGAGGGAAGGGAACGAGGAAGTGGCTTATAGAGCGACGAACAGTGAGGAATAATCTCTCTGGGATCGTGTTCAATCGCTTGGATACTAGAGGCTTTGAATCTAATTCAGCTTGGTTCCCTCTGAGCAAGAATGTCGCCTTTTAACTGAAGTAATTATCTGGAGATCTTGCGGAAAGCTTAAGTCGGTTGGTTTTTACTCGTAATCGCTCGTGTGTTCTTGGTATGTGTCTAGGTGAGCTTCGATTTAAATTCTTCCCTCTATTTATAGAGATGAGTCATGGAAAGATCCGTTGGAGACGATGATCCATGTGTCACTCTCTATTGGGTAGCTAACGACACTTTCAAAGAAATCTGGCAGAGTCTTTTCCCTCCATTTCTTGAAATATGTTGACTTGCAGCTTTAATCAGAAAGTGGACAGCTTGCTGCTCGTCATTGGCTGAGGCTTAGAAAGTAGTTGAGACAAACAGACTTCAAGGCAGATCTGAAGCTGACTTTTCTGAACCTCGTATGACTTTACTGATTTGTCAAGTAAGATCACTAACAGTCAAGGAGACTGTCCGGCTGTTGCTGAGTCTGACTTTGGTTCAGTAGTATACTCCTGCTGAGTTCAACTCTACTGAAGGTCAACACTGAGTTCAGTGAACTGCTCCTGCTGAGTCCAGTTCCACTGACTCCTTTCAGTATGCTGCTCCTGTTGAGTCCAACGCTACTGAGTAAGAAAGCCTCTCAGTATGCTGCTCCTGCTGAGTCTAGTACTACTGAGTCTTCACTCCATGGTACTGATGCTGATAGTCTACTGAAGAGTCAACAGACAGAACTGAGCGCTTGAACCATGCTGAAAGAATGTCTACTGAGTTTGAAACTCTCAGAGACAGAGGCAATACAATTACAACTCAATGGTTCACCAATCAAATTAGGGTTTGGGATAATTTAAATCTACTAACACTATGCTACTGAATCATCTCCCAACAGTATTCTTCTGAAGATGAAGTTGCATTTGTAGCTGTTGAAGTCGAAGAATCTAGTCCTGACACATCAACTGAACACTGCCCAATGGCTGGTGAAGAGGCTGAGGTAAACTCTAAAATAAACATAACCTCATCTTCACAGAGCACACACGGTACTTGCTCAGCTACAGGTCAACCACTAGATGTGATTCAAGCCTACGAAGATTTGCTATAGGAGCAAATTCAGTTGAGCAGGGAGTTCAGTAGAACTATTCAGGAGTTGGAATAGGTAAAAGTTGAAAATCAGAGACTTTCTTCTGATTGTCAGACCTTTAATGATTCAGAGAAATCTTGCTGTGAGACAAAAGGAAGAGATTAAATCTCTCATGTCTAAGTCTCAAAATCAAGAGACTCAAATATCAGTCTTGACCAAGGACAATTCTGAGAAAGATATTAAGATAGCTAGGCTCAGTCTGAAACTCGCAGAAAGTAGAAAAAGATTATGAGTCACTCAGGAAGGGTGATGAAGTATGGCGAGGACTGATGACAGAGCAGTACCTGGGAGCCAAGAAAAGTTGGAGAGTATGCTTAGAGCGCAGAGGCCAGTCTCCGTTAAGGAAGGACTTGGCTACACACATGAAGCTTCAACCTCTAAGTCAAAAGGCTCAGAAGAGCTGGCTGATAGATTCATCGGAGGGAAAATTCAGACTGCTGAACCCGTCACACCTCAGGCGAAAAACAAATGGAAAATCCAAGCACCTCAGCCCAACAACAAGAAAATGACCAAAGGTTCTAGCCCCAGAACACCATGATCGAATTTAGGGGGAATCTAAAAGGTCAGATGGGCAGAGTAGTGTTGTGAACCAGTGTATGAACATCCTGCACAATATGGCTCTTACTACTATGAGCTCAGGGTCAGGAGGAGCATGAAATATCAGAAGAAGAAAGCTCCTGAACCCAAAACTGCGAAGAAGGCAGTAGCTCCAAGTTCAGTGGAGAAGAATACTAACAAGAAGGTTCAGAAAAAGAAAGAGTCTGAGACCCCTAAGGTTGTCAGACAGATTTGGGTCAGGAAACCACTAACTAATGCTTAAGGACCCAAACTGAACCAAAGGGTACCTAAAACTGTTTTTGTTTTGCAGGCGCAAAAGGACCCTTAGATCATGGACATCGGCTACTCGAGACACATGACTTATCAAAAGAGCCTGTTGACCAACTACGTACAAGAAGAAGGTCCCAGAATTGAGTTTGGTGACAACTCAAAAGGCTACACAAGGGGATATGGAACGCTGAACATCGGAACACCTTTCTGTCAGTCAATTATGTGATAACCATAGCAGAGTTACCTTTGACGATGGTTTCTATGATGTTCTTGATAAATCAACAGGAAAAACAGTGTTATCAGGATCGCGGAGGAAGAATATCTATGTTGCAAACTGGAACATCGCCAAACATGAAGCTTGCTTGCTTGCTCAGACGAAATCAAGTGATAAGACAGGATGACTGTAGTATAAAAGTCTCAGTCACCTAAACTTCAAGGCAATGAACAAGCTGGCAAAGGACTCAAAAGTCATAGGACTGCCCAACGAAGCATTCATTAAGGACAAAAATTATGAAGCATGCTTGAAGGGAAAGTAGACCAAGAAAGGCAATCCACCAATTCTGCCACCTTCCACTGATGGAATCCTTTAGCTGCTGCACATGGACCTTTTTGGGCCAGTCACTCTAGTGACTATAAGAGGCAAGAAGTATGCCCTCGTCGTTATTGACGATTATTCAAGACATACGTGGGTCATCTTCATAGCCAACAAATCTGATGTCAAGACTGAGTTGCCAATACTGCTGAAGAAACTCAGTGTTCAAAAAGATAAAGATATTCAGAGAATACGCTCAGATCGAGGAACTAAATTTCTCAACTCAATCATCAAGGAGTACTATGATACAGAGGGGATTCAGCATGAGACCTCAGCAGCTCGCACACCCCAATAGAACGGTCTTGTTGAGAAAAAGGACAGAACATTAAAAGAAGTAGCAAGAACACTCCTAGCAAACTCTGGATTACCCTCGAAGTTCTGGGCAGATGCTACTGACACCGCATGTTACACTCAGAATCTCTCACTACTGAAAAAGCAACACATGAAGATACCATATGAACTATGGAATGGGAGAATTCCTTCTATATCTCATCTCCATATCTTTGGTTGTCCTTGCTTTATCCATAATAATGGAAAGGATCAGTTAAAGGTATTTGATAGCAAATCTAATCAAGAAGTGTTCTTAGGATACTCCCGAGTCAGTAAGGCCTTCAGGGTCTTTAACTACCGGACCCTTTGCGTGGAAGAAAGCCCTCATGTTATTTTTGATGAGTTTGTTACTGAGAACAGGAAATCTTATGAGACAAATACTGAAGATGTCAGCAGCAAGCTATAGGATCTCAAGCTAAATGATAAATCTGAGAACATCCAGCATTGTTGGAATGATGAATCTGATGAAGAAGAAGTTCAGACCCATCTCGCAGGCGATGTAGCTGACCTGGTTGATTCTACTGAACAAAATCAACATCAGGTAACAACGGTAGATGAGGAAGCCCCTATGGTAACTGAGACCTCAATTGAGAATAACAACTAAGGGGGAACGAATAATGTTCCAGAGCAAAATTCCCCTGAACCTGGAAACTCAGTAGATCCTAATCTTCTTAGTGAATTGCTTCAATTTTAGAACAGCACTACTGAAATGCTTAACACTCCTGTTGACTGTACAAAAGTAATATCAGAAGAAGAAACCAAGCTCAAACGATCATGGCTAGACGCTCACTCTTCAGATCTCATAATTGGAGATCCATCAGAAATGTAAAGACAAGATCCAGACTTTGCCAATGAGAAAGTGCTTTATATTCCTGCCTCTAATCTACTGAGGAACCTCAGACGATAGAGAATGTACTTAACGATGCTTATTAGATCATAGCAATGCAAGAGGAGCTGAAACAGTTCATCAGAAATGAAGTTTGGGAGCTTGTTGACAGACTAGACATCAACACGGGATAGGTACAAAGTGAGTCTTCAAGAACAAGTGCGATGAAAACAACGTCATATTAAAAAATAAAGCTCGACTTGTTGCCAAGGGATACTGTCAAGCAAAAGGAATACATTTTGATGAAACATTCGCTCCAGTCGCCAGATTGGAAGCCATTCGTATATTCCTAGCCTACGCAGCGCATCAAGGATTTAAAGTATATCAGATGGATGTAAAGTCAGCATTTCTAAACGGCATACTGAAGGAAGAAGTCTACGCAGAACAACCTGCCGGCTTTCAGCAGGGACATCAAGTTTATAGACTCAGAAAGGCTCTGTATGAGTTAAAACAAGCACCTAGGGCTTGGTAGATATCCTATCAAACTTTCTACTTCAGAAAAGTTTTCAGAAGGGGCAGCATTAAGTCAGCAAATGACATTCTACTAGTGCAGATCTACGTGGACAATATTATTCTTCGGTTGCAAAAATGTGACTATATGTCAACAATTCGAGAAGATGATGAAGGAGAAGTTCGAGATGTCAATGATAGGGGAGATGAACTACTTCCTCGGTTTTCAAGTAAAACAATCAAATGAAGGAATATTCATCAACCAAGCCAAGTACACTCGAGACCTCCTGAAAAGATTTGGTTGTGAATCAAGCAAGCCAGTCAAGATCCCCATGAATACAAACTTTAAAATCGATCTAGATAAAGAGGGAGCTTCTGTTAACTCAACTGACTATAGAGCTATTGTTGGTATTCTATTATACTTAACAGCAAGCAGACCTGATATAACTTATGTTGTAGGTGTATGTGCAAGATTTCAGGCGAATCCCAAGCGAAGTCATCTAGACTCAGCAAAGAAGATTCTGTGATACCTGAAGGGAACAACTGACGCTGGGTTATGGTATCTTGCTGATGATTATGCCGGATGCAAGGTAGATCAAAAGTTAACTTCAGAAACTTGTCAGTTCCTAGGCAGTAAGCTCATATCATGGTTATCCAAGAAACAACATTCAGTGGCGACGGCCACTACTGAAACTGAGTATATGGCTGTCGGAAGTTGCTGTGCCCAAATCCTTTGGCTTCGACAACAATTGTTTGATTACGGTATTATTCAAGATGAAGTGCCCGTCTACTGCGACTCCACCAGTGCCATTGCAACAACTTAGAACCCAGTTCTTCATACGAGATGCAAGCACGTGGACATCCGATACCACTTCATCTAAGACCATGTCGAGAAGAAGGATATCAGGATGGAGAAAATACATACTGATAGGCAAAGGGCAAATATACTGACCAAGCCGCTGGCTGAGAACAGGTTCAGAGAACTCTCAATTGAGCTAGGTCTTCTGGATCCTACTGACCCGAGTCAGTAAAGATATTCAGTACGACAAGTCAGTAAGTCAAACTCAGTACTTGATTCAGTAGGGTGAATAATACAGTACTCAGTAAGGGGGAACGTGAGACAAACACTGAATCATCAGTATCATGTTGATCCTCTTGATTTGCAATTGGTAAACAACTGAACAAGGCTCAATTGAAAAGGTTTGAGTAATATATGCAGTATTTTACTCAGTGGCATGCTTGCATTTATTAAATCGGTAGCATACATTCAGTGGCATGAAACGCATTTATTTCATGCCATAAATTCTTAAGGATACGTTCAGTAAAACCGTTCTCATTTAAAGCGCGATATCCTAAGAACTAACTGTAGTGCATTTAATGCATGTCATCTCACCTTACTCCAACTATGCAAATCTTACGTAGGTCGAGATTATCGGCGTCTTAGTAATCATTCCTTTTATAAAATTAAATCCTAACCGTCCGAGAAAAAGCGAGAATGAATCTCAACCCTTAGATCTGAAAAACTCTTGGTATTCAAATTTATATATAATCGCTCGCTTATCTCTTAATCTCTATCTTCGCCATTACTGAATTTAAGAGAGCTTCGCATATACTGCATTCGACTGCATCTTGAACTTCATCTCTCTCAAGCTCTCATACTTTCGGTAAATTTTCATTTATTAGTCTGCAAACTAACTTACTCTACTTTCAAGTGCTAACCTTCGTTTTCCAGATTATAGTGAAATGGCATCCCTATCAAGCATCATGCGGACGCCTACAGATATTGATGACATCACTCCGAGCAGGGTCCTGTTCGAACCAACAATGGAGTTCCATTCTCGGAACTGCCATATCTCGAGGAGATTTTCTCCGCTCTTCAGGCATCTGGCCTGGAGACGCTTCTCATGAAGCAACCTCGCGCTTGTCTCCCGAGATAAGTTGTTGACTTCTTCTTCAACATGCGTCAGGTGGAGGGAACGGACGCAGAGGTTACCGCAGTGAGGCACATGAAGGAGGTTTCAATTCAGTCATGGGAGGAGAGCTACGTTGACATCAACATCCTTGAAGGGTTGAAGTCAGTATTCAATCTTCCTGACCACGGAGTATCTCCCATTGGATAGAAGGAAGTTGAGCTCAACATGTATATCAGGCGTTTTTGCGGGAGGGACGGTGTTTCCTTCAAAGCTGCTTTTCCGAAAAGTTAGCTCCTACGAGAATTCAGAGGTATGGCATACATTGTTATCCATATCCTCACTAGCGCGACTGGTTCATTCGACCAGCTATTCAAACCTAGACTCCAGATGATGATGGCTAGCATGGACGGAGCTAAGGTTAACTGGGCTCAGTTCTTTTCTATCTGAAATGAAGGCCCAGTCGCAGAAGTTTGTTGTCGGAGACACAGGAGAGAGAAGACTAATTAGTGTGGGAAAACTTCTGTACAGGACTAAAGTTTCAGCGCTGATAGAAGCATCAGTATCCTCGTATGCGTCATTCGTGAAGGAATTAAGTAGCAGAGGAAGAATTGTACCTTCCTCTGCGTATGTTGTTGCAGCTCTGATTGTTGCTCCTGTTCAGATCTTCTGATCTGTGTCCCGACCTTTTTCTCCCTCTGAGTGGTTAGAGAACTGAAGAAAATTAAGATTGTCTCTCTTTAAACTCATATGTGTGAGTGTATGAGACTGTGAATGTGTGTTCTGAGTATGAACAGAATACTAATATATATATGCTTCAAGAGCCAATATTATACTAATATTTATAGCCCATTAATTTAATTATATCCCTAATGGGATTCTACATAATTAGTCCATAATATATTAATTAATCAATTGGGCTACTAATATTTATCAATTAATTGGCTTAGCTAATTAATTCCAAATAAATAATATTATTAAATAATGGAAAATATATTAATCTATTAATAATGATTTCTGAGAGCCAATAAATAACTAGGAAACTAATTGGGCCAGATCAGGGATCTAATACAAGATATAAAGTAGGGCCCAAATTAATTAATTATATTTGCTCAGTACAGAGCAAAATTACTTAATAAACACAGATTCATTCCATTAGAGAATTCGTGCTGACTTACCCCTTTATCCCAAATTGAGCAAGGGCTTGTATTTTAGACTTAATCGATCCTCGTATTTAAGAAAGAAATATATGTTAATTAATTAAGCTCACTGACAGCTTAAATTAATTAACAACTTATTATATTCCTAAGTAGTACCACTCGACCTCATTAACACACCTGAACTTAATCAACCGGCCAGGTTAGTGTGTTAATCCTTGCGAGTTCCTCAAGGGATATTATCAACCCATTTTACTAGGATACGGTTGCAAGATACAGACGCCTGAGCCACAATAACTAGTAACACCCAAGATACGTAGATCCGATCGCGATGACGTTCACCATAGTAGGTCAAAGTGATAGATAGTCAAATGCACTCAGACGAAGTCTTACCAAGCCTAAGACCAACTAAGTCACCGAGATCTTGGTTCTCCACTAAGACCAGTCAGGAGAACACATCTCACTGTGATCCATCAATACACCACCTTAAGTGTACCAGTAAAGACAAGTAGTCAAGACAATCCACTTCTTATCTAATCTGCAGCTTAAAACGACAACTTATCATTAAGTTATCTCAGCTGTGATAACTGTTTATATCTTCTCAGTTCAACCAATTTGTGTAGTCTTCTGTGATACCCGACACACTACACAATTCTAATTTTTATACAAGATAAAGGATTGCATGTGCAAATATATATATTTATCAGATAGGAGAATAAAATAATGGTAAGGACAAAACACATTGTACACAAGCTTAAAAACTACTTCCAGTATACAAAATCCCAACAATTCGATGGTATGAAATACTTCGACAAGAAACTGATCAAGTTCAGGTCGAGAGCTGCTGCTGAAAAGTCCATCGGTCGTGGATCTGTACTGAAGAGGCCTTCTACTGAACAACCTCCACGTACCAAATGTCCGAAGAGAAAGAAGCTGACCAAGCAATGAGCTTCTAAGGCTGTTTCTCCACCTCCCCCACAGGTAGAAAGCTTACTTGATGTGGACACAGGCATTGAGGGTGCCACTCTCAAAGACAAAGTCCAACGAGTAAGTACTGAAGAAACTCAGCTGGAGTACGAAGCTGAATCCACTACTGAAGTTTCTTCAGAGCTACCAACCACAGTTCAGCAGACCAGACTTAGGGCTGAATCCAAAGTCGCTGAACGGATCCCTGAAATTGCCACCTATCAGGATCTGGTGGATGTAGCTTTCAGGGCAAGGACTCAAATGCTGCTGAGATTCCTAAACTGGGATATACTTGCTGATCTGATCCAGCAGTTATGGCACTAACTAGTACTCAGCTGTCTATCCTAACTATCACTGCATCTTCTCCCACTTACACAAAAGTTTATGCAGTCCTAAGTGGGGGGGCATCTCTACCACTCTAAAGCCACGAACATGCTTCTCGTAAGCCGGGAGTGGTTAGCTCTTCGTGAAAGGATTAGCTAGTTTGTCTTCATTTCAAATTTTGTCAATCACCACGTCTCCTCGATTTTACAAATTCTCGTATAATGTGGTACTTCTTGTGTATGTGTTTAGACGCCTTGTGAGATCTAGGTTCTTTAGAATTTGCCAATGCACCCGCATTATCATAATAAATCGAGACCGTCTTAGGCATATTCTAAACAATACCAAGATCCATGAGGAAATTTTTGAGCCAAACTGCCTTTTTCGAAGCTTCTGAAGCAACCACATACTCTGCTTCCACGGTTGAGTCCGCAATGCATTTCTACTTTACACTCCTCCATGAAATGGCTCCACCTGGAAATCCGAGGTAGACTTCTTCTCGTTTCTGTCAGCCTGGAAATCCGAGTCTGTATAACCCAAAGGCACTAGACTGTCTGACTGGTAAACAATTCTATAATCCCTAGTCCGTTTAAGGTACTTGTGAATATTTTTGACCGCAATACAGTATGTTTATCCAGGATTAGACTGATATCTTGAGACCATGCTTACAGCATATGAGATACCTGGTCTTGTACAAAGCATTGCATATATGAGGCTACCGACAGAGGAAGCATATGGTACTAGCCTCATACTTTCTATCTCTCTCAAGGAATTTTAGAGCACTTATTCTTTGATAGAAAAATGCCATGTATGAAAGGTACTGAACCTCTCTTGGCATTTTGCAAGCTAAAATAAGCAATAACAGTATTGATGTAGGAGGTTTGTGACAAGCTTAACATCCTTTTCTGGCGATCTCGAATAACCTTGATCCCAAAGATGTAAACAGCTTCACCTAAGTCCTTCATTTGAAACTGCTCGGATAACCACATCTTTATGTCTGATAACACTTCAACATTGTTGCCAATGAGAAGGATGTCATCTACGTAAAGTGCATGAAACACCAATGATCCGTTAACACAGGATACAAAACCATAGGATTTGACCACCTCGACAAAACGCTGGTGCCATAATCGGGAAGCTTGTTTAAGTCCATAAATGGACTTCTTAAGCTTCCAAACTAGATGCTCTTTGCCCTCCTTCACATAACCTTCTGGCTGTTTCATGTAGAGGTCTCTTTCTTTTTCAAGGTGACCGTTTAGGAATGCAGTTTTGACATCCATTTACCATATTTCTAGGTTCATGTGAGCTGTTATGACAAGGAGAATCTGAATAGACTTGATCATTGCTACAGGCGAGAAGGTCTCTTCATAATCAAAACCTTCTTCCTAGGTAAAACTCTTCGCCAGCCTGGCCTTAAATGTCATGATCTCTCCATTCGATCCTCTCTTTCTCTTGTATACCCAATTACTACCAATATCCATGTAGCCCTCAGGTAGTTCAGTGATCTCGTATAAATCCATATCAGTTATGGACTTAAATTTCGAGTCCATGGCAATTCGCCATGAATCTGCATCTATATCTCTCATTGCTTCGTTGTAAGTCCAAGGATCCACGGTATCTTGTTCATCTGTCGGGAGATGATCGGACGTCTCCCCAGTGAACATATACCGATCAGGTGTAAATATCACCCTCCTACAAAGTCGAAGAGTGTTAGGCGTTGTGTTAACAGATTGTGCAGTTGTTCGTGGAGCTCTATCTTGCACAACTGGCTCTATGATTGGATCTTGATCACCTTGTAATTCCTCAAGGATGATCTCGATTCGAGACTGGTGATTACTAATATAATGCTCCTCTAAGAACCAAGCGTTGATGCTGACAACGATATTCTGTTCTTTAGGATCATAAAAATAATCACCCTTTGTTTCCTTCGGATCACCTTTGAACGTGGCTCCAACTTGTCGGCCTGCTTATTCAGCATGTAAGTATGACACCCCCAAATCTTTATGTGGTGTATACTTGGTTTGTGCCCGCTCCACAACTCGATCGGAGTCATATTAACCGACTTGGATGGCACACGGTTCAGTAAATATATTGCAGTCTCTAGGGCATATCCCCAAAAGGAAACTGGCAAAGTTGCATAACTCATCATGGACCGAACCATCTCTAAGAGAGTTCGGTTCCTTCTCTCTGACACACCATTCTGCGGCGTGCCCGGTGCTGTCGGTTGGGATGTAATCCCACATTCTGTCAAGTAGTCCTTGAACTCGTTGGATAGGTATTCCCCACAACAATCAGATCGCAGTGTTTTGATTTCTTTACCTAACTTCTTCTCCACTACTTCTTTAAATTCCTTAAAGGTTTCGAAGCAATCTGACTTGTGGTGAAGAAGGTAAACATATTCATACCTCGAGTAATCGTCGGTAAATGTAATGAAGTAGTCATACCCTCCACGAGCTTGTGTAGACATAGGTCCACACGTCAGAATGAATCAAACTTAGTGCTTCTGTGGCTCTATAACCTTTTGCCTTAAAAGGCCTGGTCACCATCTTTACTTCCAAGCAGGATTCGCAAGTTGGAAATGGTTCAACTTGGAGAGACTCCAATGATTCATATTTCACAAACCTTTGGATCCTATTCAGATTGTTGTGACCTAGTCGTAGATGTCATAGATAAGTTTGATTTACCTTAGAAGATTCTTTTCTCTTCTTGGAATTTGATGACGAGGAAGCAATATTAACAGAATCACGTGGTTTAGAAGTAATAGTATATAAAGATCCGTTTAATGGCCCACCATAGATAAAATCATCGTCTTTCATGATAGAAACTTCACTATCAAAACTTGATTTATAACCATCCATAGTGCAGAGTTTTGAAACAGAAATAATGTTTCGCCTAAACTCAAGCACATATTAAACATCTTTAAGTACTAAAACGGAACTATAAAAAGATAGATGTAAATCTCCAAAGGCAATTGCAGGAACTCTTGATTCTTTGCCCATCGAGACTACTACCTCACCATCGCTCAATTAACTTTTCTACAAGAAACCTTGCAAGGTGTAACAAACATGATCAATTGCCCCCCGAATCCACTACCCATTCGTGGGTAGAAGAGGGTACCAGAACAGTTTCAGTTACTATAGTGACTTGCGTCTCTTTCTGTTTTGCCATGAAGTTTGGACATTCAGTTTTCCAATGTCCAACCTTACCACACTTGAAACACTTCCCCTTAGGTTTTGGAACCCCTCCGGTAGGAGCTAACTTTGTGCTCTCACTACCCTTCTTGATATTCGTAACCTTCTTCCCATTTTCTGGAATCCACTTTCGGAGGATTCATTGAGAGCTGCTAGTAGTGTTCAAGATTTGGGTCCTCTTACCCTTACTCTGACCCATGATTCCTTCTGCAGTGATTAATTCACTCGAAAGTTCATTCCGAGTGTAGGTTTTCTTTGACATCCCTATATTTAGGCAAAAATTCTCGTATGACTTAGGTAGTGAATGCAAAATGATATCTATCTTGATGCCAAGATTCAAGATACCACCAACATTTGTAAGCCGATCTAGCAGCTTGATCATATGTAAAATATGATCCTGTGCACGGATACACCTTCGGCCATAGAGCAGGTCGTAACTTGCCTCAAGAGATGAAATCTCAGAGATCTATCGGTCTAACCGAACTTTTCAACCAGAGATTCTCATATCACTCCCGCATGGGGCATGTTTTCATACTGTGAAGCAAGAGAATCGATCATGGTAGATAGAATGACAAAAAGAGTCTTGTAATTATCGTCTATCCACATCTCTGATTCCCTTATTTGCTCTTCAGTTGTCCCTTCTTCAGGGAGTTCAGGCTCAAGGGTACTGGGAACATATATTATTTTCTCAGTTTGGAACAATAGTGTAAGGTTTCTCTTCCACTCTTTATGAAATTAGTTAATTTAAACCTGTTAAGGTTTGTGTTGGTCCCGAGAGTGAGTTCAGGTGTAGAGGGGGGGGGGGTTAATACACCTGAATTCGATTTTCTCAACTTTGAACACGAACAGTCCTATTCAGGATAATGCCGTACTGAAATAATTCGACGAGACCAAATAACCGCTTACGAATCGTGTTAGGCTAAAAGTCTGACTCTACCGAGATTCGCTAACCGACCGAGTCAGAATTCAGTGTCAACAGTAGAAATTCAGTGTGCGGAAATGTGTAGGCCCTAATCAGTTGATTAAAAACGTTTTATGCAAGTCTCAGTTCAGCAAGTGGTCAGTTCAGTATGCTGAGACAGTTGAATGATTTTAAGAAGATTTTCAGTATGAATAGTAAAATCAATGCAACAGTAAGAGAACGTAAGTAAACGACACAGAGAGTTTTAAAGTGGTTCGGATATCAATCGATCCTACGTCCACTGTCCCGAAAGTTCAGGAGGCTATTTATTATACTGAGTTAGTCTCAGTCAGCTTGTGCACAGGACAAAGCTGTGGCTTGGGGATTATACTGAGCAAGTCCCAGTTTACAACTATATCAAACTAAAGTGTTTGACAAACTTCTCCACTAGTGAAGGAGTCCTTTTACAATAAGGATTGGGTTCAAATATGAACTCCTTCGTCTAAGCTATATATGGTTTCGGTTGAGCTTAGGGTTAGAGGGATAGGGAACGAGAGTGTAGCTTCTAGAGCGACGAACAGCTGAGTGTAGCTATAAGTTCGTGTCACGTCGCTTGGATACTAGATGATTGGTTGTCGGTTCAGCTTGGTTCCCTTAAGAGCTAAAAGGTAGTCTTTCGCCGGAGATAGATCTTTAGATTCTTGCGGAAGACGTAGGCTTTTTGGTTAGGCTCTTTTTAATGCTCTGTGTGTTCTTATTATTTCGTTCGCTCTTTTAGTGCGCATCAATTCTTGAATGATCCCTCTATTTATAGAGAAGAGATTGGGAGAGATCCGTTGGAGACGATCTTCTTCTTTCTCTCTCTTTTGGTAGCAAACGGCTCTTTTGACGTAGGTAACAGTGTACTTTCCCACCTTTTTAGGAAAAGGGTTGACTGCAGCTTTAGCAGGTGAGAAGACACGTGTGTTCTTGTCATTCGTCGAGGTGGATAGAGTGGTTGAGACAAAGACAGACTTCAAGGCAACCGAAGCCGACTTCTCTCTTCCTCGTATATGACAATGCAGATTGTCTTTCAAAAGTATTTGACAGTTCTGACTGTCTGCCAATGCTGAGTCTGATCCCGTATTCAGTAGGTAGATAGCTGGGGAAAGTCTACTGAAGATCAGCTCGGAGTTCACTAAACTGCTCCCGCTGAGTCCAGTTCCACTGACTCTTTCGATATCTTTGCTCCCGCTGAGTCCAAGATAACCGAGTCTTTCAGATATCTTGCTCTGCTGAGTCCAGTATCACTGAGTCTTCTACTTCTGGTGTTAAGGCAGATAATCTACTGAGCGCCTTGATCAGAGCAGAGTGTCTACTGAGTCTGAAACCTCAGAGACAAATAACGATTACAACGGAATGGTTCACCAATCAGATAGGGTTTTGGGATCTTCAAATCTTCTCAACAATCAGAGCACTAGGCTGCTGAGCATGGTTCAATATAGAAGATAGAATCATTTCCCCCTTTGTGAGACTATGCCGAGGACGGAATCATCACCCAACAATTTCCCCCTATTTGATGATGCCAAAACCTATCATCTATGCTAACACTAAACAAACAGAAATAGAGCCCCTTACAATATTACAGGTAAGATCAGTGGGGTTGTTCCAACAGTTCTAGACTACTGAAAAAACAGGGCAAAACACAATTTCCCCCATTACATAGAAACTCGACTAGCAGAATCTAACAAAGTAATAAACTGACAAGAAAGTAAATAGTAGTGAGTGTGTGAGTCAGTAATCACTTCAGTGATTCTGAGTGTTAAAGCATAATATAAACACGGCTGGATAGACAACAAGTGGTTGTCAGAGCCAAAATCAGATTTGTATATATAAGTGATTCAGTCCAGTACAATTACAAATCTTGCTAAGCTAGGAAGACCAGAACTAAGCCTAGGAGCCCTTAAACTGGTTGATCCTGTCCATGAATCCTTGAGATTGCGTCTCTGGCAGTGGCACTCCATACATCCGGTATGTGTTCTTCCTCAGCTTCATGTATTCAGCAAAGTCTGCTGGCTCATCTTCGTCCAGTTCTCTTTTTGATGCAGCATGCTTCACTTCAGCCTCTATTAACCCAAAGTGGATTGAGTCATCATTTCTTCTAGGTGGAGGTATGATTCTGGGCTCCGGAACACTGACTTCTATACCTTCTGATACGGCTTTATGCAAGTATATGTATAGATCAGGTTCAGTTATCATCATCCATTCTGTGTAGGCATCAGTCTTAGTCATGTTGGGCCAGAACCTCCAGAAATAATTGCGCTTGATGAACTCTATCTTTGAAGATTCCCATCTCTGAGTAAATTGAGCAGGTATCCAATTGTCTGTCTTTGGCCATCGTGCGATTTCGGATCGGCGGCTTCCCGAACCTTACGTATCGATAAGGAATATCAGCTTTTGAAGGTACTCTCAGCCTGGCCTCTTCCTCAGTCCTTTTTCTCAGTGCTTCAAGGTCTGCCTCCCAGATTCTGTCTCTGGCAGCCTGAACTTGTCTAGCCTCTTCGCCTCTGTATAAGTATCTGTTCATTTGGTCGAATATGGCCTCAATCTCATCATCTTGGGCTTCGGTGGCTTTCTGAGGAATGTCTTCGATTCGGCGGGGTACTTGATTTTTCTTTTGACGTACCCTGCTTCTCACTGCTTTGCTGCTTTTGCTCCTTCTCCTTCTCCCTATCTTCTTCATCCTCGATAATCAGTTTCCTTGGAGGTATCCTAGCAGGCTTTCTTCCTCCTCGAGCTGGAGATTTTGTCTTTCCTTTGACAGGCTTAGACTTTGGTTTATTAGCAGCTTCTGTTTCAGCAATCTCCCTTGCCAGCTTCTCATCAGCTGCAATTTGAGCCTCCTCCTCAGCTGAAATGTATCTCTTCGTTTTCTTGGCTGGAGGGGTCGGGAGAGTCAGCACTTTCTTGCCTTTTCCCTGAACAGGTGGAGGGAGAGGAGCCCCTTCCTCTTCTGACTCTTCTTGCTCAGCATACTCTGCAACCTCCTTGATAATATCAGTCGGAGTCTGGGTTGCATGAGTAGCCTGGGTTCCTGAGCTACTTGGGCCAGTCTCGAGTGTGCTCGCAGCCAAGACACCCACGGGCCTTACCCTGTCCGAGTCGAGTCCTGCTTATCTCAGTCACGGACTTGGTCTTTTTCTCAGATCTCAGTGAAGTTGTCCCCTTAAGTAATTTGGCAGTAGTTTTGGTAGGGGTCGGCTTCTCAGTACTCTTCTCTTTTCCTTCCCCCTTTTTGGCATCATCAATTACAGCCGGGGTAGGGATGAGTACCTTCTTGTCTAGGCGTTTGTAGACAGCGGACAGTTCGTCCAGTCTGTCATGGATCTTTGACAGTTCCAAGTGCAGCTCATTCCTCTCATTAGTCAGTTCCTCCGAGTATTGCTTATGGGAGAGGTCAGTTGCTGCCTTGAATTCTGTCAGCTTCTCAGAAATCTTATCCTCCACGACCAGTTGAATGTTGTCAAGTCGGATTTCAGTGGCCTAGGCTTGTTCAGTGAAGGACTCAGTATGAGTGGACATTGAAGCCTCGAATGCTTTGAGAAGTTTGGCTTGTCCTTCCTGAATGATTCTGAGCTGATCATCAAACTGCTTCTGTTGCTTAGCCAATGCTTCGGATACAATTGCAGAGACAACAGGGGCGGCTGATTTTGATACTAATGTTTTCAGGCCCTGTAGCTCAGTGGTTGTGGCTAGCGTAGTCTGTTTCCACACCTTGTGGACGCCCTTCGCAAGAGCTCGATTCTAGATTCCCTGAGCGGTGAGAGCTTTTGCTACGGATCGAGATCTCTTGGTAGTTGGGCTGGGCGCTGCTTCGTAAGTCGACTCCAGCAAGAGCTTAGCGGGCTCTACTGAGGACGAAGCACCAGCCGTGGACTTCGCAGGTCCAAGGATACGGAGTGGAGGTTGAGCTTGTTCAGTAGCATGTGTATCCTTGTCCTGGGGATTTCCCTCATCAGGCTTTCCGGGGCCTCGACCATCGGGTGGATCTTAACCATCGTGGTCTGATCTATCTGAGGGTGCTGAGCCGGTTGCTAGCTGCCTGTCTTGTATCATTGCCAGCATAGCAGCGCTCAGGTTCTCCATGGTGCTGAGGTCAGCAGGCTTAGAGTAGCCTATTTGCTCCCTCAACTTCAATTCTTCTTCATGAAGCTGCTGGCAGGAGTAGTGGAGTACTAGACGTTGTAGATGGGGCCACTCCTGAAATCGCAGCAACATGTGGAGCCTTACTGATTTTGCAATGAGCAACAAATCAAAGTAGTCAGCAAGCTCTGGAATCTGTTGAAGAATCTCTCAGGATGCTCTGGATACGATCACTGAAGCTTCCATCCCAATTGTCTCTTCTTCAGATGCTGTCTCAGATTCCAAGTCTATGGGAGACGTCTGAGTCTCAGCAGGAGGCACACTGCTGAGTGGTGGAACTAAGAGGGGGCTGTCAAGACGCTGAATCTCTTCGCTATGTGCTTCTGTAGCATCCCCTTGTTCCACTTCTACGGGTTCCTCAGTGGAGACGGCCTTCTCCACTGATTGAGTCTTCTCAGATGATTCTGACTAGTCTATCAGCCGCTGAGGCTGAATATGTTGCTGAGTAGCCTGAGCAGCAGGAACTTCAGGAGAGACCTTAGGTTCAGTAGGCACGTCCGGAATGGCTTTCCTCAGTTTCTTAGCTGGTGCCTTTGGAGTTTTTGCTGGAGGTGTTCTCTTCTTCGAGGGTGTAGCCTGCTGAGGCTTAGTCTGCTGAGTTACGACTGAGGGACCTGACCCGATTTGCTGAAGAGCAGCAGTCTTGTTGTGGAATCTGACCTTCTTCACATTAAAATATTCCTTGTCATTGTAGGTTATTGGTTCAGATCCGCAGACATCCTCTATCATTATGGGACTGACTTGATCCATAAAGAAGCTTGCCCTTTACACTCAGCGTGTAAGAGGCCTTGTCGAATTTGGCCGCCTGAGCCATGAATTCACGGATAAAGAACTCCATCCAATTGATCTGAGCTCTATCATATATGGCCATCATGAGCTGGATCTTGAGCCTCGATACTTGATCGAATGAGCACGCTTGGGCTGGTCGATGGGCTGCGTCACAATATAAGCTAAAGCTCGTGCGAGGCAAGCATGTTGTTTTTAGGAAAAGCGGCTACGAAGGTCGTGGGCTTTCCACAGAATATTGTCAAGTAGTCATCTACAAGATCATCATTGTACCCCACAGTACTGGCTCCTTCAGAAGGCAGATCAAAACTTCTTTTTAGCGCCTCCTTGATTGATATTTGCTTCAGTATTGGAGAAGCATCCTTGATCTTGTGAACGGCGAATCTTCCGATCATGTCCCCGCCTACTGAGTCAGAGTTAAGATAAACTTCGGCCACCTGCCTCGGGAGGAAGTATGTCGGCTTCCTTGAAAGAAAACTTTCAAGCCCTGACTCTCTAAGAGCTGAGAAGATCTCGTCCATATAATCGAGATCACAGGCGTCGAACTCCATGGTTGGCTCGAACCAAACACGGTCCTTGTCCAGGATTTCTTGCATGTTAATTGGAGCAGACACCGAAATATTTTTACTTGCCATTGGTACCTGTTACACTAGCATTTATCAGTATCGATTTAAATAAAACAGTTTGTATAGCGATTCTGAAAAAGAAAATTACTTCGTGTAGCAGTTGTAATAAGCATACTGAAAGAGAGATTGAGATTCTGAAAGGATATGCAAGAGGGGATTGCAAGAAATGATCTCAGAATTTTCGGATGCAGAGGATTTTAAGTGCGGTAATGGCGGTTTCTAAAGATACGATGGAATATAAGTCTATCGTGAAGATGAACGGTTTCTGATCTAAGGCTGAGTTTAAACTTGCTTTATGAGATGGACGGTCAAGATTAAAAGATATATTAAGTAATGATCACATATGCCGCCTAAGTCAAAGCCAGTTGTAAATATGCCTAAGTAGTAACTGTGAAAAGACAAGCATTTAATGCGTGCAGAGTTCAGCAAACTTATGTATGGAATGTCGTGCAATAAATATAAGCCGTTAATAATATATGACAAACTTAGGATATTTAATAGCATGCTGAATCTTCATCATAAATGCATTACTGTTTTATTCGTTACTACTGAGTAGAGATACGCAAACCTGTCAGCTGAACATAGTAGTCAGCTGATACCTCGTGTAGATGGTTTTCTGTCTCTACGTACTGAATTTACTCAGTATTGAGAGTGATCATTCCCCCTTACTGAATGATCCTCTCCTGGAACCTTCTTACTGACTGGGGTCAATAGGATCCAACAGACCTAGCTCTACTGAAAATTCTCTGAATCTGGATTTAGCTAGAGGCTTGGTCAGTATATCAACCCTTTGTTTGTCAGTATGGATTTTCTCCATTCCGATATCCTTCTTTTCGACATGGTCACGAATGAAGTGATGTCTGATGTCCACGTGTTTGCATCTTGTGTGAAGTACAGGGTTCTGAGTAATTGCAATGGCGGCTGTGTCGTCGCGAGAAGATTGGCACTTCATTTTGAGTGACGTCATAGTCTCGTAGCTGATGTCTCAGCCAAAGGATTTAGGCGCAGCAACTTCCGGCAGCCATGTATTCAGCTTCAGTAGTTGATGTAGCTGCGAGTCTTTGTTTCTTTGAAAACCATGAGATCGGCTTCCGCCAAGGAACCGACATGTTCCCGAAGTTGATTTTCGGTCGATTCTACATCCCGCATAGTCGGCATCGAGTAACCGGTTAGTTCAATATTATCATCATTGGATACCATAAACCCATGTCAGGTGTTCCTCTGAGATAGCGGAGAATCTTCTTTGCTGAGTCCATATGGCTCTGCTTCGAATTCGCCTGAAATCGAGCACAGACACCTACAGCATAAGTTATGTCAGGACTTGTTGCTATTAAGTATAATAATGAACCAATTACAGCACGATATTCAGTTTGGTCTACTGATACTCCCTCTTTATCAAGATCAATCTTCATATTAGTGTTCATCGGGATCTTGATAGGTTTGTCGGATGTGCAACCGAATCTTTTGATGAGGTCTCGAGTGTATTTGCCTTGATTAATGAACGTCCCCTTTTCAGATTGCTTGACTTGAAAACCAAGGAAGTAGTTCATTTCTCCCATCATTGACATCTCGAACTTATCCTTCATCATCTTTTCAAATTGCTGACACATAATGACATTCTTTGATCCAAAGATGATGTCATCTACGTAGATTTGCACCAGTAATAGGTCTTCTTCCAGTCGAATGCTGAATAGAGTGCGATCTCCGTGCCTTTCGAAAACCTTTCTGAAGAAGAAACTCGAGATAGGGTATCATACCAAGCCACAGGTGCTTGTTTTAACCCATACAGAGCCTTCTTGAGTCTATAAACTTGATGTCCCTACTGAAAGCCGGGCGGTTGTTCCACATAGACTTCTTCTTTCAGTACGCCGTTCAGAAACGCAGACTTCACATCCATTTGATATACTTTGAATTTTTGATGTGTTGCGTAGGCTAGGAATAGTCTGATTGCCTCCAATCTTGCAACTGGAGCGAAAGTTTCGTCGAAATCTATTCCCTCGGCTTGACAAGTAGCCTTTAGCCACGAGTCTTGCTTTGTTCCTTACTACAACGTTGTTTTCATCTCGCTTGTTCTTAAAGATCCATTTTGTTCCAATTGCACGTTGATGCAGGGGTCTATCAACAAGTTCCCAAACATCATTTCGTTTGAACTGATTTAGCTCCTCCTGCATGGCTATGATCCAGTCAGCATCTTTCAGTGCATCCTCAATCGTCTCGAGGCTCTTCGGTGGACAAGAAGCGGGAGTATAATGCGCTTTCTCCTTGACAAAATCTGGATCTTGTCTTGACATGTGCTGAAGGATCTCCAATGATTAGATCAGCAGAGTGAGCATCTAGCCATGTTCTACGATGTTTTAGCTCTTCATCTGAAATTTGATCAACACAGATAGTAGGTGAGTTAGGCATTTCAGTTGTACTATTCTGAGATTGAAGAATTTCAGTAATAAGATTGTGATCTACTGAGTCACCAAGTTCAGGGGCATTCAGCTCAGGAACATTACTAGATGTTCCCCCTGAGTTGTTACTCTCAGTAGTGGTCTCAGTTACCTCTTGGGTTTCTTCATCGACCTGAGTTACCTGGGATTGATTTTGTTCGGGAGAATCAATCTGCTCAGCTACTTGCTCTGCTGGTTGAGATTCAGTAGACTTGTCTTCAGTTTCTTCGTCTAAATCATCATCCCAACATAGCTGGATCTTTTCAGGTTTGTCTTTTAAGCTTAGATCATGTAGCTACTTACTGATGTCCTCAGATTCAGAGTTAGAGTTATTGCTCCTGTCTTCAGTAGCAAACTCATTAAAAACAACATGAGGGCTTTCCTCCACGCAAAGAGTCCGATAGTTGAATACTCTGAAAGCTTTGCTGACCCGAGAGTATCCTAAGAAAACTCCCTGATCTGACTTGCTATCAAAAGTCTTCAGCTGATCTTTCCCATTATTGTGGATAAAGCATGAACAACCAAAGATATGAAAATAAGATAAAGAAGGCTTCCTGCAGTTCCATAGTTCATATGGTGTCTTCTTATGCTGCTTTGTCAGTAGAGATCGATTCTGAGTGTAACATGCAGTGTTGGTAGCTTCTGCCCAGAATTTAGTAGGGAGTCCTGAATCTGCTAGTAGAGTTCTAGCTGCTTCTTTGAGAGTCCTGTTCTTTCGTTCAGCAACTCCATTTTGCTGAGGTGTGCGGGCAGCCGATGTCTCATGCTCTATTCCTTACGCTTGCGGAACTCCTCTACCATGGAATTAAGGAACTCGGTTCCTGCATGTCGAACGTATTTTTCTAATTTCGGTGTTCTTCTCGACACTGAGCCTTTTCAGAAGCGTTGGTAACTCTGTTTTGACGTCAGACTTGTTGGCAATGAATATGACCCATGTGTAGCGTGAGTAGTCATCTATGACCACTAAAGCATATTTCTTGCCTCTGATCGTCACTGGGGAGACTGGACCGAATAAATCCATATGTAGCAGCTGAAGGATTCCATCAGTGGAAGGAGATGGAACGGGTGGATTTTGCTACTTTGTTTGCTTTCCCTTCAGACATGTTTCACACTGAGTGTCTCTCGTCGAATACTTCATTCGGCGGTCCCCTTGCTAGAGTGTTTCTTGCTAGCTTGTTGAGCGTCTTAAAGTTGAGATGGCTGAGTCTTCTATGCCATAGCCACCCCGTCCGGTTGTCATTTTTCGCCAATAAGCAAGCTTCAGGTTCAGTTGAGTTCCAGTCAGCCACATATATGTTCTTTTCGCGCGAACCCGATAACACCTGTTTTCCCTGTGGATTTATCAATAACATCACAGAAACCAGCGTCAAATATCACTCTATTCGAGTTATCACAAAATTGACTAACGAGAGAGAAGACTATCTTGAAGTCCTTCAACATATGATACTCTTGGAACTTTGGCGATCCCAATGCTTGAGTGTTCCATATCCTCTAGTATAGCCTTTGGCATTGTCTCCAAACTCGATTTCGGGTCCTTCTTCGGAGATATAATTCTTGATAGACTCCTTTGGTATGTCATGTGTCTTGAGCATCCGCTGTCCACATACCATGGGTCTTTACGCACCTGCAAAACAGAATTATATTCAGGTACCCTTTATTTTTGATTTTGGGTCCTTAGATGTTAGTTTTAGTAACCCAAATCTGTCTAACAACCCTGGTGGTTTCAGAAAGTTTCTTTCCACTTGAGTCAATATACTTGACCACTGGACTGGTCAGAGCTGACTTCTTAGGCTGTTCAGGTTCAGGAGTCCGGATCTTCTGAGTTGGTGGACTGCTGACCTTTGCCTTTTGTGCGTTTTTCTTCTTTTTCTGACTCTTGGGGCCTCTTCTGACTATAGGATCATAGTAATATGACCCATACTGAGCTGGATGTGTCAACTGAGATGGTCCATACCGATCAGCCCACTTAACTTTGCTAGTTCCCCCTTGACTGAACTGGGGTGTTTGAGTACTGATCTTCTAGTCAGAATACTGATGCGTAGGATGAGGTGCTTTCATCTTTTGTTTGTTCTTTGCTGAGGGGTCCAGAACATTTGCATTGATTGTTTCTCCTAGAACAAACCTATCAGTTAGACGCACTTTAGAGTGTACGGGGGCAGATGAGGAAGCTTCCTTGTTGAAGCCAAGTCCTTCCTTACAGTGCTTGGGCTTGTTGCTTGCTAGCATGGCCTCCAGCTTCTTTTCAGCGCCCATGTAACGCTCAGTCATCGAGCTTATCCGGGACATCATCACTTTCCTTCGATGTATCATGTTCGGTCGAAGTCCCGATAGTTCTTGCTTCGATGAGACTCAGTTTAGTATCTTTCTGAGTCAAGTCATTGGTCAGAACTGAAATCCGATCTTCTTGATGCTGAGACTTGGCCATCAGAGAGTTTATCTCCTCCCTGAGTCTCAACACAAGTCCTTCGGCTTCAGTAGCAACCTGACTCTCCTGAGAAAGTCTCTGATTCTCCACTTTCAGGGTATCCAACTCCTGAAGAGTCTTACTGAGCTGCAGACTCATTTGAATTTGTTCATCTAATAATTCTTCATAGGCGGTCGTGATGTCCAAATTCCCATCTGCACCTGAAACAGTGTCGTGTGTGCAGTGTGAAGAGGAATTAAGTGGTTCATGAGAGTTTACCTCATCCTCTTCTCCTGCCATTAGGCACTTTTCAGTTGTTTCTTCAGCTTCAAGCTCTAAGGCCATGAAAGCTGCTTCATCGTCAGATGAGTCCATAAAGGAGTCGACTTCTTCTGAGTCGTCTGAGATTTCACCGGCTATGTAAGATTGTCTTTTCTGGGCGAATTTCTCTCTCCTTGCCTTACGTGTTGCGCGTTCAGCACTACTGAGCTCAGGACAATCATATTGATAGTGTCCTGGCTTTTTTGCAGTTGTAGCAAGTGATGACTCTTTCTTCTTTGCTTTCACTATCCTTTGATGGTGCTGAGTCATCCTTCTTTCTGCATTCAGAAGATTGTGAGTTAGGAGTGTGTTTTGGTGTATAATCTGACTTACCTTTTGTGTCTCGGTATGCTTTAGTCAGTTTTCTGCGCCTCTCCTTCTCCTTCTGATACTTCACAGCGAGCAACGCGTACTTCTGAGCGAGACTTCCTTCTTGTAGATCATTGAGTGAAGGTTCAGTCTTACTCGTTGTCTTGCTCGTCAGCCGGAGATGCTTTGCCGACCGATGCTTTGAAGGCATGGTCAATTTTATTGTCAGCTTCAGCTCTTTGCTTTCGTTGAGGTCTGTCGAACTCAAACTCTTCTGCCTGAAGTTCTGAAAAGATATGGTCAGGAGAGACAACATCAAAATCAGAATGTCGCAATAAAGTTGCAAAAGGTGTCTAGTGTCCATCCGGCAGTGCCCTCAGTATCTTGAGATTCATTTCTCGGTTGCTGAATGTCTTTCCCAGCCCATTGATGGAATTCATCAGATTCGTAAATCTTACGTTCAGATCTTCTATTTTGTCACCAAGCATGAGAGACAAACTTTCCAGCTTTTGGAGTTCCAGCGCCAGTTTGTTAGCTTTTATCTTCTGAGTTCCACGACTCAGTAGCGCTAGAGCGTCCCAGAGTTCCTTTGCCGTTTTGCAGTCCTGAACCCTGCCAAGATAAGAATCACTAAGAGTGGTCAGTATGGCATTTCTGGCGACTCGGTCTAAGTTGTGAAGCTTCTTCTCTTCAGGAGTGAAGAGACTTCTGTCTTTAGGGATCTTCTTCCCAGTCACCATTCCTCCTCCTTCAGCTGGGGCCAGAGTCATGGCACTATCGATCATGGGAACAATAGGTCCATCTTCAAGCACTTCAGTCATACTATCATGGAGGGATGTCAGATGTGCTTCCATTCTGACTCGCCATACTCCATAATTCTCTACCGAGAACATGGGTACCATTCTTATACCTGACATATCAGCCATATAGAAATAATGATATGAATGTAGAGTGATATGCAGTGAAGAAACGTTTTCTCCGGATCCGTTCAAGTAGACCAGTTTCAAGATAACACGAGTCTTAAAGAACTCCCGCTCTGATACCAATTGTTGGTCCCGAGAGTGAGTTCAGGTGTAGAGGGGGGGGGGTGAATACACCTGAATCCAATTTTCTCAACTTTGAACACGAACAGTCCTATTCAGGATAATGTCGTACTGAAATAATTCAGCATACCAAATAACTGTTCTGAATCGTGTTAGGCTAAAAGTCTGACTCTACTGAGATCTGCTAACTGACTGAGTCAGAATTCAGTGTCAACAGTAGAAATTCAGTGTGCGGAAATGTGTAGGCCCTAATCAGTTGATTAAAAACGTTTTATGCAAGTCTCAGTTCAGCAAGTGGTCGGTTCGGTATCTTTGAGGCCGAGACGATTGAATGATTTTAAGAAGATTTTCAGTATGAATAGTAAAATCAATGCAACAGTAAGAGAACGTAAGTAAACGCAACAGAGAGTTTTAAAGTGGTTCGGATATCAATCGATCCTACGTCCACTGTCCCGAAAGTTCAGGAGGCTATTTATTATACAAAGTTAGTCTCAGTCAGCTTGTGCACAGGACAAAGCTGTGGCTTGGGGATTATACTGAGCAAGTCCCAGTTTACAACTGTATCAAACTAAAGTGTTTGACAAACTTCTCCAACAGTGAAGGAGTCCTTTTACAATAAGGATTGGGTTCAAATATGAACTCCTTCGTCTAAGCTATATATGGTTTCGGTTGAGCTTAGGGTTAGAGGGATAGGGAACGAGAGTGTAGCTTCTAGAGTGACGAACAGCTGAGTGTAGCTATAAGTTCGTGTCACGTCGCTTGGATACTAGATGCTTGGTTGTCGGTTCAGCTTGGTTCCCTTAAGAGCTAAAAGGTAGTCTTTCGCCGGAGATAGATCTTTAGATTCTTGCGGAAGACGTAGGCTTCTTGGTTAGGCTCTTTTTAATGCTCTGTGTGTTCTTATGATTTCGTTCGCTCTTTTTGTGCGCATCAATTCTTGAATGATCCCTCTATTTACAGAGAACAGATTGGGAGAGATCCGTTGGAGACGATCTTCTTCTTTCTCTCTCTTTTGGTAGCAAACGGCTCTTTTGACGTAGGTAACAGTGTACTTTCCCACCTTTTTAGGAAAAGGGTTGACTGCAGCTTTAGCAGGTGAGAAGACACGTGTGTTCTTGTCATTCGTCGAGGTGGATAGAGTGGTTGAGACAGCACAGACTTCAAGGCAAACTGAAGCTGACTTCTCTCTTCCTCGTATATGACAATGCAGATTGTCTTTCAAAAGTATTTGACGTTCGATTGTCATCGCCGATCTTGAGTCGATCCCGTATTCGGTAGGTAGATAGGCTGGGGAAAGTCTACCGAAGATCGGCTACGAGTTCGGTGAATCGCCTCGCGAGTCCAGTTCCACTGACTCTTTCAGTATACTGCTCCTGCTGAGTCCAATATAACTGATGCTTTCAGTATACTGCTCCTGCTGAGTCCAGTATCACTGAGTCTTCTACTTCTGGTGTTAAGGCAGATAATCTACTGAGCGCCTTAATCAGAGCAGAGTGTCTACTGAGTCTGAAACCTCAGAGACAAATAACGATTACAACGGAATGGTTCACCAATCAGATAGGGTTTTGGGATCTTCAAATCTTCTCAACAATCAGAGCACTAGGCTGCTGAGCATGGTTCAGTATAGAAGATAGAATCATTTCCCACTGTGAGACTATGCTGAGGACAGAATCATCACCCAACAGTTTGGTTGGTGAGACTGATTAGGAACTTATGAAATTTTTTAACAGACATATCTGAAATATAAAAGCATGTTATATTCACACATAATTCGTAATTAACCATCATTGTAACCTTTTCAAAACCAACGATGTTAAATACTCAAACAACTATAGGAATTCCACTCGTAAGCCACGCAGGTGGACGTTTACTTGCGTAACCCTAAACCAAGCTATCTACCTAGCTCTTTAATTCTAATCAACGCCTAGGTTCTTGAGACGAACATAATTAATAGTTCGATTTTCTGGATCATGTGACTATTAAAACGCGGGAAGGGACTTCGATGGAAGTGAATTGTACCTGCAGTGACATCTAAGCATTGACCATTAATTTGACCAAATTAGAATCAAATTCTTGAAATTGACATACTTACGAGAACCATGCTGCATTCAATTCGATCTAATTAGACATCCTATTTAATTATTATCTTCTAGAGTACTCGTGTTTACTAGGCACGCAAGCCACGCATGTGGACGTTTACGGCTTCGCTCCCACTACTCAATAATAATTAAATATTGTTTTGGAAAACTCATCTCACAAAACTGGTAGCTCAAAGATGCAAGCAAGTTACGCAGGTGGACGTTTACTCACATAATCTTACTACTTTCGTGTAGAGTCCAATTAATTGAGGCTCGATTAAGGGTTTAATATCAAAATTAATGGAATCTAATTAAATGCTTAATTTAAGATTGCTTAGTCTTTTTATTCAAAAGGTTTGTTATGAATCATGCATCATCACATAATTCCTAAAGCATGCAATTTCTAAACGCACATAATAAGACGTGCTCGTGAAAAATAAACATGCTTTAAAAAGAATTAAATCATATTTACATGTTTTTCTAAGCGCAATTAGTCACATAATCGCATGCAAAAAAATAATAATAAATAACTGCGCAAATAGGAAATAAAACATCATTATCGGGCAAAAACATAGATAAATCCTATCTATTACATTGCCTGATCAAAATACAGCTCTTCGCTCTTCCAAATATTTGAATTTGGATTGAATCTTGAGTTGTTACGATGTTGCACATAAGCAGATTGCTGCCACGTATCTGACACGTGTCAGCCACGTGTACATGACACATCAGCAAGGGCTGACATCAGCAAAGTCAGGGCTGACGTCAGCCCTTCTTCTCCACGCTGCCAGTGCCGCCGCGCCCTCCCCGCTGCCGCTGGCAGCCTGCTGCTGCCACCATCTGCTTCGCCCGATCACCAAGAGTCTGTCGACGAAGACGTCGTCGCCTGATTTCGCGAGCATTGTTGCCGGCAGCCAAACTAAGCACGACTGCGCGCGCTGCCGTGCTGCCCAACATCGCTCTGGCCACTCCCGGTCTTACTTCACCATCGCTCTTCCCTCCAGACATCACCCAGACGTCTTGTCCGTTCAAGACGGCGAGTGATTTCCGTCGCCAACGCTGTAATTTCAGCACGAACTCGTGCCTACACCGGTGACAATGCTGCCTCAAAATTATCTCATTTCTGACCAGCGATTCATTCAATAGATTAAGGGCAAATTACCCTTGGATGATTTTTGGCCACCATGAACGTATTTCAGCCGAAATCGTCCATCAATTTCCCTCAATTTCGAATTTTTTTCGGAAAAATGCATATTAAGGCAGCCAACTTCAAATGTCGATTCCGACTGGATCCGGGATCGGATGATCCTATACGACCTATTAAAGCGAGGTCCGTGAGGCGAGGACTCTAGTGGTTCAAGACGATCATTGATCGAATGTCGGACGCGCCCAAAATCGGCGCCGCAGGGTGCGGCTGAAACCTAGAAAACTAGGGTTTTCGGCAAAATTAGGGCTTTCTTCTCCGTCTCGACTTTCGTACCTCTTGGACCAAAATTACAGCACAAAAACAGTACAAACACATAACAAATAGATCCTATCATCGACTCGTGGATTTTCTCACGAGAAAAACGTTACAACGGGGTCAAAACAATGGCTCGCAGGCCACCCCAAACATGAAAATAGCCCGATAATGGAGAAATAAAAACCCTAAACATGCTCCTAAAAGTAACAATAAGAGCCTAAACCAGGCTCTGATACCAATTGAAGGAATTAAGTAGGAGAGGAAGAATTGTACCTTCCTCCGCGTATGTTGTTGCCGCTCTGATTGTTGCTCCTGTTCAGATCTTCTGATCTATGTCCCGATTTTTTTCTCCCTCTGAATGGTCAGAGAACTGAAGAAAATTAAGATTGTCTCTCTAAACTCGCGTGTGTGAGTGTATGAGAATGTGAATGTGTGTTCTGATTATGAAAAGAATAATAATATATATAGTCCATTAATTTAATTACATCCCTAATGGGCTTCTACATAATTAGGCCATAATATAATTAACTAATCTACTGGACTACTAATATTTATCAATTAATTGGCTCAGCCATTTAATTCCAGATAAATAACATTATTAAATAATGTAAAATATATTAATCTATTAATAATTATTTCTAAGAGACAATAAATAAATATGCAAATAATTAGGCCAAATCATGGATCTAATACAAGAAATATAGCAGGGCCTCATATTAATTAATCATCTTTGCTCAGCCCAGAGCAAAATTAATTAATAAACACAGATTCATTCCACTAGAGAATATGTGCTAACTTACCCCTTTATCCCAGATTGAGAAAGGGATTGTATTTTAGACTTAATTGATCCCCATATTTAAGATAGAAATATGTATTAATTAATTAAGCTCACTGACAGCTTAAATTAATTAACATATTATTATATTCCTGAGTAGTACCACTCAAGCTCATTAACACACCTGAACTTAATCAACCGGTCGAGTTTAGTGTGCTAATCCTTACGAGTTCCTCAGGGGATATTATCAACCCATTTTACTAGGATACGGTTGCAAAATACAGACGCCTGAGCCACAAATAACTACTAACACCTAGGATACGTAGATCTGGTCGCGATGACGTTCACCATAGTAGGTCAGTGATAGATAGCTAAATGCACTCAGTCGAAGTCTTACCAGGCTTAAGATCAGCTAACTCACCGAGATCTTGGTTCTCCACTAAGGTCAGTCAGGAGAACACATCTCACTCTGATCCATCAATACAGCACCTTAAGTGTACCAGTAAAGACAAGCAGTCAAGACAAACCACTTCTTATCTAAACTGCAGCTTAAAACGACAACTTATCCTTAAGTTGTCTCAGCTGTGATAATTGTTTATATCTTTTTAGTTCAACCAATTTGTGTTGTCTTCTGTGATACCCGACATACTACACAAATCTAACTTTTATACAAGATAAAGGATTACATGTGCAAATATATACTTATCATATAGGAGAATAAAATAGTTATAAGGACAAAACACATTGTATACAAGCTTAAAAACTGCTTCCAGTATATAAAATCCCAACAATTCGACGGTATGAAATACTTCGATAAGAAACTGATCAAGTTCAGGTCGAGAGCCGCTGCTGAAAAGTCCATCGGTCGTGGAGCTGCAATGAAGAGGCCTTCTACTGAACAACCTCCATGTGCCAAACAGCTAAAGAGAAAGAAGCTGACCAAGCAAGGAGCTTCTAAGGTTGTTTCTCCCCCTCCCCCACAGGTGGAAAGCTTACTTGATGTGGACACATGCATTGAGGGTGCCACTCTAAAAGACAAAGTCCAATGAGTAAGTACTGAAGAAATTCAGTTGGAGTATAAAGATGAACCCACTACTGAAGTTTCTTTAGAGCTACCAACCACAGTTCAGCTAACCAGACTTAGGGCTGAATCCGAAGTCGCTGAACAGATCCCTGAAATTGCCAACTATCAGGATATGGTGGATGTAGCTATCAGGGTAAGGACTCAAATGCTGCTGAGATTCCTAAACTGGGATATACTTGCTGATCTGATCCAGCAATATTTTGTATCCGCACTACTGGCAGAGGAGCAACAACTGCAGTCTTAGATAGGGTTTGGAGAACCCTCAGACATTGCATCCTTCCAAAACTTGAGATCAACAATTCTTTATCTTCTTGAGCTGAAGTCTTCCTCTCTTAGTTGTTAAGTATAAGAATATTTTACTATTAGGCTAGAAGCCATTAGTATAATATTATTAGCACTATATATGTAGAGAGAGAGAGAGATCATATGAGAACACCCCTTAGTGTAAGAAATAAGAACAATTTATATCCATTTGATCAAGTAATTCGACGCTCCAGATCGTATTTTCATTTAAGTTGACCTTTTTCACAAGTAAAGGAAATAATTTGCACAAAGGTCTTTTTAGTAAATTTATGATTCTATCTTATATTGTAACCTCTTTTATGATTTGTGATCTGTTTTTTTTCATTCATCATTATCAAACAGCGCAGAGGTCAACAATTCAAAAAAAAATTCTTCAATTTTGATCTTCATCATTTCATGATAATGTCTACACAAGGTTTGTTGTTTATTTGCATGTTTTCCATATAAATCTTATTTTCTTCGTATATGTGTATCAATAAAAATTTGTATTCGATTTCTATATCCTTTCTTTTCTTAATTTCTTCGTATATGTATATCAAATCTTGTTAATAGGGTTATACGATTTTTTGATTATTTTTCTTAGTTTTGATTATTCAATTTGAAACACATTTTGTATTTTTCATCATTTTGAAAGTAATCAACAATATTTGATTCAATCATCTATCACTTTTTTTCTTTTTTCGTTTTTGGATTATTTTTCTCTTACGATTTATGTTTTTTTTTTCTTTTTTTCCCCAATTTTATTTTGGTGTTAATTTATGCACAACATTCACATTTTTTATGCACGTGTATAGATCATTTTATGCTTATTTACCCAGTTATAGATTTATTACTTTGGAAATCAAGCAAGGGAAGACCGGAAAATAGACTGGACAAAAAGGGATGAGAAAATCCAGAAAACAAATCGCGAAATGATGAGCGGAATTTTAATCTTAATAAACTAGGTTAGGTTTATTATTTTGAAAGAATTTGACTTTAATACCCTTTGTGCAAATTTTATAAGTAAATGGTGCATTTTGGATAAAAAAAATAAAAAAATGAATCTGGTCCATCAATTTACATGATCTAAAGGATGATGATTGTTCTTATTTCTCACTCTAAGGGTGTTCCTATTGGAACACCCCATATATATATATATATATATATATATATATATATATATATATATGGAGTGGTTCCCGTGTGAACAACCCTTATCGTGTGAACATGTGAACACTGCACTTTAAAGACAAATGTATTGCACTTTCAAGGTAAATATTATGCACTTTAATATTGCACTTTATGTACTACACTTACATACAAATGTACTGCACTTTAAGTATTGCACTTTAAAACGCAGTATGTTTGCCTTTAAAGTGCAGTACATTTGTCTTTAAAGTGCAGTGTTCACACATTTACACCATAAGAGACTATTCACATTTGAACCCCAATATATATATATATATATATATATATATATATATATATATATATTATATCTTGAGAAGCGGGCAGTACTTAAGCGGGAGTCGGATAATTGGGTCACGAATTAGATCATTTAAGATCCGGGTACAGGTGCACCTTTGTGTATACAAGTTTTTGTGTATATTATTTATGTTTTACTTACTGCTATCAAGTATCAAATGTAGATTGAGTAAAGTTCGCTCATTACAATAGCCTAATCCAAATTTTTCTCTACTTTATTAGTATAAGAAGGTTATTCTTATATAGAAGTTGTACGTATTAATACGAGCTTATTCGTCTTTAATTAAAAATAGCCATACTGTCCTACACAACAGTCCCAAACACCTTATCCATTAGAGTACTACTCAAACTCCGCCATTAACAAAGCTTGAAAAGTAACCTCAAACTGCAACTCTTCTTCTTCTCATGCCACCATGTTTTTGCTGCTTCAATCCACCTTCACCCTCTATATCAAACTTTATCTCCGACCAACCCTTCCTCTCAATGCTGGAAACCAGCTGCAACACAATCGCAGACTTGAAAAAAATCCACGCACAAATCATCAAAACTGGCCTAGCCACAGACACCATAGCTGCTAGCAGAGTATTATCCTTCTGCGCCAGTACTTCCGATCTCCATTACGCGCTCTCTGTCTTTCGTCGTATGGAGGAACCTAATCTCTTCTCTTGGAATACCATAATCCGAGGTTTCTGTCGGAGCTCCGACCCTCATGTTGCAATCTCACTCTTTGTCGAAATGCTCACCACCTCACCGCTTCAACCGAGTAACCTCACTTATCCTTCAGTTTTCAAGGCTTATACTCAACTTGGACTTGCCAAGAACGGAGCCCAGCTTCATGCCATAATCATAAAACTAGGTTCGGAATTCGAATCCGATCCCTTCGTCCGAAACTCCATCATTAACATGTATGCAAGTTGTGGGCTTGTGGGTCATGCTTGGAAACTGTTTGATGAGAATCGAGATCTTGATGTTGTGGCTTGGAACTCTATGATTATGGGACTTGCAAAGTGTGGGGAGATTGAGGAATCTTGGAGGTTGTTTTCGAAGATCCCACGTAGAAATGAGATATCTTGGAATAGTATGATTAGTGGGCTTGTTAGAAATGGGAGGTGGGGAGAAGCTTTTGATGTTTTCTATGATATGCAAGAGAAGCAGATTAGGCCAACAGAGTTCACATTGATCAGCATGTTGAATGCTTGTGGAAAAGTAGGAGCTCTTGAGCAAGGGAAATGGTTTCATGATTACATCAAGAGGAATGGTGTTAATCTGAATGTGATTGTGGTTACTGCACTCATAGACATGTATTGCAAGTGTGGAGACATTGAGATGGCGTACAATGTTTTCAAGAATTCGCCACGAAAAGGGCTTTCGTGTTGGAACTCGATGATGCTAGGTTTGGCATCTAACGGATACCATGATCGAGTGTTTGAGTTGTTCTTGGAGCTGGAAAAGTCGAGTCTAAAGCCGGATTATGTAACTTTCATCGGTGTTCTGATGGCCTCCAATCATTGGGAAGCAAGAAAGTACTTGAGATTGATGAGAGAGAGATATGGAGTGGAGGCAAGAATTGAGCACTATGGTTGTATGGTTGATGTGCTAGGAAGGGCAGGGCTGATAGAGGAAGCAGTGGAGTTTATAAGGAATATGCCGATGGCCCCGGATGCTGTTATATGGGGATCATTGCTTGGTGCTTGCAGTATTCATGGCAATGCTGTTGAAGTTGCTGAATGGGCAGCTCGGAACTTGAGTTTGTTGGATCCTAACGACACGGGTGCTCATGTACTGATGTCAAATGTTTATGCAGCCTCGGGTGATTTCAGTAGAGCGGTTGAGGAGAGGATGAAGATGGAGAAGAAGAAGCTACCGGGGTGTAGTTTGATACAAGTGAATGGAGAAGTACATGAGTTTGTAGCTAGTGGTAACTGGCATTCTCAGATAGAGACTTGAGGAATTATAACTGAGTTGCTGTTCTATGTTCAAGTCATATAATAAATATTGTGGTAACTTTTGAATGATGATGTTAGGACTCTTGAGTTCACTGCATCCATAAGTAGCGGCAACAACATTCGTAGCTCGAATAAATAAATAAATAAATAAATAAATAAAAACACTACCTAAAAACAAAAGAGAATAGCGAAAACTACATTATATGGTCAATATATCATAGATTGATTTGAAATTGCTAAGATTCAATAAATGATAAATTCTTGATATACTAAAAATGAAAACAATACTTGGAAGGATAGACAAACATGAGCATTATGTGAAAGTAAAAGTTTTCTGGGCTATGAAATCAATATTGGAGGTCAGAAAACATTCTCACTAGAGCAACATAAGTTTCTCTCTTTGATCAAGATTTGACCTTGCACACTTGGAAGAATGGAATCACTTTCCATTTAAGTGCAAGAGAAAGTACCTAGATTCCAAGAGAAAGTTTGAAGAAGATCAATATACAAATAGCTCAAAATGAGCTTAGCATACATTGTGTAACCATTCGCATGGCATATTCAAATTTCATCAGCAATTATCAACAGAAGTGATACCGAATGTCTTCCAATGTCGACTCCCCCTCCATCCCGCCATTAGCTGAAAGAAACGGCATCATAAAAAATGGTACGCTGCTGGAACTCATTTTGCTTGCTTGATAGTGGCAATTCTGTTAATCATATGGATTAGAAAAATGAAGTTTGTCTTAGATGGCTAATAAAAGGATCGGTTGAGAAATAGTTACCTTTCTCTTATGTGACAAACACCCTCAAGAATTTCAGTAACATGTTCTACCTTCGAATATTCTGGCCTTGCCTTGCATTCCAGAAGCAGGTTTGAAACGCGTAAAAATGTTTCAAGCTCTTGTTCGATTTTAATGAGCTGCTGATCTAGATGTGTCATGAAGTCCTCATACGTCGAGGTTTTTTTCAGATCCTCGACACTGTCAGCACTACTAGACACCTTTTTAGTGAAAGAACCCTTGAGGCTACTACAATCATTTTCAGCATGGATGTTTCTTTGACTCTCAGCAGAAACTTGCATTTCTTGACCCTCTACAAATTCCTTGTTATCTACGCCCATGAGTGTATTATCATCTGTACTCTTGTCCTCTGTTGGAGATACAATTCGAACAGGACTTGGGGCTTCTGCCCCACTAATCTCAACATCCAAATCCATATTCCCAATAAGTAGGCTTTCCTTCATGGAAATTGCCTGAAACTTGCAGTGTCAGATACAAAAGTACATAACAGAGAATAAAAAACAAAGAGACAAAATAGACTAATTAAAATATGAATGGATATACATGCATGTGTAGAAGTGCATTTGGTACAGGGAGGGGACGGAAGCAGAAGCAAACCACCATACATCTCAGTTAAAGACGAGGGCTGAAACAATTTTAGTATGTTTCTCTACTGCAGTTGACGCCATGCAAAATTTTCAATCATAGAAAAACCTTATAATAACTGAACTTGCACCAGGGAGGAAAATCTAAAGCAAGTTTATAGTAGCAAGATGCAGATATAATTAGCTAGGAGCTTCTCATATTCAAACAAAATATTTTATTTCTTACAGAATCAGTTTTACATGCTGATATTCTCTCAACTACGCATTCTAGTCTGAGTATAATAAATGAATGACCATATCTATTGTATTTGTACACCCCCCCACCCCCGCCCCATGAAAGGATTTTAGACATGAGAGGCTTTTCACTTTCCATTAAAATTAAAAAAATAGGGTAGATGATAATAAAGGGTAGCTATATAATGTCCAATCCTAATTACAAGAAGCCTAAAGAATCAACGCGATACTATGTTACTTGGACTTTAGTACTTAAATGACATTAGGAACATCACACCTTGAAAACTTAAACGTGGTAAAGCAACAATATCAATCCATTTTCTAAGTTTTCTTGAGTTTCTATTGCAGAGGGATAAAAAATTACACCTTGGGGTGGTTTCTAATTTATAACCAAAGCCACAGGTCGAACAAAACATTTCATGCCTTTCTTCAATTGTAAAGTTTCAGATTATATGAACTCCACTAACAGAGTGAAAAAAATATAGCTATACCTCATTCAGTTTCACATAAAGCTGATCAAATAATTCAATGCGAGTCTTCAAATTCTCCATGGCTTGCATAACTTTCTTCTTTTGAAATAGCAACTCCCTTGCTTCATTTTCCTGTCCAGTTTGAACGCTAACTGATGCTTGCCGTCTAAGCTTCTCAACTGCTTCAGACAACCGGATGAGTCTCAACCTTGCATTACTGGCTGACAATACAAACTGAATCAGTGTTTTCCAGAAGGAAAAAACCCCAGCTACGCATACGGGAAAAGGTACAACGCATTGCAATGCTGTAGTTGATTGAACCAATAAAAACGCTCGAGGCTTAAGCCACGAGGCACACCTTGGGGTGAGACCGTAAAAAACCACCTCTAAGGCTTACATGGCCGTGTGAGGCATGCACCTCGGTGATGCATCTGAAGTGTAATTATAAGGTCTACACCTCAGATATCAAAGTCCTTTCAAGCCTCTTTAGGATAGATTTAGTTTTTCTCTTTGGCTTTTTAAATTTAACATGTTATTACAAATTAAAAATCCTAAAATCAAATAGAACTCACTCATCTCTCTCCCTCCCATGTTGCTATAGACGTACTTTCGCAAATAAAATCATGATTTGTTCAAGCACACACCTTAGCTGCAGGTTTGACACCCCTCTTCTCCTTTTCTCTCGTGTTCCTTACGTCAAAACACTCCACACCTCTCTCTCTCTCTCTCCCTATCATTTGCTATGAGTTTTATGAATTTATGAGCATGATGAACAAGGAATTATGTTTATTCATATTGCTGGTGCTTACGCCTTGTGGGAAAATGCCTCCAGTCCAAATTTCATTTTTTAAAACCTCGTGGAACTAATAAATTAAGTTTTAACATTAAGCATTCATCCATATATTAACAGGGGCCGCATTAGTTGAGCTTCTCCTGTAAACTCAGTGCTTAAATCATGGCTAGCATACCAATAGAACATCTTCTCATTTTTATTAGGGGAAAAAACAGAAAGAAGTTGGGCGGGGAGAAACAACTCTCTCTCCCCCTCTCCCTCAGTCCCCAATGGTAAGAAGGCTGGCAGAAGAGTTGATGGATGTAAATAAGAGATTATACATTACAATGATTCAAAAGTCTTACTATGAAATGAGCTAGGAAGTTGAAGTAGTTTCAAAGAATCCTTATCAGTCAGAACCGTCATTTAACCTTTACTCATTGAGCAAAAAGAATCAATAGAACTAGCTCTTCAGTCTACTTTCACTAACAAATAATGGAAATGATTAAAAAAGTAAAATTGTCATTTTCTCCAATTTTTTAATAGTTTGATCCAAGTCCAACTGAATTGTTACAGGTTGTAACAGCGTATGCCAACAACATCCTTATCTCCCCAAAAGGAAGCATGCATGTCCTCTTGCGTCAAAGTCAATGCCTCATGTATCTACTTACTCTAGATAACAAACTATGATTGAAAACAGTAATGCAAGGTTTTTATATTATCTCAAAAGAACTCAATTTAAGCATCAATGACTTACTTCCTCAGATATAATTATAATTATAATTATATAAACTAAGACATAGTAAGAAAGTCACCAGGCCAGTCAATTATTTGTTTTCCATAATGAGACCAATACACTCAATTACACTTAACTTATAACCAACTCAGATGTCTAGATGTGGGAATTACCAACAACTACAGAGTTCTTCATGTGTAGTGGAATCAGTTTATTTGACAAAAACGAAATCATTCATTGGCTGAAAGATGGCTTTGATAGAACGATTTACCGGTTGAAGCCATACTGATACCTTACCTTACTTAAGAGAAAGTCCATGTTTACAATTGTCATCGCCCTACAGTTAAACTGACTAGATTATTCAAGAAACAGATAGAGCTAAATGCAGCTAAAATCCGAAAACAAATTAATTGTTCTTGACAAATAACAGCATATCACCAATTAACCCATTGAATAACCTAAAAACTACAATCCAATGCCCTATAAATCAACCAATACGAATTCTTGAAATTGACCTTTGGTTCTTGTTCTGTCGGCCTCCTTGTGGAGACTATCGAGCTGTTGACGGAGCTGCTCCGGCGAAGCAGACGGAGAAGTCAAATTGCACAGAGTCCTGACGCGCCAACGTGGCCGCGAATGAACTAACACTGCTCCGCAGTTCAATAGCATCTCTCTCTCTCGAGTCTCAAGCTCAACGACTCAAATTAATTGCAAATATTTAATTTTGAAGTTGCTTGGATAAAACAATCGATGCATTTATTTACCATGGTGGATAGTCTGGATTAAATTAAGAATACTAAATACTAACTTGCATTTTATTTGACTTGTGATAGAATTTAATTGATTCAATTTGATTTTTTCATCTTTCTGAATTCCCATTTTATTTGGTCTTGTATACTCCGTCTCATTTATCTTTCTGTTATCTCATACATCTCGTCTCATTTAAGAAATAACAATTATTCTGAACACAATTAACCACTCTTTCTTTTCATGAACCCACCTCTTCACTTAAAACTAAGAATTTTTGTGTCTTTTTTGTTTTATATTATATAAAATCAAAATAAATTCTCCATATTTCATCGGCCTTCGAATTCCATGTTTGAAGAGAAGTTGCTAATACATCGACGTTCTTCATTGTTATTGCTCAACCAAAATTGCTAATTCATTGCAACTGTGAATTCGTGTCATTGTTGTTCGAATTAAAAGGGAAGCTTCTTATTTCTTCCTTGTTCGAATTCCATCGTTGAAGAAAGAGGTAGCACCTGAAATCTACAATCCTCTTCATTGTTGTTCTTCACTTGATAACACGTAAGATCCACCTTCAGTTCGTAGTAGCTCCTGAATCGTCAATTTCTCATTCAGTTCCGACTTGCCCGAAAGTCTGTCATGCACCTTTTTCTGTATTCTATATACTAGATCTGTAATTTATATGCATTTTTGATGCATTTTTGTTGCGTGTTCTATGTACTTTATTAGTAATTTATATGCATTTTTTTGTATGTTCTTTGCACTTAATCTATATATTGTATGCACATTTATTGAGTCGTACAAATATTTCCTACCAATGTTGAAAATGAGATTAGGGCTTTAAAATTTCCCCTAAAATCAACCAAAATTAATACAACTTTAAAAACTTGAATTAAAAAATGTTGAACACTAAGTGCACCATACGTGTATCAAATTATGTATGGAAGTGTATGAACTAGACCACTGTCACAAATCAAATTAAAGCTTCAAAATCCCCCCCCCCACCCAGAATATGTATTTGGACTTCAAATTCATGAAACAGTATGGTATCGAGTAGTTGGAGCTCTAATTTTCAAACACGGCGTCGCCTTATTTCTTCCAATACTACCCTTACTAAGGAGTGTTTGATTTTCAAAGCATTTTTTGCCAATTAATTCAGCTAATTATCTCATCCGTCCATCTAACATGATATGAGGTGGAGTCTTATTTCTCCATGGAAGGGGGTGTTCTTCAATTAAAACCCCCATCCCCCAACACCATATAATTATATATTCAAATGTGAACATGCTTTTATCGTGTGAACGTGTGGATACTGCACTGTAAAGACAAATGTATTGCACTTTATAGATAATTATATTGCACTTTAAACACAACACTTTAAAAATGACCAGAGTGCAATTAAGGAGCATTTTGTAATCTGACAAATAAAGTGCAGTATCTTTGCCTTGAAAGTGCAGTACATTTGTCTTGAAAGTGTAGTGTTCATACGTTCTATTGGTCCAAAGATGAGTATCGGGGGGGGGGGGGGGGATTAAATACACCTGAGTCCAAGTTTTGCTCAAACGCAAAGGTCAGTATTTTACTAAGTATACTACTAAATGAGTTCAGTTGCAAGTTAAGTCTTCTGATCGCGGGGCAGAGTTATTCAGCAACTGAATCCTTTCTACTGACTGATGTCAGTACTCAGTAGATGAATGAATGCAGAATTGTGTAGGCCCGGTTTAAGTTCGTCTATTTGAAAAATATTTTTACGCAAACCAAATCAGTTGGCTAGTGCAGTTTTAAATCTGTTTTTACTGAAAATATGATTTTGCAAACAGTTGACAAATAGATGCAATAAACAGTAAATGACACGAGCAATTTTTAATGTGGTTCGAATACACAAGATCCTACATCTATGGTCCTACCGAACATGAGTTCTTGTTGATTAATCTGAGCAAGCCTTAACAAGTTTCTGTATGCTGGACAGAACCTTCTAAGTTATAGTCCTTAATGACTTTACATGATCAAACCGAAGTTTGAAGGGTTTTATCTCCAACAAGTAAGGAGTTCTTACAATAAGAGCGTATAACTAAAAGTGAACTTCTTCAAGTGTCTAAGCTTAAGATCTAACAATGTTAGCTTAGAAAAGAGATCGGGAACAACTTTAGAGTGAAGAACTACTAGGATATCTCTAAGATTTACAGTTCTTCGCTAGATGTAGCAGTAAGCTTGCTAGAGTGCTTGAGTATGTGTTCTTGAATTTCTTACTTCTCTATTCCCTTTTCTTTTCTTTTCATACTTTCACACACACTTCTTCAATTCTTGAAGATGATCTCTTTATATAGTTGTGACCCATGCATAGATCCGTTGGAGGGGACCATGCTACGTGTCACAAGACTCCAAGGAAAACGGCCATGTAATTTGAATGTCGCTGCAGAGGGTGGTTGGCTTTCTGTGCATGAGAGCAGCTTTTGTGTCAGAGCAGGTAACCTTTGCTTGCTTCTCATTGGTCGAGGTAGGTGAGACTTGCCAGACATCAGTCTTCTAGCTGAGTTGACTTCCTCTAAACCTCGGACACTAAGTGTTCCTCTGCTGACTTCCGACTGATAGAGTCAGGCTGTCGATTTCCCTTGTACAGTCTGCAACGAGTCGCAGCTCATTTAATAGATCAAGGATGATCATATTGAGTCTTCTTTATGAGTCGGTTGAAGAGTGATCTTCTACTGAGTGCTTCTAGCTACTAACTCGAAGACAAACTGCTGAGCTCTTATACAGACAGAGCTCTACTGAACCGATGACAGATGGTGTTCTAGAAGCTTAACTTCTCTACTGAAGTTCAGTCCAACAATTTACCCCTTGGCTTCCAATCTTGCGACTGGAGCGAATGTTTCATCGAAGTCAATTCCTTCTGCTTGCAATATCCTTTGGCAAATAGTCAAGCTTTGTTTATGACTATGATGTTGTTTTCATCTCGTTTGTTCTTGAAGACCCATTTTATGCCTATAACGTGCTCATGTCTTGGTCTATCAACAAGCTCCGAGACCTCATTTCTGATGAAATGGTTCAGCTCCTCTTGGATTGCAATGATCCAGTCAGCATCATTCAGTGCATCCTCTATCGACTGAGGTTCTTCAGTAGACAAGAAACATGAGTATAAAGCGTTTTCTCCTTGACAGAATCTAGATCTTTTCTTCACACTTGCTGAAGGATCTTTAATGATGAGATCAAAAGAGTGAGCATCTAGACATGATCATCTTCGCATGGTCTCTTATTCTGAAATTACTTCTGCACAGTCAGTACGAGTGTTAGGCTTTTCAGTAGTACTGTTTTGCGACTGAAGCAATTCAGTAAGAAGGTTAAGATCTACTGAGTTCCCAGGTTCAGGGGCATTTCGCTCAGGAACATCATTCGTTCCCTCTGAATTGTTATTCTCAGTAGAGGTCTTTGATACCATCGGGGATTCCTCATCGACCGGGGTTACCGGAGGTTAATTCTGTTCAGTAGAATCAATCAGGTCAGCTACATTACCTGTGGGATGGGTTTGAGTTTCTTCTTCATCTGACTCATCATCCCAATAATGCTGGATCCTTTCACTTTCATCATTCAGCTTGAGATCCTATAGCTTGTTGCTGACATCTTTAGTATTTAACTCTTTACTTGATTTCATGTCCTCAGTAACAAACTCGTTAAATACAACACAAGGGCTTTCTTCCATGCAAAGGGTCTGGTAGTTAAAGACCCTGAAGGCTTTACTGACCCTGGAGTATCCGAAGAACACTCCTTGATCAGACTTGCTATCAAAGACCTTTAACCGATCCTTTCCATTATTGTGGATAAAGCAAGGACAACCAAAGATATGAAAATGAGAAATAGAAGGAATTCTCCCTTTCCATAGTTCATATGATGTCTCCATGTGTTGCTTTGTCAGTAGTGAGCGGTTCTGAGTATAACAGGCGGTGTCAGTAGCATCGGCCCAGAACTTCGAGGGTAATCCAAAGTCTGCTAGGAGCGTTCTTGCTGCTTCTTTTAATGTTATGTTCTTCTGTTCATCAAGACCGTTCTGCTGAGGTGTGCAAGCTACTGAAGTCTCGTGCCGAATCCCCTCAGTAGCGCAATAATCCTTGATGATTGAGTTGAGAAATTTAGTGCCTCCATCTGAGCGTATCCTCTAAATCTTGATGTCCTTTCCACATTGAGTTTCTTCAGCAGTGTAGGTAACTCAATCTTGAAATCAGATTTGTTGGCTATGAAGACGACCCATGTATTTCCTAAATAATCGTCAATAATGACGAGGGCATACTTCTTGCCTCTTATAGTCACTAGAGTAACTGGCCCAAATAAGTCCATGTGCAGCAGCTGAAGGATTCCATCAGTGGAAGGTGACGGAATAGGTAGATTGCTTGACTTTGTCTGCTTCCCGTTCATGCATGCCTCACAATTTCTGTCTTGATTGAATACTTCGTTGGGCAGTCCTCTGACTTTTGAGTCCCTTGCCAGCTTGTTCATTGCCTTGAAATTCAGATGACTGAGCATCTTATGCCACAACCATCATGTCTGTCACTTGACTTCGTATGGGCAAGCAAGTAGGCTTCATGTTCGGCGGTGTTCCAGTTTGCAACATAGATATTCTTCCTCCACGAACCTGATAACACTGTTTTCCCTGTAGATTTATCAAGAACATAACATAAACCAGCGTCAAAGGTAATTCTGTTAAGGTTATCACATAATTGACTGACAGAAAGGAGATTATGTTGAAGTCCTTCAACATAAGTTACTCTTGGAACTGAAGCAGTCCCAATGTTCAGCGTTCCATATCCCCTTGTGTAGCCTTTTGAGTTGTCACCGAACTCAATTTTAGGTCATTCCTCTTGTACATAGTTGGTCAGCAAGCTCTTCTGATAAGTCTTATGTCTTGAGCAGCCGCTGTCCACGATCCAAGGGTCCTTATGCACCTTTAAAATAGAAATAGATTTAGGTACCCTTGATTCCAGCTGAGTCCTTGTGAGAATGACCCCGGGAGTTGCTAGATTAGTTACTATACCGATTCGTGCACTTGCGAGAATTATAATTTGTTCATCAATATCTCTGGTATATTTTGCTTGATTATTCCTTTCTTAGATTGCTTTACTTGAAGTCCAAGGAAATAATTCATTTCTCCCATCATCGACATCTCAAATTTATCTTTCATCGTTTGCTCAAATTTCTGATACATGGTCAGATTCTTAGATCCAAAAATGATGTCGTCCACATAGATCTGCACCAGTAAGATATCATTGTTTGACTTGATACTAAATAGGGTGCCATCTATAGTTCCCTTCTGAAAACCGTTCTGAAGTAGAAAGTCTGAAAGGGTATTATACCTAGCCCTAGGTGCTTGTTTTAACCCATACAGAGCTTTCTTGAGTCTGTATACTTGATGTCCCTGCTGAAAGCGGGGAATTTGTTCTACATAGACTTCTTCCTTCAGTACGCCGTTCAGGAAAACTGACTTTACATCCATTTGATAGATAGTAAACTGTTGATGAGTTGCATATGCTAGGAATAGTCGAATGGCTTCCAATCTTGCTATTGGAGCAAACGTTTCATCAAAGTCTATTCCTTCATCTTGACAGTATCCCTTAGCAACTAGTCGAGCTTTATTCCTAACGATAACATTGTTTTCATCTCGCTTGTTTTTGAAGATCCATTTGGTTCTTATCACATGTTGGTGCTTAGGTCTGTCTACAAGCTCCCAAGTGTTGTTTCTGGTGTATTGGTTGAGCTCTTCTTGCATGGCAGTAATCCATTCAACATTATTCAACGCGTCCTCAATCGATTGAGGTTCTTTAGTAGACAAGAACCAGGAGTATATGGCGCTTTCTCCTTGACAGAATCTGGATCTTGTCTTAACGCTTGCTGATGGATCTCCGATAGTAAGATCCGAAGTATGAGCATCTAACCATGAACTACGACATCTTGTTACTTCTAAAGTTTATTCTACACCAATAGTAGGATTCTGAGGAATTTCAGTAGTACTATTTTGTGATTGGAGCATTTCAGTAACAAAATTGGGATCTACTAAGTCACCAGGTTCATGGGCATTCAGCTTAGGAACATTAGTAGTTCCCCCTGAGTTATTATTCTCGGTAGAGGTCTCAGTTACCACTGGGGTTTCTTCATCGACCTGAGTTACCTGGGATTGATTTTGTTAAGAAGAATCAATCGGTTCAGCTACATTGCTTGTTGGTTGGTTCTGAACTTCATCATCTGAATCATCATCCCAATAATACTGGATCTTCTCTATATTATTTTTTAAGCTTAGATCTTGTAGCTTGCTGCTGACCTCTTCAGCATTTTGCTGAGAGCTTTGTTTCCTATTCTCACAAGTAAATTTATTCAATACAACATGAGGGCTTTCCTCCACGCAAAGTATCTAGTAGTTAAAGACCCTGAAAGCTTTGCTGACCCTGGAGTATCCTAAGAATACTCCTTGGTCTGAATTGCTATAAAGGACCTTTAACTGATCCTTTCCATTATTGTGGATAAAGCATAAACAACAAAATATATGGAAATGCAAAATAGAGGGCGTTCTACCTTTCCATAGTTCATAAGGTGTCTCCATGTGCATCTAAGTCAGTAATGACCGATTCTGAGTATAGCAGGTTGTGTCAGTAGCTTCATGCCAAAACTTTGAAGGTAGACCTGAGTCTGCGAGTAACGTTCTTGCTGCTTCTTTGAGTGTTCTGTTCTTTCTTTTAGCAAGATCGTTTTGCTAAGGTGTGCGTACTGAGGTTTCGTGCTGAATCCCTTCAGTTTCGCATTAGTCTTTCATCATTGAGTTTAGAAATTGTGTTACTTGATCTGAGCATATTCTTCGAATTTTGATATCCTTTTTGACGCTCAGTCTTTTCAGTATTTTCGGCAGCTCAGTTTTTGAGTTAGACTTATTGGCGATGAAAATCACCCAAGTATATCTTGAGTAGTCATCAATGACTACAAGAGCATATTTCTTGCCTCTGATCGTCACTGGAGAGACCCGCTCGAATAAATCCATATGGAGCAGCATAATAATTCCATCAATAGAGAGTGATAGAATTGTAGGATTGCTTGATCTGGTCTGCTTTTCCTTCATGCATGCTTCATAGTTCTTATATCGTTTGAAAACTTCATTGGGCAGTCCTCTGACTTTAGCATCTCTTGCTAGCTTGTTCACAGTTTTGAAGTTCAGATGACTAAGTTTAGCCTGTTCATAGTTTTGAAGTTCAGATGACTAAGTTTTTTATGTCACAACCATGTTGTTTTGTTATCTGACTTTGCATATGCTAGCAAGCAGGCTTCAGGTTTAACAGTATTCCAATCTACATAGTAGATGTTTCTTCTCTGCAAGTCTGATAACACAGTTTTTTATGTAGATTTATCAAGAACATCACAAAAATTTACGTTAAAAGTCACTTTATTGGAGTTATCACAGAATTGACTGACTGAAAGGAGATTATGTTGAAGTCCTTCAACATATAATACTCTACGAACTATGGCAGTTCCTATCTTCACTGTTTTGTATCCCTTTGTATATCCTTTGGGGTTGTCACCATACTCAATTCTAGCTCCTTCCTGCTGAACAAAGTTGGTCAGTAGATTCTTTTGATGTTTCATGTATCTTGAGCATCCACTGTCCACGATCCAAGGGTCCTTTAACACCTGCAAGATAAAAGCAAATTCAGGTATCCTTTGGGTTTAGGTTGGGTCCATAGATGTTAGTGGATTTTGGGACTGAAATCTGTCTGACAACCCTGGCAGTTTCAGATATCTTCTTGCTCTTGTTGTCAACAAATCTCTCTGGTGAACTGGGAGATGCTGACTTCTTTGCATTTTAAGGTTCAGGTTTCTTCTTTTTCTGAAGCGTGGGGATTTTGATTCTGGGCGCATAGTAGTATGTTCCATACTGAGCTTGATGAGTCCACTGGAGATGGCCACACTGTTCTACCCATCTGACCTTCTTGGTTGCCCCTGAGTTGGATCTAGGTGTTTTGGGGCTTGAACCTTTGGTCATCTTTTGGTAGTTGTGCTGAGGCGCTTTCATCTTTTCTTTGTTCTTGGTTTGAGGGATCGAAGATTCAGCATATTGAGTTCCCCCTTGAACAAATCTATCACCCAGCTTGTCTGAGCTTTTCTGTTCTGAAGTCGATGCTTCATATGTATAACCAAGTCTTTCTTTTATGTAGGTTGGTCTCCGTGATCTTAGCAGTTTCTCAAGCTTCGCTTTGGCTCCTAGATATTGCTCAGTCATTAAGGTTCTCCAAACCTCATCGCTCTTTCTCAGAGCCTCGTACTCAGCTCTAGATTGTGCAAGTTTATCCTTTAGATCGGCAATCTTAGTATCTTTCTCAGAGTTATCCTTGGTCAGAACTGAGATATGAGATTCTTGTTGTTGAGACTTAGTCATTAGAGAGTTGATCTCTTCCTTTTGTCTCAAAACAAGTCCTTCAGACTCAGTAAAGACCTGACTATTCATTGAAAGTCTTTGATTTTCAGCTCTCAGGAGTTCCAGCTCCTAAAGTGTCCTGCTGAACTAAGTGCTCATCTGAATTTGTTCCTCTAGCAGATCTTCATATGTTAGAACCACATCTAGATGTTCTCCAGCAACAGAGCATGTGGCGTGTGTGCATGGTGAAGAGGGGCATAAGTTAGGATTAGAATTTACCTCAGCCTCTTCTCTAGCCAGGAGACACAGTTCAGTCTCTTCTTCAGCTTCGATTGCCATGAAAGTTGCTTCATCATTAGATGATTCCATGAACAACTCTTCATTGCTTGTGCAATCGGATAGTTCTCCGGCTATGTAGGCTTGCTTTTTTCTAATGAACTTGTCTCTTCTGGCTTGCCTTTCTGCCCTTTCAGCAGCCGAAAACTCTGTTCATTCATATTGAGCTCTTGCTTTCCTTCCTTGGTGTTTCATTATTTCCAGTGGAGACAGTCTCAGTGTTCCTGCATTCAGGTAGAGACTTAGGTTCACCTTTCGGATGATTGTTTCCTCTCTTACCATGGTAGCTTTTTGAAGCTCTCTTCATTTTCCTGAGCTTGTCCTTCTCCTGTTGGTACTTTATGATGGAATATAGGAGAGGAAGAATTATACCTTCCTCTACGTATGTTGTTGCAGCTTTAATTGTAGCTCCTGTTCAGATCTTCTGATCTATGTCCCGGCCTTTTTCTTCCTCCGTGTGGTCATAGAACTGAAGAAATTAATTTTCTATCTCTCTCTTAAACTCGCGTGTACGCGTATATGAAATATATGTGTATCTGTTTATGAACATAACACTAATATATAGAGGCTTCAAAAGGAAATATTATATTAATATTTGTAGCCCATTAATTTCATTATATTTCTAATGGGCTTCTACATCAATTAGCCTATAATATAATAAATTAATCTTTGGGGCTACTTTTATTTATCAATTAATTGGTCCATCTAATTAATTCCAGATAAATAACATTATTAAATAATACAAATGCATTAATATATTAATAATAATTTTTGAGAGACAATAAATAACTAGGCAACTAATTGGGCCAGATCATGGATCTAATACAAGAAATAAAGTTAGGCCTCAAATCAATTAATTATCTATACTCAGCCAGAGGAAAATTAATTAATAAACATGTTCATTCCACTAGAGAATTCGTGCTGACTTATCCCTTTATCCCAACTTGAACATGGCCGTATATTTTAGAATTAATTGATCCCCGTATTTAAGATAGAAATATCCATTAATTAATTAAGCCCACTGACAGCTTAAATTAATTAACATCTTATTATAGTCCTGAGTAGTACCACTCGACCTTATTAACAGACCTGAACTTAATCTAACGGCGGGGTTTAGTGTGCTAATCCTTACGAGTTCCTCAGGGGATATTATCAACCTATTTTACTAGGATACAATTTCAAGATATAGACAATCAGCCTGAGCCACAAATAACTACTAACACCCAAGATACGTAGATTCGGTCGCGATGGCGTTCACCATACTAGGTCAAAGTAATAGATAGCCAAATGCACTCAGCTGAAGTCTTACCAAGCATAAGACCAACTAAGTCATCGAGATCTTAGTTCTTCACTAAGGTCAGCTAGGAGAACACATCTCACTATGATCCATCAATAGACCACCTTAAGTGTACGAGTAAAGATAAGCAGCCAAGACAAGTCATTTCTTATCTAAACTGCAACTTAAACCGACAACTTATCCTTAAGTTGTATTAGTTGTGATAATTGTTTATATCTTATCAGTTCAACCAATTTGTGTGATGCCCGACACACTATACAAATCTAACTTTATACAAGATAAAGGATTATGTGTGAAAATATATATATTTATCAGATAGGAGAATAAAATAGTGGTAAGGACAAAACACATTGTATGCAAGCATAAAAACTGCTTCCAGTATACAAAATCCCAACAATTCTCCCACTTATACTAAAGCACACTTTTAGTATACAAGTAGCAAAGAAATACCACTTGGGCCTAGTAAGAGCCCTTAAAATTTTGGTATTTGTCTCCTTATTGCTGAAGGTTTTCTCTAGTCCGTTGATGATGTTGATTTGATTTGTGAATCTAACGCTGAAATCATCAATTGACTCTCCGGGAATCATTGCAAATGCTTCAAGATTTTGTAGCTCATGCTCCAACTTGTTTTCCTTGATCTGTGGAGTTCCTTGACTTAGTATGATGAGATCATCCCAAAGCTCCTTCGCTGTTTTACAGTCGTGCACCCTTCTGAGGTAAGAATCACTAAGTGTAGTCAGTATCGCATTGCGTGCGACCTGGTCAAAGTTGTGTAGCTTTCTCTCTTCTAGTGTAAAGAGGCTCCTGTCCTTTGGGACCTTTTTGCACCGGTTCTGGCACCTATTGCTGCCACAATTGCAAGTTTGACGCTGTCGATCATGGGAACAATGGGTCCTTTCTCCAGAACATCCGTCATGCTGTCATGCAGCAACGTCAAGTGTGCCTCCATCCTCACACACCATACTGCATAGTTTTCCACTGAAAACATGGATACTGTCCTTATACCTGAAATATCATACATGTTGAAGATATGGTATATGATGCTATTAAAAGTATGCAGATGCAGTGAAAATAATTTTCAGGATCTGTTCAAGTATACCACTTTATTTAGAAAACAATGATTAGAAGAACACTGCTCTGATACCAATTGTTGGTCCATAGACGAGCCTTGGGTGTAGAGAGGGGGAGGGGGGGTGAATACACCTGATTCAATTTTTTTAACTCAAACGCGAAAGTCACTATCTGCTGAAGTGTGCTACTGAACAAGTCAGTTGGACAAATTAGCTTTCTAGATTGTGTGGGCAGAGAATCTATCTATTGAGTCCTATCTACTTACTTCAGTCAGTGAATAGTAGTTCAGTATACGATATGATGCGGAAGTGTAGGCCCAAAAAAATTTTCCTCTCGTTTTGAAAACACATTTTATGCTGAGTGATTTTACAGTTCAGTTTTATGCAGTATGAACAGTTAATCAATGTAACAGTAAATCAACACAATCAGTTTTTAAAGTGGTTCAGATACACTAGATCCTACGTCCACTGTCCTGAACAAAGAATGAGTTCTTGATTACTTATACTGAGCAAGTCTCAGTCGATCTGTACACTGGACATATACTCTAGTTATAGTCGTAGTGACTTTACATGTTTCAAACACGAGGTTTGATTTTTTCCAACTAAGAAGGATTCTTACAATAAGAACAGTTCAGAAAGCTGAACTCCTTCGAGTTTTCTAATTTTATGATAATGCAATAAGTTGCTTTGAATAGAGAATGAGAACTGATGAATCGCTAGAGTGAAGAACTGAGATTATCTCTCTGTGAACGAGTTCTTCGCTGTGATATGCTTTAAGTTCGCTAGAGTGTTTGTGCGCTTGAATGCTTGGTTCTCGGTTGTCTTCTCTGCATGAAGAATCTTCTCTATTTAGAGTCTTGACTCGTGAATAGATCCGTTGGAAAAAAGATCTAGACACGTGTCGAAAATGACAAGGAAAATGACCATCTTCAATTTGAATGTCACTGTAGGGATTTCCTTTTTTTTAGTCTAGGAAGCAGCTTTATGGCAGAGCAGGTAAAGTGCTGGCATCTCCTTATTGGTCGTGGTTAGAGAGTAGGTGAGGTTTGTTCAAACTCCAAGAGAACACTGAGTTGACTTCCTCTGATTCCTCGGACCTTTTATTGAATTGTCTTCTACTGAGATTCTTATGAGATATTCAGTACTTGGCTCGAATTTCTTTGCAGATTCAGTGGGTTCTGAAATACCCAACTGAGTTCCATAACGCTGAGTTCTTCCGGCTGACAACAGATGTTCTACTGAACCTGACAGCTACTGAACTTTAGCTAGTTTACTGAGTTCCTAACGTGCGGAACTCAACTAAGCTATTACATTATATAAGGCTCATCATTCAGCTAGGGGTTTGGGGATCTTCAAATCTTATCATACTAAATCCCATACCAATAGATGCATTAATAATTGATAAAATAGATAAATATATATGTGAAACATAATCGTTATTGATGTAATAAGAATTTGTTCTTCCATAATAATTACAAATTCCGATTAATTTGGGTTTTAGATTTTTTTTGAAATAATAACAGATAATTATTGAATAACTATGGTGAATCTGTTATTGAATAACATGTAATTACAATATTGTTAAGAATATAAATCCTAATTATACTTTTTTTTTGTATTTATTCAATGAGTACAGTTAGCTTTTAAAGTACAACCTCCGTACAATAATACAATATATAGTAATAACCTCTTTATCATAATAAAAAATCGTAGTACCAACTTGAGACCAATTATAAATAATAATAAACTCCACATTGTTATATTACATGTTTTTTCTAGGTACAACATTGACAAATTAACCTCCGTATAGTAATAAGATTAATTAATATTCAAATATATTATAAAATATCTCGAATTATAACACTATTTAACATAAACTCAAGATTACATGAGTTACTTAACTAAAGTTGTTTGTAAATATAATCTTTTGGATTAATATTGCATCCTTTAACTTTTATGTTCGAAATAACTATTTTGCACAATCACCTTATTTTTAATTCATGTTTTTAGAATTTGAAAGGAAACATATGCATGTACAAATAATTTTTTACATTTCTTTTATACATAATGAATGGAGCTTCTATTTTATGTATACACAATGTACGTAAATGAATGATGTACATATATTTGATCATCTAAATTTATGTATTTAATATTTTTCAAATTCGTATTTTAAAACATGAATAAATAAATTTTCAAGTGCTAAATAATGTATAATAGTTATTTTTAACTATTTATGATTTTTATATCTAAACTTCTATTTAACCATAACCTCCTATAGTAATATTTTTCTCTACTCACGAGCATAATACTGTATAGAAGTTTGACTGTAGTTGGATTTTGGCAGTATATTCCAACGCAAAAATAGCGGTACAAAACTAAAGTTGCCCATTTCTGCAATTTCCATGGAATTTGACTATTTCTTTGACTAGAATTGGGGATGTACCCATTTTTTAAATTCTCCCTTTAATAGGGTTATTTATAGACTAACAATACAAAATATTACAATAACCCAAGTGTCCACATTAAAATCCACAAATACAAACATCAATTCATATATTTTTCTCTTCTACCATAAATTCAAATTTAATTACAATTTACAATAACACCATAATGATCATATAAATCCACAATGCACAAATAATTATGTAGACTTTTTACTAAAGGTTTTAATGTCCTAAGGTTGGGTCAACCCAACCTATTCCAGCGGTTTTTTTTTTCATTAATTCGGGCTGGATCAGCCCAACCCATAGATTGACGGGTTTCTGAACATGCAACCCAGCCCAGACCATAATGGATTAACGAGCCATCAGGCCGAACTGCCCACAAATTTAATATTGAATCATTTAGAAATTTAATTTTAAAATTAAACTTAATAATATTTAATTAAATAATACAAAATAAATGATGGCTTCAACATTAATTGAACCTATGAATTTTTGTTTTTGAAATAAAACATACTACCATTCTACCAGAAAAGGACTTTAATAGCTAAAAGATTTTAAAACTGTAACAATATGTTAGTGGACGAGTTTAGCCCATAGCACCATGGGCGTTTATGGCCTAAAGCCCAATCAATCTGTCGGGCTCTGTGGGCGGGTTAATTAAGCCCGAATTTTTGGGCTTCAAAGTTTCTAGCCAATCTAGCCCAAAGTACGAGTGAGTCGGGTTAGCTTATCGAATTGGCCAATTTTGAGCATGTTTTGGCACCTCTAATTTTTACCATCATTAAAAAAAAGCTATTAAACTATAATTCATTAAAAGAGATTACAATCATTCATAATAAGTCCTAAGACCTAACTCCCAACACTACAAAAACTTAAAAATCATCCAAGTGCCAACATTGCACATCCAAGTTCAACAACATATAGTTGTGTTGAAACAATCAACAACTGAAATCTTCATTAAAGACATGTAACAACTACTTTTAAAGCCCATATTAAAAATCAACTACTTTTAAAGCCCATATTAAAAATAATATATATATATATATATATATATTATATTACAAGGAGATTTGTAGACCGGATGGATCGAATTTGGATCACAAAAATCAGAAACAAGTTTCGAATTTGAACCTTAATCTAGAACGGTTAGATCCAAATCCTAAAAATTGATAGATCCATAAATCTGGACCATGCCCAAGATTGATTGTCATCTTTAAACTTATATTCCTTCCGTTTATTTGTATTGTCTTGTATATTATATTTGGTTGCCAACTCATATTGTCTCATTTCCATAAAAGAAAATAAAATAACTCTGCAAATCACAAGAAATCATGTGGACCTGCATCATTTACACACAAAAGTTGAGTTTCTTAAACTCCGTACAGACACCAACAAAGGGATTATATGTATGTAATAATAGGGAGATGTTCAAATAAGAACAACCCCTTATAATGACAAGTTAGAATAAGTGAGAGTCATTTATTTCGAGATTTGTGGTCCAAATTAAGAGATTTGTTGTAAATTAAGAGTATAATGGTAGATGTTTCTCCTTACCGTTTTGGTCCACCCAAATCTATTCCACGTTTTTCTCTTTATGCCCCTTTCTCTCTCTCTCATCTATCCAGACTTTGTGTTATTACTAATGAATTTTTTTTCTTTTTTAATGTCCAGAATGCGAGTGAATCAATTAACTGCTTAAAGTGCATCAAAAACCCTTGTAAATGCATTAATTTAAAAGTATAAGTGCATTATGTTATTATACTTTATAGAGATCATAATTCACCTAAAATACATCATTATATATGTTGGGAGATGATTCAGTCTTCTCACAATCAGTTGAGACATAACTCAGTAGCCCTGTGCTCTCAATATTTACTGAAGATTTGAAGATCTCAAAACCCTATCTTGGCTGATGAACCATTCTATTGTAATGTGTTATGTTCTGTCTCTGAGGTTTTAGACTCAGTAGATACTCTTCATCTGGTTCAGGCGCTCAGTAGATTACCTGCCTCAGCACCAGAAGTAGAAGACTTAGTGATACTGGACTCAGCAGGAGCAGTATACTGAAAGGAGTCAGTGGAACTGAACTCAGTAGGAGTAGTTCACTGAACTCAGAGTTGATCTTTAGTTGAGCCGACTCAACAGGAGCATGCTACTGAATAGAGATCAGACTCAGCAACGGCTAGACAGTCTTCAGGCTATCAGGATTCTCTAAAGTCAAATCAACAGAGTCAATACGAGGAAGAGAGAAGTCAGCTTCAGATCTCCTTGTAGTCTGTTCTGTCTCACCTACTTTCCTGAACCTCGACCAATGACAAGCAGCCAGCTGTCCATATTCTGATTAAAGCTGCAAGTCAACAACTTTCCAGAAATGGAGGGAAAGGACACTACAACCATACTTTGAAAGAGCCGTTAGCTACCCAAAAGAGAGAGACACAAGGATCATTGTCTCCAACGGATCTATCCTTGCCTCTACTCTATAAATAGAGGGATACAATTCAAATTGAAGCTCACGAGAAAACCAACGATACACAAGCAAACAGCAAACACAGAGCATTTAAAGAGCAACTCAAAAACGTCCTAAGTCTTCCGCAAGAAGTTCACAAAGTAATCTCCGGCGAAAGACGACATACCTGCTCATAGGGAACCAAACTGAACCATAATTTTATAGCCTTTAGTATCCAAGCGACTGAACACGAACCCAAGTCTATACTTAGCCTCCTGATCTTTCGGGACAGTGGACGTAGGATTGTTGGATCCGAACCACTTTAAAAATCGTCTGTGTTTTTTGTGTTCGTTTTTCTGTTTTAACTGTTGGATTGATTACTGTGCATACTGAAAATATCTTTCAAATCATTCAACTGAGTTTCAACAAGCTTAATCGACTGCACTAACTACTGAAACTATTTTATTAAAAACGTTTTCTAAACTCAACTAAATTTGGGCCTACACATTTCCGCACTACTGAACTTTATCTTAACGGCATCGAATTCGACTCTAGTCGCCTAGCGTGCCTCGGCAAAGTCGTCCACTCGCCACGCGATTCGAACGACTTATTTGGTCTACTGAACTTGTTCAGTACGACACTCTCCTGAAAAGGACTGTTCGCGTTTAAAGTTGAGAAATCGGTTTTCAGGTGTATTCACCCCCCCCCTTCTACACCTGAACGTTTACTCTCGGGACCAACAATATATGTGTGAGTTCATCAGAACATGCTTAAATGTATATGAAAAAAACCATACGAGTGTGTCAATAAAGGAAGGAAAGTGAGCGTGCATCATGAACATAACTAGAATTAAATTACACCAGAACTAGAAAAGAAAATCCCAAATGCAAGCCCTTTGAATTTTCGAACCCAAAACATGAACTCAAATGGAATTTTTTAGGCTAACGAAAGAACTCACGTCGAACATGCCGTTGTAGAGAAACTTGTCAATTTTTTTAATTTGAAATTGATGAAATGTTGTTTCGAACTTGGGGTATGCAATAAATATGGAATGGACCGTATGGTACGGTATAAATCGTGAAGAAATCAACACAAATGGTGGGAGTCGCCGTTTCGAGGATCTTGATCAATTTAGAGAGAGAGGGAGAGCTTTTTTCTGAGTTTCCGTTTCAAATTCAGGTATCCACTTGTTAGATAATTTTGTTATGCATTTTTACACAATTTTACCCCAGAATGCAGTAAAATACAATCAGAGTGCATCACCGAAATATGGAACCTAAGTTGCATTTGCCTATTAAATTGACCCAATATGATCGATTCAAAAGAGTATAATTATTCTCACTCCGATTTATCGGAGGGCTCTGTTGAAGTCGGCTTTTGCTGATCTTCGATCCATGATGAGTGCTCGACTTCATAGTTGGTCTCATAGACATCTTAACTTTGGTGGAAGTTTAGCTCTGATTAAGAGCACCTTGTTTACCATCCGCTGCATATTCTTCAAGTTATGGGGCCCTTTGTGGAGGTACTTAAGGGTATTGAGCATATGATAGCTAGGTTCTTTCGGAGGTCTTTGGATGACGGCCCTGGTATACATTAGGTTACTTGGCCTGCAGCTTGTCTTCCTTTGGAGTAGGGGGGTCTTGGTATCAGGGTCTTCCCATATTACTAGGTACCCTTTTTGAGTTGATTTTAGAGGAAACATTTAAACTTAGGGAGTGTTCGATATATGGGTTTAGAGGTCTATTATGAAAATGACTTGGGTTTGATACTCATACATTATATTTGATATTTGGGTTTGAGCTATGTACATAGATATCAAATCCATATGAATATGAGTTTTGTCATACCCTAGTATTTACTTGAGTTTGAGAATTGAAATCCATTTGGTTATCAAATTCAACACGGCTCCATATTGAAGCTCCTCCCCCAAATTTGGATCTCTGCCATTCACTTGTCGCATAAGTTTCAATCTGTATTTGTAGGCATATTAATTTTGCTATGTTTTGAATCTTATTTCTGTTTTTGTTAATTTGATCTATTTTTTTGTTGTGAATCTTCGTTTTTGTAAGGAATTTGACTTGCTACTGTCGAAAATGGAATTTGAGATCGACTATTATTTTTAATTGCGATGATTGTTGAATTGGGGTCTGATTTTTATGGTTCGTTTTGTGCGTGTTTTACTTGATTAAGTGGGTGTAGGAGACAAATGAAAATTGAGAGCCGTGATTTGTTGCTTTTTAGTTAGCCGAGAAGTTTATGTTTTAATCCATTCACGATACTGACTTCGATTGTTGGATTTATTTTATGACATGGAATGCTATTATATGTATCGAGCCTGTACTTGTAATGTGTTTAAGAATCAATGTTCTTTTTTCGTATTCAGATGGCTCGCTCACCTCTTACACATAGAAGATAAACACGTATTAGAATCTTAACTACACTTGCTAATCACATTTAGTTATCATTATCATTCACTAGTAAATGTCAATCATCTTTAAAAGAATCAATCATACTCATATCTAATCACACAACTATCATATTTATTACCACTACCATATCTAAATTCATAACAAACGACCCCTTAATCATTCTAAAATAAACGAGTGAGATTTTAATCATTCTTATATGAATAAGATTTTATATGTTATAAACTAAATAGAATGAGAGAATAATAGAGAGAATGAGAAAATTGATGTATATTATTATGAGGGTGGAGACCTCTATTTATAGAGTACAAGATGGGCTTATGGGCCAACACAAGATGGGCTAATGGGTTGCTAGGGTTTACATATGATCAATCTATATACGGTAAATATTATTTACAACACTCTCCCTTAATTGACCATCCTTAAACAGAAATTGCTGACTTGTTAAAACCTTGCAAGAAAAACCCAATGTGATAAAAATTGGTCGAAGGAAAAAGAGTACAGCTGCTCCCCCTCAAAATAATCATTGTAAATCATTGAATCGGCGCATGCAGATCTTGTGTACCAACTTCTTGAATGTTGACGTCGGTAGTGCCTTCGTAAATAAGTCTGCTAGATTATCACTCGAACGTATCTGTTGAACGTCGATATCGCCATTCTATTGAAGTTCATGTGTGAAGAAAAACTTGGGAGAAATATGCTTTGTCCGATTGCCTTTGATGTAACCTCCCTTCAATTGCGTGATACAAGCGGCATTGTCTTCATATAACGTCGTTGGATTGTCCTTTGAAGAAGCTAATCCGCACGACTTTTGGATATGACTTGTCATATTCCGTAACCACACGGATTTTCGACTTGCTTCATGGATTGCAATTATTTCAAAATGATTTGAGGATGTTGCAGTCAAGGTTTGCTTAACGGACTTCCAAGATATAGCAGTTCCTCCACGTGTAAAAACATAGCCAGTTTGTGACTTGGCTTTAGGTGGATCGGATAAATAACCAGCATCTGCATACCCTACTAGAGAATAACCAGAACCTTTTGAGTAATATAATCCAAGGTCAATGGTACCCTTTAGATAACGTAGAATGTGTTTAACTCCATTCCAATGCCTTAAAGTGGGTGCAGAGCTATATCTTGCGAGAAGATTTACAGAAAAAGCTATATCCGGTCTTGTGCAATTAGCTAAATAAGTCAATGCTCCGATTGCACTAAGATATGGTACTTCAGGACCAAGTATCTTTTCGCCATCTTCAATAGGTCGAAATGGATCTTTATGCACATCAAGTGTTCTAATGACCATTGGTGATGATAATGGATGCGCTTTATCCATATAAAACCGCTTTAAGACTTTTTCTGTATATGAGTATTGATGAACATATAGTCCTTCAGGGACATGTTCAATTTGCAAACCAAGACAAAATTTTGTCTTTCTTAAATCCTTCATCTCAAATTCATTTTTCAAGTATTCAGTAGTTTTATTGAGATCTTCAGGAGTCCCAATTAAATTCAAATCATCTACATAAACTGCTATGATTGCAAATCCATTGTTTGTTTTCTTAATGAAAACACAAGGGCAAACATCATCGTTTTTGTACCCTTCTTTCAAGAGATACTCGCTAAGTCTATTATACCACATACGGCCAGACTGCTTCAACCCATACAACGACCTTTGCAGTTTAATTGAAAACATGCTTTTGGGTTTTGACTTATATGCTTCAGGCAATTTAAATCCTTCTGGGATTTTCATGTATATGTCACTATCTAGTGAACCATATAGATATGTAATTACTGAAGGAAATATTAGGGTTAGGAATCGATACCTTCCTCCTTTGTATGTTGTCGTGGCTTTGATTGTTGCTCGTGTGTCAGATCTTCTGATCTGTGTCCCGGCCTTTTTTTGTAACGCCCCAATTTTCATAACTTTTAAGGGGACGTCACCTCGTGCATAACATTTAATTTTCTCAATTTAATTTTCAAAAATAATAGATTTATAAAAATAATAAGGTTTTTAATGCATTTCATAACAGCGGAAGTCTTGAGTAAAAAACATGAGCACTTATAAGTTCACAAAATAAAGACAAATGCATAGTTCATGATCAAACTAGTTTTAATGCAATAGTAAATTCATAAATCCTTTCACGTGTATGACCATCACCATCCGCCACTTCAAGCATCTGCCGGATCATGATCTGAAAAGGTGAAAATATATTGGGGTGAGTACGACTACTCAGTGGGGTCAAAATTATCCAAACTATAAATTATAAAGGATTTAACATGAGAAATTAGACATGCAAGCCCGGAGGCTTAACCCGAAGGTTTTTCTGCTGTGAATTGCCCGAAGGCTAACCCGAAGGTTTTACTGCTGTGAATTGCCCGAAGGCTAACCCGAAGGTTTTTCTGCTATGAATTGCCCGAAGGCTAACCCGAAGGTTTTACTGCTGTGAATTGCCCGAAGGCTCTGCCTGTACTGAATAACGCATGAGAAAAACGATATAGTGTATAATAAGGATAAAAGTAAAACCCCACCTTAACCTTTTTTACTTGACTGAATGGAAATATTTATATCAGGTGGTTAAGTCCCACGCGCCTGTCCTAGATATAAAAGTTTGACTTTTAATAAATTTACACATGAAATAACGCAAACACATCCATCAAATAGCCACATAACAAAAGAACAAAACAAAATAATTGAATTGAAATCTAATGAGAAGACTCCTTAAGGTTTATTTAATTTACTTATAACAAATTCTTCACATGGTCTGTTATCAGACTACGCTGTTCCGCTTTTGAATTCTTCTTCCTAAAATTATTTATCAGACTACCAATTAATAAATAAAAAAAATGCGAACTTCTTCAAATCGAAAGAATACAGCTCCATGAATCTACTATTGCTATCACACTTATGACAACATGTCTTATATATTTTAAAAAGGAAAAAAAAAATCTTAATTCAATCTTCCTCTCTCCTAAAAATTTTCTCACGACTTCTATCTAGGAAGATTCCAATACATTCATTCCTTCTCTAGAAACATGTTTATAAATATACATTTAAATACGTACTCATAAAACTAAATATTACGATAAACTCTTAATAGGAATGAACTTCTTTATCCTCTTATCACCTCGGCCAACATGATTAGCGATGTAATTAAATTCCTGTCTTAATCCGACCAGATCTCAACTATTGATTCAGAACATGAACGTGACTACAACAAATTCTTTTAGGCTAAATAAAATAAGGTCTAATGCATAATTTTCTTCCTCCAGCCAACCATATACGTTAATCTCTATAAATAAATTTCAAAACATGTATTTAATTCACCTATTCATGCAAATTCCTATTCTGGAAGTAGCGGCATATAGAAGACTAAATAATTGAGACAAACAATTTGCGATATTTTTTTTTTTAAATATCCTCGGGAGGTCCAAAAAGAACAAATACTAGAAGAGGAATTACGTTGGTTAGTGAAACTTGAAGAATTATATTATACGAGATGGGATTAGGAGAAGGTTTTCGTCATAAACCGTCTATAAAGTGTGCGGCGTTGCGAAGGAAAAATAATGAAAGAGATCGTGACTTGCCATTGGAATTTACATGTATATATATAACATATATTATGTGACCAATCCCTAATGAGATAAGGTTTGACAGCTTTTTCTATGAAGATGAGAATCCTAAAATTTTAATATATTATTATTTTTTTTTCTTCCTAAAACATCTGCCGCAACCTATGATATTTGTTTTAAAAGTATATCTCATGTATTATTTTACTATTTAGTCATACTCATGAATCCTCAAGAAAGAAACAAACCGATGACATACTTAACGTCTAAAAAAATTCACACCACACGATTAAGGCCCACACATAAATAACTTTATAATACTTAATCAAAGCACAAAATACTTAATTAATAAATCATGTTGGCTTATTACAATATAACATGCGGAAAAAAAAATGGAAGAAAGTCATGATAGTGCTTTACCGTTAAATTAATTTCTAAGGCGCGAGTTATAGAACTTACCACAAGATATCATGAATGAGATGCAATTGCACTTTATTATTATTATTATTATTATTATTATTATTATTATTATTATTATTATTATTATTATTATTATTATTATTATTATTATTATTATTATTGGAATTTTTCGGGGTGTTACAATCTCCCCTACTTATAAAATTTTCGTCCTCGAAAATTAATTACCTTTATCCATTAAATTCGGATATCGCATCTCCATGTCCTTCTCTACTTCCCATGTCGCCTCACTCGCATCATGTCTACTCCAAAGGACTTTAATTAACGGCACCTCCTTGTTCCTCAAGTGAATAACCTTTCTATCTAAGATGGCATTTGTCGTCTCTTCATACGACAAATCATCATTCAACTCCAATCCTTCATAATTGACTACGTTGTTTGGATCGTGCACATACTTCCTCAAATTCGCCACATGAAAAACATTATAAATGGACGTCAAGCTTGGTGGTAGTGCCAACTCGTATGACACTTCTCCAATTCTTTTGAGTATCTCAAACGGTCCATTGTATCGAGGCCTAAGCTTTCCTCTCTTTCCAATCCTCACTACACCTTTAATTGGTGACAACTTGAGAAACACTTTGTCACCTTTTATGAACTCTATATCCTTCCTCTTCAAATCAGCATAGGACTTCTGTCTATCTTGAGCAATCTTGATTCTCTCTCGAATCTTTGCAATGACTCCCACGGTTCTTTCTACGATCTCGGGTCCCAATATTCTTTTCTCACCAACCTCATCCCAGTTGAGTGACGATCTACACTTCCTTCCATACAATACTTCAAAAGGGTGTCATCCCAATGCTTGCTTGATAGCTGTTGTTATATGCAAATTCCACTAAGGGCAAATATTTCTCCCAATTGGTTCCAAAATCCATAACACATGCTCACAACATATCTTCCAAAGTCTGAATAGTTCTTTCAGACTGTCCATCAGTTTGTGGATGGTAGGCAGTACTAAACTTCAACTTAGTACCCATAGCAGCTTGCAAACTATTCCAAAATTTTGACGTGAACCTCGGGTCACGGTCACATACAATACCGGTAGGCACTCCATGTAGCCTAACAATCTCATCTATATAGATTTGTGCTAATCAATCCATATTGTCAGTCATCTTCATCGGCAGAAAATGAGCCGATTTCGTGAGTCTATCCACGATTACCCAAATTGAGAGATTTCCTTTTCGGGTTTTAGGTAATGCTACCACGAAGTCCATATATATCTCCTCCCACTTCCATTGAGGTATATCAAGCGGCTTTAATAGGCCGGATGGTCGTTGGTGTTCAGCTTTTACTTGTTGGCAAGTCATACAACTCTCTATGAACTCTACAATTGTTCTCTTCATATTCCTCCACCAAAAGTGTCTTTTCAGATCATGATATATCTTTGTCCCTCCAGGATGGACAGTGTATGGCGTGTTGTGTGCCTCCTCTAAAATCTCCCTCATCATTTTACTTCCTTTTGGTACACAGATCCTTCTCTCGAACATCAGCGTCCCGTCTGCTGCAATCTCAGACCCTCTATTCTGCTCTTCAAGAACTTGATCTCTTATCTTGCACAAAAACCTATCTCTCTTTTGTGCTTCCCGAATTTGGTCCCTTAGCAAAGGTTGGATCTTCATAGCTGCCAACTTAGTAGTAGTGTCTTCTGTCGACGGTACAACTTCAATTTCCATCTTTGCAAACTCTTCAATCATTCGGGAAGTATATAGGGCGGTCAAACTCCCTTTCCTGCTCAGAGCATCAGCTACGACGTTTGCTTTTCCTGGATGATAATGAATTGTGCAGTCGTAATCTTTCACTAGTTCGAGCCACCTTCTTTGTCTCATGTTTAATTCCTTCTGTGTGAACAGATACTTGAGGCTCTTGTGATCAGAATATATCTCACTTGCCTCCATAAAGGTAATATCTCCAAATCTTCAAAGCATGGACCACAACTGCCAATTCCAGATCATGTGTAGGGTAATTCAGTTCATGAGTCTTCAGTTGTCTTGAAGCATAAGCTATGACTTTTCCATGTTGCATCAAAACACATCCAAGCTCTTGTTTTGAGGCATCACAATAGATTACATACCCTTCAGTTCCGACAGGAATAGTGAGTACCGGTGCCGTGGTTAATTTCCCTTTCAGTTCTTGGAAACTTCGCTCACACTCTTCATTCCACTCAAACTTGATCCCTTTTCTGGTTAATTGGGTGAGTGGCCTTGCTATCTTTGAGAACCCTTCAATAAACCGCCGGTAATATCCGGCTAATCCCAAGAAACTTCGGATTTCGCTTGCATTCTTCGGTGTCTTCCAGTTACTAACCGCTTCGATTTTTGCTGGGTCCACTTCTATTCCTTGTGCAGTCACTACGTGACCAAGGAATACTACTTGTCTAAGCCAAAACTCACATTTCTTGAACTTGCCGTATAACTTCTCGTTTCTTAAAGTCTCCAACACAATCCTGAGATGCTCTTCATGTTGGCTCCAATCTTTTGAGTACACCAAGATATCATCGATGAAGACAATTACGAATTGATCCAAATATTGATGAAACACTCTGTTCATCAAGTCCATGAAAACTGCAGGTGCATTAGACAGTCCAAAAGGCATCATTGTAAACTCATAGTGACCGTATCTTGTTCGAAAAGCTGTCTTCGACACATCACTCTCCTTAATCTTCAACTGATGATATCCGAACCTCAAATCAATCTTTGAGAAGATCCCCGTGCCTTTTAGTTGATCAAAGAGGTCTTCAATTCTTGGCAATGGATACTTGTTCTTGATCGTCAATTTGTTGAGCTCACGGTAATCTATACACATACGCATAGTCCCATCTTTCTTCTTGACGAAAAGCACAGGCGCTCCCCACGGTGATACACTTGGACGAATATGTCCCTTGTCTAACAACTCTTGTAGTTGTATCTTAAGTTCCTGTAACTCTATTGGTGTCATTCTGTATGGTGCTCTTGAGACAGGAGCTGCTCCACGAATTACATCAATGTTGAATTCCACTTGCCTATCTGGTGGAAAACTAATTAAGTCATCAGGAAATTCCCTTACCACCAGAATATTGTTTATAGTTAGTTCCTCGGTCTCTGTGCTTGTAATATTCACTAAGTAGGCTTGACAGTCCTTCTTTCTCATCATCTTGGTGGCCTTCATTACAGTTATAATATGTGGTCCTCTTTTTCCCTTACTTCCGTAAAAGGAGAATTGATTTCCATCTGGTGTTGAGAAAACGACTTCACGGTCCTTGCATCTGATAGCCGCGTCATGCTTGTTGAGCCAATCCAATCCCAATATGACATTGAAGCCCTTCATCCCCAGTATATACAAATCTGCTTTCAAGGTCACGCCATCGATCTTCAACGTTGCTCCTTTTACTCTACAATTTGTTTCCTTTGCCTTGCCTACTGGAAACCCAACCTTGCATGTTGATACCTTCTCTTCGCATTTTTCGGTTATTTAATCGTAAAATCGTTTCGATATAAAGGAATAAAAAGAACTATGACTATTTGGTTAAGGTACTAAAATGTTTCCTGAGGTATTCAAGTATACTAACTATAATTGGATCTCCTCCTTGGCGTTGTGGGAACATTTCCCTCATAGCCTCCAGCAGCTGTGCATTGCTAAGGTTCTCTAGAGGGTTATCTCTTATCCCTCCACTACTTAATGGGTTTCTTCTCGGAGGCATCTTCCTATTGTTCATATAAAATTCAACTATGTAAGGCATCTAAGTTCTCATTCTTAAGGCAACATTTTCGAGGACCTTAAATATTTTACATAATTTACTTGTATAATAATCATGTTCGTGTCATGCAAGAAAAACATGCTTTCAATATTATGCGTCAAAATTTACTTAGAAAATATTTCTTACCTCGCCGGCACAATTCTGTGGCAGTGATGATGGTCAATTTCCTGCATAACATGAAGTAAGTCTACAGGAAAGTAGACCTGCTCTGATACCAATCTGTAACGCCTCAATTTTCATAACTTTTAAGGGGACGTCACCTCGTGCATAACATTTAATTTTCTTAGTTTAATTTTCAAAAATAATAGATTTATAAAAATAATAAGGTTTTTAATGCATTTCATAACAACGGAAGTCTTGAATCAAAAACATGAGCACTTATAAGTTCACAAAATAAAGACAAATGCATAGTTCATGATCAAACTAGTTTTAATGCAATAGTAAATTCATAAATCCTTTCAGGTGTATGACCATCACCATCCGCCACTTCAAGCATCTGCCGGATCATGATCTGAAAAGGTGAAAATATATTGGGGTGAGTACGACTACTCAGTGGGGTCAACATTATCAAAACTATAAACTATAAAGGATTTAACATGAGAAATTAGACATGCAAGCCCGGAGGCTTAACCCGAAGGTTTTTCTGCTATGAATTGCCCGAAGGCTAACCCGAAGGTTTTACTGCTGTGAATTGCCCGAAGGCTAACCCGAAGGTTTTTCTGCTATGAATTGCCCGAAGGCTAACCCGAAGGTTTTACTGCTGTGAATTGCCCGAAGGCTCTGCCTGTATTGAATAACGCATGAGAAAAACGATATAGTGTATAATAAGGATAAAAGTAAAACCCCACCTTAACCTTTTTGACTTGACTGAATGGAAATATTTATATCAGGTGGTTAAGTCCCACGCGCCTGTCCTAGATATGAAAGTTTGACTTTTAATAAATTTACACATGAAATAACGCAAACACATCCATCAACTACCCACATAACAAAAGAACAAAACAAAATAATTGAATTGAAATCTAACGAGAAGACTCCTTAAGGTTCATTTAATTTACTTATAACAAATTCTTCACATGGTAAATTGTCATATCCCAAATACGCTGTTCCGCTTTTGAATTCTTCTTCCTAAAATTATTTATCAGACTACCAATTAATAAAAAAAAATGCGAACTTCTTCAAATCGAAAGAATACAGCTGCATGAATCTACTATTGCTATCACACTTATGACAACATGTCTTATATATTTTAAAAAGGAAAAAAAATCTTAATTCAATCTTCCTCTCTCCTAAAAATTTCTCACGACTTCTATCTAGGAAGATTCCAATACATTCATTCCTTCTCTAGAAACATGTTTATAAATATACATTTAAATACGTACTCATAAAACTAAATATTACGATAAACTCTTAATAGGAATGAACTTCTTTATCCTCTTATCACCTCGGCCAACATGATTAGCGATGTAATTAAATTCCTGTCTTAATCCGACCAGATCTCAACTATTGATTCAGAACATGAACGTGACTACAACAAATTCTTTTAGGCTAAATAAAATAAGGTCTAATGCATAATTGTCTTCCTCCAGCCAACCATATACGTTAATCTCTATAAATAAATTTCAAAACATGTATTTAATTCACCTATTCATGCAAATTCCTATTCTGGAAGTAGCGGCATATAGAAGACTAAATAATTGAGACAAACAATTTGCAATATTTTTTTTAAATATCCTCGGGTGGTCCAAAAAGAACAAATACTAGAAGAGGAATTACCTTGGTTAGTGAAACTTGAAGAATTATATTATACGAGATGGGATTAGGAGAAGGTTTTCGTCAGAAACCGTCTATAAAGTGTGCGGCGTTGCGAAGGAAAAATAATGAAAGAGATCGTGACTTGCCATTGGAATTTACATGTATATATATAACATATATTATGTGACCAATCCCTAATGAGATAAGGTTTGACAACTTTTCCTATGAAGATGAGAATCCTAAAATTTTAATATATTTTCATTTTTTTTTCTTCCTAAAACATCTGCCGCAACCTATGATATTTGTTTTAAAAGTATATCTCATGTATTATTTTACTATTTAGTCATACTCATGAATCCTCAGAAAAGAAACAAACCGATGACATACTTAACGTCTAAAAAAATTCACACCACACGATTAAGGCCCACACATAAATAACTTTATAATACTTAATCAAAGCACAAAATACTTAATTAATAAATCATGTTGGCTTATTACAATATAACATGCGAAAAAAAAATGGAAGAAAGTCATGATAGTGCTTTACCGTTAAATTAATTTCTAAGGCGCGAGTTATAGAACTTACCACAAGATATCATGAATGAGATGCAATTGCACTTTATTATTATTATTATTATTATTATTATTATTATTATTATTATTATTATTATTATTATTATTATTATTATTATTATAGGAATTTTTCGGGGTGTTACATTTTCTCCCTCTGAGTGGTCTGAGAACTGGAAAAAATAAGATTTCTGTCTCTCCTTACACTCACGCAGGCGTGTATATTATGTGTGTGTAATCTGTTTCTGAACAGAATACTAATATATATAGGCTTCAAAAGCCAATATAATATTAATATATTTGTAGCTCATTAATTTAATTATATTTCTAATGGGCTTCCACATAACCAACCCATAATATAATTAATTAATTTACTGGGCTACTAATATTTATCAATTAATTGGCCCAACCAATTAATTCAAGATAACTAACATTATTAAATAATGTAAAAATACATTAATCCATTAATAATGATTTCTGAGAGATAATAAATAACTAGGCAACTAATTGGGTCAGATCAGGGATTTAATACTAGAAATAAAGCTGGGCCTCAAATTAATTAATTATCTATGCTCAGCCCAGAGTAAAATTAATTAAGAAACACAGATTCATTCCACTTGAGAATTCGTGTTGACTTATCCCTTTATCCCAAATTGAGCAAGAACTTGTATTTTAGACTTAATCGATCTCCGTATTTAAGATAGAAATATTCGTTAATTAATTAAGCTTGTTGGGTGATAATTCTGTCCTCAGCATAGTCTTACTTGGTGGGAAATGATTCTATCTTCTATACTGAACCATGCTCAGCAGCCTAGTGCTCTGAATGTTGAGAAGATTTGAAGATCCCAAAACCCTATCTGATTGGTGAACCATTCCGTTGTAATCGTTATTCTTGTCTCTGAGGTTTCGGACTCGGTAGACACTCGCTTCTGATCAAGGCGCTCAGTAGATTATCTGCCTTAACACCAGAAGTAGAAGACTCAGTGATCTTGGACTCGGCAGAGCAAGCGATATCGAAAGAGTCAGTGGAACTGAACTCAGCAAGAGCAGTTCGCTGAACTCAGAGCTGATCTTCAGTAGACTTTACTCAGCTATCTACCTACTGAATACGGGATCAGACTCAGCATCGGTAGATAGTCTTCTGAACTGTCAGATACTCTTGAAAGACAATCAGCATTGTCATATACGAGGAAGAGAGAAGTCAGCTTCAGTTTGCCTTGAAGTCTGTGCTGTCTCAACCACTCTATCCACCTCGACGAATGAAAAGAACACACGTGTCTTCTCACTTACTAAAGCTGCAGTCAACCTTTTACCTAAAAAGGTGGGAAAGTACACTGTTACCTACTTCAAGAGAGCCGTTTGCTACCAAAAGAGAGAGAAAGAAGAAGATCGTCTCCAACGGATCTTTTCCAATCTCTGCTCTATAAATAGAGGGACATTTCAAGAAGAGAGAATGCGCATAAGCTTAAACGACGAAAACATACACAAGCATTCAAACGAGCTAGAACCAGAAAACCCTAAGTCTTCCGCAAGAACTTGAAAATCTATCTCCGGCGAAAGACTACCTTCTCAGCTCATAGGGAACCAAGCTAAACTGTTAGAAGAGCCTCTAGTATCCAAATCGACGATACACGAACCTAAAGCTTATTTCAGTTGTTCGTCGATCTAGAAGCTACATTCTCATTCCCTATCCCTCTAACCCTAAGCTCAACCGAATATACTTATAGCTTAGACGAAGGAGTTCATATTTGAACCCAATCCTTATTGTAAAAGGACTCCTTCATAGTTGGAGAAGTTTGTCAAACACTTTAGTTTGATGCCTTTGTAACCGGGACTTGCTCGATATAATCCCCAAGCCACGGCTTTGTCCTGTGCACAAGCCGACCGAGACTAACTCGGTATAACAAATAGCCTCCCCGAACTTTCGGGACAGTGGACGTAGGATCGATTGATATCCGAACCACTTTAAAAATCGTGTCTTGTTATTGCTTTCGATTCTTCGTTGCATTGATTTTACTTGTTCATACCGAAAATCTTCTTTAAAATCATACAACCGTCTCAAGCATACCGAACCGTCTACTTGCCGAACCGAGACTTGTATAAAACGGTTTTCCACTCAACTGATTAGGGCCTACACTTTTCCGCACCGCTGAACTCTACCTGTTTGATACTGAATTCTGACTCAGTCAGCTAGCAGATCTCAGTAGAGTCAGACTCTTTGCCACATACGATTCAGAATAGCTATTTGGTCTGCTGAACTATTTCAGTACGGCACTTTCCTGAACAGGACTGTTCGTGTTCGAAGTTGAGAAAATCGGATTTAGGTGTATTCACCCCCCCCTCTACACCTGACTGTACACTCGGGACCAACAGTTGGTATCAGAGCGGGAGTTCTTTAAGACTCTTGTTATCTTGAAACTGGTCTACTTGAACGGATCCGGAAAATCATTTTCACTGCATATCACTCTACATTCATATCATTAGTTTTATATGGCTGATATGTCAGGGATAAGAATGGTACCCATGTTCTCGGTAGAGAATTATGGAGTATGCCGAGTCAGAATGGAAGCATATCTAACATCCCTCCATGATAGTATGACTGAAGTGCTTGAAGATGGACCTATTGTTCCCATGATCGATAGTGTCGTGACTCAGGCCCCAGCTGAAGGAGGAGGAATGGTGACTGGGAAGAAGATCCCTAAAGACAGAAGTCTCTTCACTCCTGAAGAGAAGAAGCTTCACAACTTAGACCGAGTCGCCAGAAATGCCATACTGACCACTCTTAGTGATTCTTATCTTGGCAGGGTTCAGGAATGCAAAACTGCAAAGGAACTCTGGGACGCTTTAGCGCTACTGAGTCGTGGAACTCAGAAGATAAAAGCTAACAAACTGGCGCTGGAACTCTCAGACGACTCAGAAGAAGTCGACCCCTTTATGGACTCATCTGACGATGAAGCAGCTTTCATGGCCTTAGAGCATGAAGCTGAAGAAACAACTGAAAAGTGCCTAATGGCAGGAGAAGAGGATGATGTAAACTCTCATGAACCACTTAATTCCTCTTCACACTGCACACACGACACTGCTTCAGATGCAGATGGGAATTTGGACATCACGACCGCCTATGAAGAATTATTAGATGAACAAATTCAAATGAGTCTGCAGCTCAGTAAGACTCTTCAGGAATTGGATACCGTGAAAGTGGAGAATCAGAGACTTTCTCAGGAGAGTCAGGCCGCTACTGAAGCCGTAGAACTTGTGTTGAGACTCAGGGAGGAGATGAACTCTCTAATGGCCAAGTCTCAGCATCAAGAAGATCGAATTTCAGTTTTGACCAATGACTTGACTCAGAAAGATACTGAACTGAGTCTACTGAAGCAAGAACTGTCAGGAGTTCAGACCAAGCATGACATACTGAAAAAGAGTGATGATGTCTGGAAGAGCCTGATGACTGAGCGTTACATGGGCGCTGAAAAGAAGCTAGAGGCTATGCTTGCAAGCAACAAGCCCAAGCACTGTAAGGAAGGACTTGGTTTCAACCGGGAAGCTTCCCCATCTGCCCCCGTACACTCGGAATGCGTCTAACCGATAGGTTTGTTCGAGGAGAAACAATCAATGCAAATCTTCCGAACCCCTCCAGCAAAGAACAAACAAAAGATGAAAGCACCTCATCCTACGCATCAGTATTCTGACCAGAAGATCAGTACCAAGACACCCCCGGTTCGATTAGGGGGAACTAGCAGAGTTAAGTGGGGCGATCGGTATGGACCACCTCGGTTGACACATCCAGCTCAGTATGGGTCATATTACTATGATCCCATAGTCAGAAGAGGTTCCAAGAGTCAGAAAAAGAAGAAAAATGTACAAAAGGCAAAGGTCAGCAGTCCACCAACTCAGAAGATCCGGACTCCTGAACCTCGAACGTACCTAAGAAGTCGGCTTTGACCGATCCAGGTGGTCAAGTATGTTGACTCAAGTGGAAAGAAAGCTGCCCGAAACCACCGGGGTTGTTAGACAGATTTGGGTTACTAAAACTAACATCTAAGGACCCAAAAACAAAATAAAGGGTACCTGAATATAATTTGCTTTTTGCGGGTGCACAAAGATCCTTGGTATGTGGACAAGTGGATGCTCAAGACATATGACTTACCAAAGGAACCTTCGAAGAATTATATAGGCCGAAGAAGGACCCGGAATTGAATTTGGAGACAAAGCAAAAGGCTATACAAGAGGATATGGAGCACACAAGCATTGAACTCGCCACGGTTCCTAGAGTATCATATGTTGAAGGACTTCAAAGCATAATCTTCTCTCGTTAGTCAATTCTGTGATAACTCGAATAGAGTGATTTTTGACATTGGTTTCTGTGATATCATTGATAAATCCACAGGGAAAACAGTGTTATCATGTTCGCATAAAAAGAATATATATGTAGCTGACTGGAACTCAGCAGAACCTGAAGCTTGTCTGTTGGCAAAGAACGACAACCGTACAGGATGGCTTTGACATAGGAGACTCAGCCACCTCAACTTCAAAACGCTCAACAAACTAGCAAGGAACACTCTAGCAAGAGGACTGCCGAATGAAGTATTCAGCAAAGACACTCAGTGTGAAGCATGTCTGAAGGGAAAGCAAACAAGGAATCAAAATCCACTGTTCCATCTCCTTCCACCGATGGAATCCTTCGACTGCTACATATGGATTTGTTCGGTCCAGTCTCTCCAGTGACGATCGGAGGCAAGAAATATGCTTTAGTGGTCATCGATGACTACTCGCGCTACACATGGGTCATATTCATTGCCACAAGTCCTGACGTCAAAACAGAGTTACCAACACTTCGAAAAAGCTCGGTGTCGAGAAGAACACCAAGATAATCAAAATTCGTTCGACGGAGGAACCGAGTTCCTTAATTCCATGGTAGAGGAGTTCGCAAGCGGAAGGAATTGAGCATGAGACATCATTGCGCGCACCCCCTCGGCGAACGGGGTTGCTTGAACGAAAGAATCGCACACTAAAAGAAGCAAAGCAAGAACTCTACTCGCAGGACTCGGGACTCCCAACCAAATTCCGGGCGAAGCAGCAACCGACACCGCATGTTATACTCGGGAACCGATCTCTACCGACAAAGCAAAGATAAGAGAACACCATATGAACTATGGAGCTGCAGGAAGCCTTCTTTATCTTATTTCCATATCTTTGGTTGTTCATGCTTTACCCACAATAATGGGAAAGATCAGTCAAGACTTTTGATAACAAGTCGGATCGGGGAGTTTTCTTAGGATACTCTCGGGTCAGCAAAGCTTTCAGAGTATTCAACTATCGGACTCTTTGCGTGGAGGAAAGCCCTCATGTTGTTTTTAATGAGTTTGCTACTGAAGACAAGAGCAATAACTCTAACTCTAAATCGAGGACATCGAGAAGCGGCTACGGGATCTAAGCGTAAAAGACAAACCCGAAAAGATCCGGCTATGTTGGGATGATGATTCGGATGAAGAAACCGAAGACAAGTCTATCGAATCTCAACCGGCAGAGCAAGTAGGCTGAAGCAGTTGACTCTCCCGAACGAGTCAATCCCAGGTAACTCAAGTCGATGAGGAAACCTTAGAGGTAACTGAGACCACTACTGAGAGTAACAACTCAGGGGGAACATCTATTAATGTTCCTGAGCTGAATGCCCCTGAACCTGGAAACTCAGTAGATCACACTCTCATTACTGAATTGCTTCAATCTCAGAATAGTACGACTGAAATTCCTAACTCACCTACTATCTGTGTTGATCAAATTTCAGATGAAGAGCTGAAACATCGTAGATCGTGGCTAGATGCTCACACTCCTGATCTAATCATTGGAGATCCTTCAAAGCAAAAGTCAAGACAAGATCCAGATTCTGTCAAGGAGAAAGCGCATTATATTCCCGCTTCTTGTCTATCGAAGAGCCTCGGACGATTGAGGATGCACTTAAAGATCTTGGATCGGATCATAGCTATGCAGGAGGAGCTGAATCAGTTCACGAGAAACGAAGTTTGGGAGCTTGTTAACAGACCCCGACATCAACACGTCATTGGAACAAAATGGGTCTTCAAGAACAAGCGAGATAAAAACAACGTCATAGTAAGGAACAAAGCAAGGCTCGTGGCTAAAGGCTACTGTCAAGCTGAGGGAATAGATTTCGATGAGACATTCGCTCCAGTTGCAAGATTGGAGGCAATCAGACTATTCCTAGCCTACGCAACACATCAAAGATTCAGAGTCTATCAAATGGATGTGAAGTCTGCGTTCCTAAACGGCGTACTGAAAGAAGAAGTCTATGTAGAACAATCGCCCGGCTTTCAGCAGGGACATCAGTTTTATAGACTCAGAAAGGCTCTATATGGGTAAAAACAAGCACCCAGGGCTTGGTACGATACCCTGTCAGAGTTTCTTCTTCAGAAAGGTTTTTAGAAAGGCACAGTAGATCGCACGCTGTTCAGCATTCGACTGGAAGACGACTTATTACTCGTGCAGATCTATGTAGACGATATTATCTTCGGATCAAAGAACGTCATCATGTGTCAGCAGTTTGAGAAAATGATGAAGGACAAGTTCGAGACGTCAATGATGGGTGAAATGAACTATTTCCTCGGCTTTCAAGTCAAACAATCTGAAAAGGGAACGTTCATTAACCAAGGCAAATACACTCGAGACCTCATCAAAAGATTCGGTTGTACATCCGACAAACCTATCAAGATCCCGATGAACACGAATATGAAAATCGATCTTGATAAAGAGGGAGTATCAGTAGACCAAACTGAATTTCGTGCAATAATTGGTTCCTTATTATATCTAACGGCTACTCGTCCCGACATAACTTATCTTTGTAGGTGTCTGCGCTCGATTTCGGGCGAATCCTAAGCGAGCCACATGGACTCAAAGCAAAGAAGATTCTCCGCTACCTCGAGGCACACCCGACATGGGTTTATGGTATCCAGTGATGATAATATTGAACTAAGCTGGTTACTACGATGCCGACTATGCGGGATGTAGAATTGACCGAAAATCAACTTCAGGAACTTGTCAGTTCCTAGGCAGTAAGCTGATCTCATGGTTTTCAAAGAAGCAGCACTCAGTAGCCACGTCAACTACTGAAGCCGAATACATGGCTGCCGGAAGTTGTTGCACCCAAATCCTTTGGCCGAGACAAGCAGCCTAAGAGACTATGACGTCATTCGGAATGAAGTGCCGATATTCTCGCGACGTACCGGTGCTATTGCAATCACTCGGAACCCTGTACTACATACGAGATGCAAGCACGTGGACATTAGGCATCACTTCATTCGCGACCATGTCGAAAAAAAGGATATCAGGATGGAAAAGATCCATACTCACAAACAAAGGGCTGATATTCTGACCAAGCCTCTAGCTGAATCCAGATTCAAAGAACTTTCAGTAGAGCTAGGTCTGCTGGACCCTACTGACCCTAGTTAGTAAGAAGGTTCCAGGAGAGGATCATTCAAGATAGGGGGAATGATCACTCTCAATACCGAGTAAATTCGATACGTAGAGACGAGAAAACCATCTACAAGAGGTATCGGTGACTACTATGTTCGGTGACGGGTTTGCGTATCTCTACTCGGTAGTAATGAATAAAACAAGAATGCATTTATGATGAAGATTCAGCATGCTATTAAATATCCTAAGTTTGTCATTTATTATTAACGGCTTATATTTAATGCACGACATTCCATACACAAGTTTGCTGAACTCTGCACGCATTTAATGCATGTCATCTCATAGTTACTACTTAGGCATATTTACAACTAGCTTTGACTTAGGCGGCATATGTGATCATTACTTAATATATCTTTTAATCTTGACCGTCCATCTCATAAAGCAAGTTTAAACTCTGCCTTTGATCGAAAACCGTTCACCTTCACGTTAGATATATATTTTCGATCATATCTTTAGAAACCGCCATTACCGCACTTAAAATCCTCTGCATTCGAAAATTCTGAGATCATTTCCTGCAATCCCTTCTTGCATATCCTTTCAGAATCTCTCTTTCGGTATGCTTATTACAACTGCTACACGAATTAATTTTCTTTTTCAGAATCGCTATACAAACTGTCTTATTTAAATCGATACTGATAAATGCTAGTGTAACAGGTACAATGGCAAGTAAAAATATTTCGGTGTCTGCTCCAGTTAACATGCAAGAAATCCTGGACAAGGACCGTGTTTGGTTCGAGCCAACCATGGAGTTCGACGCCTGTGATCTCGATTATATGGACGAGATCTTCTCAGCTCTTAGAGAGTCCGGGCTTGAAAGTTTTCTTTCAAGGAAGCCGACATACTTCCTCCCGAGGCAGGTGGCCGAAGTTTATCTTAATTCTGACTCAGTAGGCGGGGACATAATCGGAAGATTCGCCATTCACGAGATCAAGGATGCTTCTCCAATACTGAAGCAAATATCCATCAAGGAGGCGCTAAAGAGAAGTTTTGATCTGCCTTCTGAAGGAGTCAGTACTGTGGGGTACAAGGATGATCTTGTAGATGACTATTTGACAATATTCTGTGGAAAGCCCACGACCTTCAGAAGCGCTTTTCCTAAAAACAACATCTTGTGCCTCGATGCTGAGCTTTGGCTTATATTGTGACGCAGCTACTGACCAGCCAAGCAGGCTCATTCGATCAAGTATCGAGGCTCAAGATCCAGCTCATGATGGCCATATATGATAGAGCCCAGATCAATTGGACGGAGTTCTTTATCCGTGAATTCATGGCTCAGGCGGCCAAATTCGACAAGGCCTCTTGCACGCTAAGTGCAAAGGGCAAGCTTCTTTGAACCAATCACCTACACGCTAAGTGTTTGACTGAAGCTGTCCATAATGATAGAGGATGTCTGCGGATTTGAACCAATCACCTACAGTGACAAGGAGTATTTTAATGTGAAGAAGGTCAGATTCCACAACAAGACTGCTGCTCTTCAGCAGATCGGGTCAGGTCCCTCAGCCATAACTCAGCCACGATGGTCAAAATCCACCCAGTGATTCAGGCCCTGGAAAGCCTGATGAGGAAAATCCCCAGGACAAGGATACACATGCTACTGAACAAGCTCAACCTCCACTCCGTATCCTTGGACCTGCGAAGTCCTCGGCTGGTGCTTCGTCCTCAGCAGAACCCGCTCAGCTCTTGCTGGAGTCGACTTACGAAGCAGCGCCCAGCCCAACTTCCAAGAGATCTCGATCCGTAGCAAAAGCTCTCACCGCTCAGGGAATCCAGAATCGAGCTCTTGCGAAGGCCATCCACAAGGTGTGGAAACAGACTGCGCTAGCCACAACCAATGAGCTACAGGAGCTGAAAACATCAGTATCTAAATCAGCCGCCCCTGTTGTCTCTGAAATTATATCCGAAGCTTTGGCTAAGCAGCAGAAGCAGTTTGATGATCAGCTCAGAATTATTCAGGAAGGACAAGCCAAACTTCTCGAAGCATTCAAGACTTCAATGTCCACTCATACTGAGTCCTTCACTGAACAAGCCCAGGCCACGGAAATCCGACTTGACAACATTCAACTGGTCGTGGAGGAGAAGATTTCTGAGAAGCTGACAGAATTCAAGGCGACGGTGACCTCTCCCATAAGCAATACTCGGAGGAACTGACTAATAAGAGGAATGAGCTGCACTTGGCGCTGACAAAGATCCATGACAGACTGGACGAACTGTCCGCTGTCTACAAATGCCTAGACAAGAAGGTACTCGTCCCTACCCCGGCTGTAATTGATGATGCCAAAAAGGGGGAAGGAAAAGAGAAGAGTACGGAAGGAAAAGAGAAGAGTACTGAGAAGCCGACCCGTACCACAACTGCCAAATTACTTAAGGGGACAGCTTCACTGAGATCTGAGAAAAAGACCAAGTCCGTGACTGAGATAAGCAGGACTGAGACTCAGACTCAGACAGAGGGTAAGGCCCAGGGTGTCTTGGCTGCGAGCACAGCTGAGACTGGCCCAAGTGGCTCAGGAACCCAGGCTACTCATGTAACCCAGACTCCGACTAATTTTATCAAGGAGGTTGCAGAGTATGCTGAGCAGGAAGAGTCAGAAGAGGAAGAGGCTCCTCTCCCTCCACCTGTTTAGGGAAAAGGCAAGAAAGTGCTGATTCTCTCAACCCCTCCAGCCAAGAAAACAAAGAGATACATTTCAGCTGAGGAGGAGGCTCAAATTGCAGCTGATGAGAAGCTGGCAAGGGAGATTGCTGAAACAGAAGCTGCTAATAAACCAAAGTCTAAGCCTGTCAAAGGAAAGACAAAATCTCCAGCTCGAGGAGGAAGAAAGCCTGCTAGGATACCTCCAAGGAAACTGATTATCGAGGATGAAGAAGATAGGGAGATGGAGCAAAAGCAGCAAAGCACTGAGAAGCAGGGTACGTAAAAAGAAAAATCAAGTACCCCTGTTGAATCTGAAGACATTCCTCAGAAAGCCACTGAAGCCCAAGATGATGAAATTGAGGCCATATTCCACTAAATGAATAGATACCTATACAGAGGCGAAGAGGCTAGACAAGTTCAGGCTGCCAGAGACAGAATCTGGGAGGCAGACCTTGAAGCACTGAGGAAAAGGACTGAGGAAGAGGCCAGGCTGAGAGTACCTTCAAAAGCTAATATTCCTTATCGATACAGAAGGTTCAGGAAGTCAGCTGATCTGAAATCGCACAGATGGCCAAAGACAGACAATTGGATACCTGCTCAATTTACTCAGAGATGGGAATCGGCAAAGATAGAGTTCATCAAGCGCAATTATTTCCGGAGGTTACGCCTAACATGACTAAGGCTGATGCCTACACAGAATGGATGATGATAAGTGAACCTGATCTATACATATACTTGCATAAAGCCGTATCTGAAGGTATAGAAGTCAGTGTTCCGGAGCCCACAATCATACCTCCACCTAGAAGAAATGATGACTCAATCCACCTTGGGGTAATAGAAGCTGAAGTGAAGTATACTACATCAAAAAGAGAACTGGACGAAGATGAGCCAGCAGACTTTGCTGCATACTTGAAGCTGAGGAAGAACACATACCGGATGTATGGAGTGCCACTGCCAGAGACGCAATCTCAAGGATTCATGGACAGGATCAAGCAGTTTAAGGGCTCCTAGGCTTAGTTCTATTCTTCCTAGCTTAGCAAGATTTGTAATTGTACTGATCTGAATAACTCATATATACAAATCATTTTGGCTCTGACAACCACTTGTTGTCTATTCAGCCGTGTTTGTATTATGCTTTAACACTCAGAATCACTGAAGTGATTACTGACTCACACACTCACTTTATTTACTTTCTTGTCAGTTTATTACTTTGTTAGATTCTACTAGTCTAGTTTCTATGTAATGGGGGAAATTGTGTTTTGCCCCTGTTCCCTCGCAGTCTAGAACCTGTTGGAACAACTCCACCGATCTTACTTGTAATAATGTAAGGAGCCTCGTTTCGATAGTTTAGTGTTAGCATAGATGATAGGTTTTGGCATCATCAAATAGGGGGAAATTGTTGGGTGATAATTTCGTCCTCGGCATAGTCTTACTTGGTGGGAAATGATTCTATCTTCTATCTTGAACCATGCTCGCGCAGCCCTAGTGCTACGAATGTTGAGAAGATTTGAAGATCCCAAAACCCTATCTCGATTGGTGAACCATTCCGTTGTAATCGTTATTCTTGTCTCCGAGGTTTCAACCTCGGTAGACACTTTGCTTCGATCAAGGCGCTCAGTAGATTATCTGCCTTAACACCAGAAGTAGAAGACTCAGTGATCTTGGACTCGGCGGGAGCAATATATCGAAAGAGTCAGTGGAACTGAACTCAGCAAGAGCAGTTCGCTGAACTCAGAGCTGATCTTCAGTAGACTTTACTCAGCTATCTACCTACAGAATACGGGATCAGACTCAGCATCGGTAGACAGTCTTCTGAACTGTCAGATACTCTTGAAAGACAATCAGTATTGTCATATACGAGGAAGAGAGAAGTCAGCTTCAGTTTGCCTTGAAGTCTGTGCTGTCTCAACCACTCTATCCACCTCGACGAATGAAAAGAACACACGTGTCTTCTCACCTACTAAAGCTGCAGTCAACCTTTTACCTAAAAAGGTGGGAAAATACACTGTTACCTACTTCAAGAGAGCCGTTTGCTACCAAAAGAGAGAGAAAGAAGAAGATCGTCTCCAACGGATCTTTTCCAATCTCTACTCTATAAATAGAGGGACATTTCAAGAAGAGAGAATGCGCATAAGCTTAAACGACGAAAACATACACAAGCATTCAAACGAGCTAGAACCAGAAAACCCTAAGTCTTCCGCAAGAACTTGAAAATCTATCTCCGGCGAAAGACTACCTTCTCGCTTCATAGGGAACCAAGCTAAAGCTGTTAGAAGAGCCTCTAGTATCCAAATCGACGATACACGAACCTAAAGCTTATTTCAGTTGTTCGTCGATCTAGAAGCTACATTCTCATTCCCTATCCCTCTAACCCTAAGCTCAACCGAATATACTTATAGCTTAGACGAAGGAGTTCATATTTGAACCCAATCCTTATTGTAAAAGGACTCCTTCATAGTTGGAGAAGTTTGTCAAACACTTTAGTTTGATGCCTTTGTAAACTGGGACTTGCTCAGTATAATCCCCAAGCCACAGCTTTGTCCTGTGCACAAGCTGACTGAGACTAACTCAGTATAATAAATAACCTCCAGAACTTTCGGGACAGTGGACGTAGGATAGATTGATATCCGAACCACTTTAAAAATCTGTGTCTTGTTATTGCTTTCTGATTACTGTTGCATTGATTTTACTGTTCATACTAAAAATCTTCTTTAAAATCATACAACTGTCTCAGCATACTGAACTGTCTACTTGCTGAACTGAGACTTGTATAAAACGGTTTTCCACTCAACTGATTAGGGCCTACACTTTTCCGCACCGCTGAACTCTACCTGTTTGATACTGAATTCTGACTCAGTCAGCTAGCAGATCTCAGTAGAGTCAGACTCTTTGCCACACACGATTCAGAACAGCTATTTGGTCTGCTGAACTATTTCAGTACGGCACTTTCCTGAACAGGACTGTTCGTGTTTGAAGTTGAGAAAATCGGATTCAGGTGTATTCACCCCCCCCCCTCTACACCTGACCGTACACTCGGGACCAACAAAGCTCACTGACAACTTAAATTAATTAACATCTTATATTCCTGAGTAGTACCACTCGACCTTATTAACACACCTGAACTTAATCAACCGGCAGGGTTTAGTATGCTAATCCTTTCGAGTTCCTCAGGGGATATTATCAACCCATTTTACTAGGATACGGTTGTAAGATACAGACAACCAGCCTGAGCCACAAATAACTACTAACACCCAAGATACGTAGATCCGGTCGCGATGACGTTCACCATAGTAGGTCAAAGTGATAGATAGCCAAATGCGCTCAGCTGAAGTCTCACCAAGCTTAAGACCAGCTAAGTCACCGAGATCTTGGTTCTCCACTAAGGTCAGTTAGGAGAAAACATCTCACTGTGATCCGTCAATACACCACCTTTAGTGTACCAGTAAAGACAAGCAGCTAAGACAAGCCACTTCATATCTAAACTGCAGCTTAAACCGACAACTTATCCTGAAGTTGTCTCAGCTGTGATAACTGTTTATATCTTGTCAATTCAACCAATTTATGTTGTTTTCTGTGATACCCGACACACCACACAAATCTAACTTTTATACAAGATAAAGGATAACATATACAAATATATATATTTATCAGATAGGAGAATAAAATAGTGGTAGAGACAAAACACATTGTATACAAGCATAAAATTTGCTTCCAGTATACAAAATCCCAACTGTTACTACATCCATTAAGCGCATATCAAGTCTTTCTGACACAACTATACTCATCAAAAATCTAACTGTAATCGCGTCCATTACCGGAGAGTATGTTTCTTCATAATCAATTCCCGGTCTTTGAGAAAAACCTTGTGCTACGAGTCTGGCTTTATATCTCGAAATTTCATGGTTTTCGTTGCTCTTTCGAACAAAGACCCATTTGTATCCTACAGGGATAACATTTTCCGGAGTTTGAACTACATGTCCAAATGTTTTCCGATTTTCAAGGGAATTTAGTTCACCTTGTATGGCTTCTTTCCACTTTGGCCAATCATGTCTAGTTTGGTCGTCTTTAACAGACCGCGGTTCAGGATCCTCATTTAGAACTTCAAGAGCCATATTAAAGGCGAATTTATCGTCCACGACGATATTTTCTCTCTCCAATTTCTTATTAGAAGATAAGTAATTTATTGAGATCTCATGATTTTCGGACGCTTGTGGTTCTTCAGGAACTACATTATTTTGATCAATAATTTCTGTCATTGTTTGGTTCGTGTCTTGTGCCTTTCTCTTTCTAGGCACAAAATCTTTGGAACCAATTGGTCGACAACGTTTTTTACGGACGTTAGATTCATTTGCTACCATTGTTGTTTGTCCTTCAGGGACACTAATTCTAGCAGGTGTATTGACAACTGGTATGTGAGATAGTATCACTTTTCTTGTATCTATGAAAGCATCAGGAATTTGATTTGCAATCTTTTGCAAATGAATTATTTTTTCAACTTCTTGTTCACATTGATTACTTCCGGAATCAAAATGTGATAAGTTTTTTTCATTCCAAGAGATTTCCTTTTGCTTTTCTAGATGTAGGTTGGTTCCACCTAATGTTGGAAATGTCATTTCATCAAAATGACAATCTGCAAAACGTGTAGTAAATAAATCGCCCGTTAAAGGTTCAAGATATCTAATGATCGAGGGCGAATCAAATCCAACATACATCCCAAGTCTTCATTGGGGACCCATTTTTGTACGTTGTGGGGGTGCAATTGGGACTTGAACAGCACAACCAAAAATTCGTAAGTGAGAAACATCTGGTTCTCTACCAAAAACAATTTGCATTGGGGAATGCTGTTGGTTGGTTATTGGCCGAATCCAAATTAATGATGCAGCATGCAAAATGGCATGACCCCAAGTCGAAATTGGGTGTTTTGATTTCATAAGTAATGGTCTAGCAATAAGTTGAAGATGTTTAATGAACGCTTCTGCTAAACCATTTTGCGTGTGAACATGAGCAACCGAGTGTTCAATTTCAATCCCAATAGCCATACAATAACTATTAAATGCTTGAGACTGAAACTCACTAGCATTATCGAGGTGAATCCTCTTAATTGGATTGTCTGGGAATTGAGCTCTCAATTTTATTATTTGAGCAAGTAGTCTAGCAAAATCTGCATTTGTACTAGAAAGCAAGCATACATGGGACCATCTAGAAGAAGCATCAATCAATACCATAAAGTATCGAAATGGTCCACATGGTGGATGTATAGGTCCACAAATATCTCCTTGAATTCTTTCTAAGAGAGATGAAGATTCTATATTGACCTTTGTGTAGGATGGTCTAATGACTAACTTACCTTGCGCACAAGCACCACATGAGAATTCATTTGTTATTAGAATCTTCTGGTTCTTTATATTGTGTCCACATGAGTTTTCAATGATGCGACGCATCATTGTTGCTCCCGGATGTCCAAATCTATCATGCCAAAGCAAAAAGCTTTTTGAGTCATTGAACTTCGGGTTCATGACATGGTTCGTCTCAATTGCCTTGATAAATGTGTAATACATTCCAGATAGTAGTGTTGATAATTTTTCTTTGATCTGCTTCTGGCCAGATACAAAAGAATTTATACATAGATATTCGTTACTACCTTCTAACATTGTTTCAATGTGGTAGCCATTGCAACGAATATCCTTAAAGCTTAATAAGTTTCTTCTGGACTTACTAGAATATAAGGCATGATATATAATTAATTTAGTATCATTTGGTAGAAAGATACAAGCTTTTCGAGAGCCTTCGATGATGTTCGATGCACCAGATATAGTATTAACATTATCTTCAGCTAATGTTAATTTTTGAAAATATTTTTTATCTTGGAGAATGGTGTGTGTGGTGGCACTATCAGCTAAACATATATCACAATGATTCATTTGCATTTTCTGAGACACTGTTTTTCAAGAAAATAATTTCCTAATCAGTAAAAGGCAATCAACAATAATCCGAAGAAGAATAATAAGTTTCAAAAACAATAACAATACTAAGATAGAGTTGTGTAAGTAAATGAAATGAATTATGTAACAAAGGTTAACGATGAAAGCTAAATATGTCAAAAGCTTCATCAATTGTCTTCTAAAACACCACCACCAATCAAGCCATCGACGTTGCCGTTTGGGTTATTAAAGAAATCAGAGACATCTAAGTGAGTTGTTGTATTACTCGAACTATCATAGTCGAGGACATTGGTCTCCTTCTTTACTTTTCCCTTGATTGAACTCTGATACAGATTCACAAGGTGCTTTGCCGTACGATAGGTACGCGACCAATGCCCATTCATGCCACATCGATGACATATTTCCTCCTTGTTAGATGAATTGTGATCTTTGGATGTCTTAGACCTTTTGTTGCTCGAGGTTGCATGGTCGGGATTACTATGTCGGCGTCCATGCCCACGACCACGCCCACGACTACGACCACGACCACGACCGCGCCCACGTCCATGTTGGTTTCCATGACCATATCCATGTGTCGCATTAGCTTCAGGCAATGCAGAGGAACCGGTGGGTTTTAACTCATGGTTTTTCATTAGCAATTCATTATTTTGCTCGGTAACTAATAAACAAGACATTAGTTCGGAGTACTTTTTGAAACCTCGCTCCCTATATTGTTGTTGTAGGAGAACATTAGAAGCATGAAATGTGGAGAATGTTTTCTCAAGCATCATTTCATCAGTGATTGTTTCTCCACATAGTTTCATTGTGGAGCTAATTCTGAATAATTCAGAATTATAAGTACTCACAGATTTGAAGTCTTGCAGTCTAAGATGCAACCAATCGTATCGAGCTTTCGGAAGGATAACAGTCCTTTGGTGATCAAACCTTTCTTTAAGGTTGTTCCACAATTCATATGTATCTTTGACGGTGAGATACTCATTTTTTAGGTCACCATGAAGATGGTGACGAAGGAAAATCAGTGCCTTTGCGCGATCCTGCGGGAATGCAGTGTTTCCTTCTAGTATAGTCTCTCCTAGACCCCTTGAGATCAAATGAATCTCGGCATCAACAATCCATGACATATAATTTTTGCCGGATATGTCAAGTGCAACGAACTCAAGTTTGGTGATATTTGTCATTCGTGTAACTCTGCACAAGTAAAATAATTTTTATTAATGTCTATAAAGACTTATGTTTTTCCTTCAGGGATAAACATATATCACCTATATCATAAAGTGTTCTACATGAGCATTAATATTCTTCAGGAATATTAATTATTTGCTACTTCGGGAGCAATAATTTAAGATTATATGTCTATATAACATATATATATAAATAAATATTATAATATGCAGAGAAAAAATAAATAAATTGTAAATACATAAATAATAACTCTTCAAGAGTGTGAAATATTCTTCAAGAATATTAAATTTATGCTACTTTTGGAGCAACAATTAAATCATTTCAATGAATAAGTTTGATTTGCTCTTTAAGAGCATATGATATTCTTCAGGAATATGGATCGTGCTACTTCAGGAGCAACAATTGTAATTTAACATTAAATAAATAAACATACAAACAATCAAACAAACGAATAAATAAATAAATAAAAGCGTAGAGTAAATGCTCTGCAAGAGCATGTAATATTCTTTAGGAATATTGATTGTGCTACTTCTGGAGCACCAAATCAAGTTGAAAATATGTTTTTCAATTGTTCTTCAGGAGCATGTCATATTCTTCAGGAATATTAGTATATTGTGCTACTTCTGGAGCGACAATAAATATAATGATTTTCTCGAAGGAAGCGCATGATTCAAAATAAGTGATTGATTTACCTATCAACCATGCACAATAATATAGCTATCATAATTATTATCAATATAAATATTTGAGAAAAATAATTACATCATTTTTTTTTAAATTTAAAAGAAAAACGAGAGGTGTTGGAAAAAGAATGGTTTTAAATTTACATTTAAAATATAATACCACTTGTAAAAGTGGTTTGACGAAAACAAAAAAAAAATTGAAAGGTGTTGGAAAAAATTATACCTCCCACGACGTGTTTTTTTTTTCTTGAGAGCTCCTTCGTGCTGATAACGTGTTATAAAATAAATAGAATGAGAGAATAATAGAGAGAATGAGAAAATTGATGTATATTATTATGAGTGTGGAGACCTCTATTTATAGAGTAGAAGATGGATTTATGGGCCAACAAAAGATGGGCTAATGGATTGCTAGGGTTTACATATAGTCAATCTATATACGGTAAATATTATTTACAACATTATAGTTATTTTTAAAATGACTACGGAAAATACCCCTAGTAAATTCACCATCACTTATCTGTATATACTTGGAATCTTGAACCCCAATAAGGATATAATTACACAATAACACAAAACATAGCTAAAAAAGACTATGAAATAATTATGTATAGTTGCTTATTCAAATTCACTAGTTTGTATTCTTGGTATTTGATGTCTGCAATATCATTAGGTGAAACTGTAGGGTTGAACACGGTTGATAATAGTAAAAAAAAAAAACTATTACCGTTATCGTATTGCTCGTGAGTGATAAGTGATTTTTTTACCGCTCCTGAAAGTTTTGTTACCGTTACTGTACCAACAATATCACAAATGGAATAGGGCAAAATGATCATCGAATGGTACCATTGATATCTATTGGCGACCGCACTAATGGTACGATTATCGTATCAGAAATTACGGTACTCATAAAATGATTACCATTTATTGCTTGTTAACGTACGACAACCCTTTTTATGGTAATTTTACCATTAATAGTCGATAAACACAATGATAGTATGTTCATCCTAGCTAAGGAAAGATCAATAACACTATGTTGCATTAATGTGGACTAAAATTTCTTTAAATGTATTTGTTAATTACTCATATTATAAGAATGGTTAAGTGCAAGAAAGTATGGGGACTTAGTTTAAAGCATAGGGTAGGTAAGCTACTTTGATACTAATTAGATTTGCGAAGCTCTTTTACCTAACATGGAATGGTATGCTGACTATTTTGTTTACACACGCTAAGTATGCATCAATCCTTGTCTAATTAACTCTTTCATACATTATTAAATCAGAAATTCTATTTTATTAGTTTCGTCCATGTAATGATAAAATTAAGTAATTTTATTATGCACTCTAATTATTTGTCGTCTGTTTATTTCATTTCAACTTAAATTTAAACAATTTGACATGTTTACACTTAAAATATAATTCTTTCAAAGCAACTATATTTATCTATACTCTACAAATATATAATTCATCTAACAATAAAATTTGACCAAGGAACACTATTTTTTTTTCAATCCAACTATATTTAATTATGCTCTTCCAAGATTTGTGGTTTGTTATTAGTGCTTGACTAGTTGTTTAGTACTAGTTACAATCACATTTTTGAAAAGAAAACTTTTAAAATTCTGAGGTAGAATCATTCTTGGAAAATAAATTTATCATATAATCTTTAGATAAATTTATCAAACGTGCCACCCCATGTTATTATCTTAATAGGAATTCTCTTTCCAATAAAACATATATTACTAATAATTAGTAGAGCGAGGTAGTCCCCCTTCACCATTCAGACCTAGTAGCTATGTTTGGTCATGATCACTGGAGCTTCTTGTTTTTTCTTCAAATGAAATAATATAGACACAGTGAACGTCCTGCTCATTATAACTTTCTCTCACTCATATATATTAATGAAAATGAATCCAGGCACATTTCCTGAAATCTACAAGAATATATTGTACAAGCCAGAAGAAAATCACATTAATTGCTTTAACAAACCCATAATTATATAGTCCGATAAAGAAACTAGTCAAAGACTAATTAGATACAGTTTTCAAAATCAAGAATTATTATACTGAAGCCGAAGCTCTTTCCGATCATTCACGGCTCCGGCCGGGCATTTTGAAGCTGTATAACTGTTGAACAATCTCATAAGGCTGGTGGTGCTGGTGGCGGTGGTGGTTTTAATCAGTTAGTTGTGTGTAGTGAGTTGGTGGTGGTTGGGAGAATAACATGGCGGCTGCGGGGGTGCGGTGGTTGTGGTGGCCCTCGTAGGTGGTGATCACAACCGAGGGGTCTTGGTACGATCTCTCAATGCGTTTCTTCACGCTGCACTTCTGGGTTGTACATCTGTAATAACTCCTACAGTATGCATGTATATATATATTTATCCAAAGTCTTACCCAAACATAAGGACCAAAACCAATTCCATACAAAGAAATTGTATCTGTTAATTCCTAATGCATGATCAATTAAGTTGAGACTAGTAGAAAATTTATGTCAAACTATTTAATAAGCCAAAATTCGTGACGACTATACACAATTATAATCACCTTGGAAAAGGGCTGTTTTTGACTGCTTTTTGGCCATATTTTCTCCATCTATATCCATCTTCAAGATTATCTACCTCGCTTTTAGTCAAGAAGGCGAATCGCTCTTGTCTTTGCTTTTTCTCAACCTTCTCTTTCTCTTTCCTGTTGATCATTGAAAAAACTAGAAATTTGATACAAATTTTAGTTATTTTCACAAATTTGTCCAAGAGTTTTAACTGCAATATGCAGCATTCTCAATATGTTCTTTTCTTTGCCCATAAATTTTATTTCTAACACATTACTACTAAAGAAAAACTATCCCTTTAAATGATCAGTATGTATGTCTCCAACTACAGAAAAACATATGCAAATGTATATATGCATATAGATCTTCACCTTTAAAAATTACTTTAATCAGACAAGCCTACCAGTTAGAACTTCGAACCAAAAAAAAAGTCCATACTTTGACTGTTACTAATGCATGTCCAATTATTAATGTCTCAATTTATTTCCATAAGATCAAGATACCAAAAAAAAAAAAAAAAAATTAAAAAGAAGACAAAAGCATACACATTCTTAGACTTGTCATCTCCTTCACAGGCCTTCATCTGAACATATTTCTTGCTCGAGTTGGGGGTCAAAGGAATATTATCTCCATTAGCACTAGTCCCTGCAGCTGGTGAATCAAGGTTGCTGTACTCTGCTGCCCCTTGCAAGGTGTTGATGCGAGAAGGGTAAAACTCAGTAGGGTTTTGCAGAGGAGGCTGCTGTGGGTGGTTGTACATAAAGATAAAGGGGTTGAGATCTGCTTTGACTATGGGAAAGGCAAATCCTTCGGATAACTGATCATAAAAAGGGTGTGGATTCTTGTTTTGATCATCAGTCATAGGGAGGAAATAGGATTATGATATGATCAGTTTTGGGGGAAGGTGTTTGAAGATTATGGGGTTAAGGGAACAGAAATAGTAATAATATTCTAGGAGAAGTTTGGAGTTTAGACTAATGGACTTTGGTTTACTTGTGTGCTGGAGATATCAATCATATCACAGCTTGTGCTTCTGACATACTCATATCATTTTTCTTTCTGTACAGGGAGAATTGTGATAGAGACGGATTTAGATAATGATGTAGAATAAGGAATTTTTCATGGTACGTGATGCCAATGGAACACAAAAAATTGGATAACTTCAGCCCCGTTGAATATTATGTGATTGATTGTATTTTACTTCAAATAATTATGTGATATTATTGTTATATATTTTACGGAATTAGGATAATTAAACTCCAAAACATAACATGCGTTGATTCGAGCGGTCTCGTTATCAACCGCTTGGGCTCAACGATATTTTTAGAAATGTAGTCTGTTAGTGTTAATACATATTCTTGTTGTAATTATACTATTTTACCCTTTGTAAACTTGTACATATATGTGCAGAACATCATAATCACCTCATGGGTGATTATTCTTACATGGTATCAGAGCCATCCCGTTTCTTCTTTTCTAAAAAACCCTAATCTTTTTCCGCCGTCAACATGCTTGCGACTGAATCTTCCACTTCTCTTCCCTATTCTACTCTCATTCATATGATTACTATCAAGCTCTCCTCCTCCAACTATCTTCTATGGCGAAATCAAGTGGAGACTTTGTTGAAGTCTCAAGGTTTATTTAATTATGTTGATGGTACTGCTGATCTCACTACTGCCGAATCTACTACACAAGATCAGCGACTCTTAAGTTTGCTTCTTTCTACCCTTTCTGATGAAGCGATGGCCGAGACACTCGGTTGTTCAACATCTCATGCTGTGTGGGCGGCGCTTGAGGTTGCTTATTGTTTGAATTCAAAATCCAGGGAGATTCAACTCAAAGATGAGTTGCAAACACTTCGTCGTGGCTCACGTACTGTGATGGATTTCGGTCGTCAATTCAAAGGGCTTTGTGATCAATTGGCTGCTATTGGATGTCCTGTCAATAATGTTGACAAGGTTCATTGGTTTTTACGAGCACTAGGATATTCTTTCTCCTCTTTTTCTATGTCTCAAATGGCTCTTGATCATCTGCCGAATTTTCGCGAAGTGCAATCTCGTGCAGAAAGTTTTGCTATTTTTCAGCATTCTTTAGAAGATTCCACAACATCTTCAACTGTTGCTTTCAATGTGTCTCGTTCACCTACGTCTTCGGCTAGTCGTCGTGGATCTAACCGATCGAACTCTGGTGGTCGTGCTGCGCAGCATTAAATAAAATACTACCAACGTAAATGCCATGGGCCAAATAAGTATTTTAATTATTTTCCATTAGTAAAGTCGGAAAAAGCGTGAAATTAAATACTTCGAATGTGTTATAAACTAAATAGAACGAGAGAATAATAGAGAGAGCAGAAAATAGATGTGTCTTATTATGAGGGTGGAGACCTCTATTTATAGAGTACAAGATAGACTTATGGGCTGCTAGGGTTTAGATATGGTCATCATCATATACATAGTAAATCTTATCTACAACACTCCCCCTTGATGGACCATCCCTAAATAGAAATTGTTGTCTCGTTAAAACCTTGTCAAAAAACCCAATGGGATAAAAATTGGTCGAAGGAAAAAGAGTACAGCTGCTCCACCTCAATATAGTCATTCTTGATCCTTGATTCAGTTCATATCGATCTTGTGTAACAACTTCTTGAATGTTGACGTTGGTATTGCCTTTGTAAAAGAATCCGCTAGATTGTCACTTGAGCGAATTTGCGGGATGTTGATGTCGCCACTCTTTTGGAGATCATGTGTTGCATTGACTCTTTTATGAATCAATCTCAATGACTCATTTACTCGTGTGTTGCATTGGATGCCTCGTTAAAAACCTTAACTAAGAAAACCCTTTGGGAAAAACTTAGAAAGGAAAAAAGAGTACAACCATTTAACCTTTAGGGTCATTTGACATTTAGGAGTCAATCTAATCTCCAGGATTATTTATAGTTTGTTACTCCCCTCAAGATAACAATCTTCAAGGCTATCTTCATGGTCTACACTAATATGTGCAACACAAGTTTAATAATCTTCATAGAGAATAACATGTTTGTCTCGAAGATAACAAAGGATGGTCAATACCATTTCAAATCCTCAAATTGCACATAAGTAAGGAAATTCTGGTCCTAAAATATATTTGTTATCTTCTATAGGTCTAAATGAGTCTTCATCCACTTCAAGTGATTGAATCAACCATTAGATAGGCATATGGATGCAATACAATGAAATCTCTTTAAAGACCTTTCAGGTAGGTCGACTAGTGTAACTCCATCAGGGAGATGCTCGATCTGCAGGTCGAGACAATTATTAGTTCAACCTAAGTCTTTTGATTCTAACTCCATCTTTAGACATGAGTTGATTTCCTCAAGTACTTTTGTGCATAATGATTCACATATCCTTTTCAGGAGGAATTTGGAGTGATGTATTCTAAATTTTCTATTCCGCGGACTTCTTATCTCTTAGCACCAATAAATCTCTCACACTTCTGGCGCTAATGAGAATCAATTGATTTATATTTTCTATGAGGAACTTCAGTTCGTTCATGGTGCATATGCAACAGGTATATGAGATTTTAGTCACTCCTTTTGCACTAAATAATTTGATGAACTTCTAGTTCATAGTGCGTGAATCTAAATAATTAATCCAACGAGATATTTGTGGCATTCTATTATTTATGTTTCATATCTCCCCCTAATGCCGACAAGGATGTGAGTTGGATTATAAAATCAACATATCAATGAATAAAATAATCCATAATGATTTGCTCTATGTAATTCATTTGGACGGAGTATACATATAAGTATTGTGCTCTTAAGGAGTTTCAGTCATCATTTCTGTACCCGTCTGTCAAGGAATACTCGTCGTTCTTATTATATCATATACGGTTGTACTATTTCAGCCCTTACAATGACTTTTGCAGTCTAATTGAAAACATCTTTTTGACTTACATGCTTTGAGCAAGTTAAATCCTTCAGGGATCTTCATATATATGTCATTATCTAGTGAATCATATTGATAGATATTTACTACATCCATAAGGTGCAGAGCAAGCATTTTGTGACATAAGTAGATTAATCAAATTCTAAATACAATGGCGTCTATTATGGAAGAGTACATAATTAATTTTCGGTCTTTGAGAAAAACATTGTGTTATGAGTATTGCCCTATATCTCGTAATTTTTCATTTATCTTTGTAATAAAGACACATTTGTATCATCCGGGGATATACTTTCCGGATATTGGAACTACAGGTCTAAATATTTCCGACTTTCTAGGGAATATTATTTCACCTTGTATGACTTCTTTCCTCTTTGCCAACTATTTCTATCTTGACATTCTCTTATAGATCGTCGTTGAAGATCGTCTTTTTTCATTTATGAGTCATATTAAAAGGCAAAAATATTGTCGTGCGTCCACGACGATATTTGATCTCTCCAATATTTTGATATCTCATTATTTTCAGACGCATGTAGTTCTTCAGGAACTTCATTTGATTGATTAATCATATTCGTTATTGTTTGGTTCATATCTTGCACCCCTTTTCTTAGACACAAAATTTATTTTAGAACCAATTGGTCGACCATATTTTTGACGAATTCTGTCATTTATGCTTGTCCTTCAGGGACATGAATTCTTGTTAGGGATATTTGCAGCAAATGTAAGATATTGTCACTTCTTATATACATAAGAAAACATCAAGAAGTTGGTTTGCAATCTTTTGCAAGTGAACCTTTCGACTTCTTGTTCACATTGATTACTTTGGGAATCCAAATGTGACTAATTTTTCCTTGTGCTTTTTGTTGGATATAAATTTCACATTGATTATGGACATGAGCAACTAGGAGTTGAATCCTGCTGGGATGCTTCGTTTCACATTGACTCAATCCTGCTGGGATGCTTCGTTTCATTTTATTATTATCTCCCTATGCCTTTTATTGGCATATGAACATCGATATCAAGATTTCATTAATGTCAACAAGACATAAATAATATTTTTCATTCAAGAATAACATATATCATGGAAAATGTGAGTTGCTCTTTAAGAGCATTTTAATATTCTTTTGAAATATAAATGATGCTACTTCAGGAGCAAAAGTTAAATAGTATATAAAATACTATATTTGAAGCGTTTCCACAAACATGTGATAGTAATGTTACTATCACAATATGATCATTCTTCAGGAATGTAACTGTGCTACTTCCAGAGCAACAATTTAGTTTCATGATAAGTGAAATCAATGAATTGCAAATTTTGATATCTACCGGATCTCACATCTATTATTGAAAAGAAATTAAGCAACAATGGGTATTGAAAATGCAGTTGGTAAACATAGAGGAGCTCTTGCTACCACTCCATGTAATTATGTAATACTTTAAATTACAACATATATTTATATATACATTGTTCTTTAGGAACATGTAATATTCATCAAGAATATTAATTGTGCTACTTCAGGAGCAACAATTAAAGCATATGATTCCAAAATGACAAAATTTGAGTTGTTATTCAAGAACATGTAGAGTTAATTATGCTACTTCAGGAGCAACAATTATAGTTTATATTAAGCTACTTTAGACGAAATACTAATATTTTCGAGAAACCCTATTGCTCTTCAGGAGCATATAGTATTATTTAAGAATATCAATTGTGCTAATTCGGGAGCAACAATAATAACAATTCAATAACCAATATTCACCCATCAATGAATTGCTAATCAAAAGTATGTAATATTCTTAAGGAATATTAATTGTGTTGTGCTACTTCTGGAGCAACAATTAAATAATCTCAATAAATAAATTCAATTGCTCTTTAAGAGCTTATGATATTTTTCAGGAATATGGATTGTACTACTTCAGGAGCAATAATCTAGATTCAACATAAATAAATAAATAAAAACGTATTTAAAATAAATGCTCTTCAAAAGCATATAATATTCTTTGGGAATATTACAAGTGAAATTCAAGTTATCAAAAGCATATTACCGATTAATAACTAAATCCTTCCGACCACTCTTTAGGAAAAGTTTACCCGTTTCAACTTGTCAAAATTTTCAACGTACTCCCAGCAAGTCTCCATATTGCCACGTGGGCACCAAGGCAAACTTCATCCAACATAGGACCTGTAAAATCCCTTCATCACCTGCCCTGCACAATTCTGTAGTTAAGGATAAGGTCTTCAGATTTCTTCCATATGTAAGCCCGGACAGTGGCCAAGCTCATGTCTTCGGTAGAGGCGATATGGAAAAAAAAAATTGATACTTTCAGTAGAGGCAATTCGTGCTGATAACGTATTATACACTAAATAGAACGAGAGAATAATAGATAGAGCAAAAAATAAATGTGCATTATTATAAGGGTAGAAACTTCTATTTATAGAGTACAAGATAAATTTATAAACTGTTAGGATTTAAATATGATTATCGTCATATACATAATAAATATTATCTACAACACAATGATTGTTTTCAAGCATATAAAATCTCGAGAAAATGGGACAATTATTTCAAGGTGTCGGACCGGGTTTCACACGTTCGGACACCGTCATTTGACCGTAACTGACAATCCGTGCGCAGAATTTGAAAACTTGTTAGCTACGTCATGCTGGCAAATGGCCTCGTCAGTCGTCATTTCCAGAACTAGCGTAAGAACTAGCTTTGCCTAGTCTTTTCTTTTGTCATTATCAAGTGACTAACATGAGAATATTTTGCTGGATTCAATTCGTTAATATAGAAAAAAAATTCTTCATATTGATAATTAACATATGAAACCTTTCAAAGGATGTCACTTATCCTAAGTTTTTTCAAGTATATCGAAGTTTAGTTTTATTAAGTAATATGTTTATTAAAAAGATTCCTTGTCGAACAACGTTGATATTAATGGACAAAATATTATCTTAATTGATTTTTTTTAATTTTTTTAAATAGTAGATGGGATGCGTTCATTCTATCTTAAGCATATTCCAGCAATTAAAATCCTGTCTTGAGATAAGACGGGTAAATTATACTTCCTTCTTCATATTATTTGTATTTTATTTGGATTGAGCACGAATATGAAGACCCGTGTCATCACAACCAGCCAGTCGAACGACTCGAACCGATTAAACTAGCGTTCGGTTATAAATTCAGGTCGGTTTCGCAAATTACTCATTTTTCTGGTTGGTGTGACTCGGTCGAGTCAACTGAAAATCGGTGACCAAGAGTTAGCCTAGTTATGATGTAGAAGAGATTGGGAAGAAGAAGACGAAGAGGGAAGAAGGAGATCTGACATGTAGAACGGAGAAGTAGAAGACGACAAGAAGAATAGGAGGGAGAAGAACCACGGGTCTGTAATAGAGAATGGAGGAGAAGGAGAAGGAGAAGAGGGAGAGAAATTAGGTGTAATATCATAAATAAACTAGTGTACAACTAGAGGAAATATCCAAACGTGACATTTCCCCAAAAAGACAATCAAACCAAATGAAATGTGAAAAGACAAACAAATGGCCAACCAATAACAAACTAGACCGAGAAATCATAAACCCAATAGTTGCTTGGAAATAGTGCGTCCTGATCTCAAGGAGGACGATATCTGGATATAAAGTTAGAATATCCAAGTTGATCCATCCTAATCAAGGACAGAAGAAATGTCAATGTTGTCTAAGAATCAAACAATGTAAGCTCTGTCGCCTGATGCCCCCGACGGGACATATAATTCGCCGGCTTATTACCTCTCTGTGAATGTGAGAGAAATAAGAAGAGGAGAGAGAGAAGAAGAACATGACATCTGTAATGACTGTAAGGGAGAAGAAAACGACGGAGGAGAACAACGCATTAAAGGAATTATTTTTTAAATACTTAGGGCCGTTTGGTTTGGGGGAATGAAGAAACGGAAAGGGAAATGGGAGGGTAAATTCCGTTATATAGTGTTTGGTTCGATTTTTTTTCGAAAATTGATTCCCCCACTTTGGGGAATCGAAAACCCCAATCAAAGGAAATTTGTTTCCCCTCCTCCACCCTGGGATTTCTTTTCCCTTTCCCCCTCTCTCCCCTTCACTTCTAAAAAAAAAAAAAAAATCACTTCCCCTTCTCTCTCACCTCTCCCTTCGTCACCCTCGCTTAATCGCCGCCGCCGTCCCTACGTCGGCCGGAAAGTCGCCGAGATCCAGAACGAAGACCTAGGAGAGCACCGCCTTAGGGACCTCAACGATGAGATTAACAAGCTGATCCGAGAGAAGATGCATTGGGAACGGCGCATCGTGGAGCTCGGAGGGCCGAATCACTCGAGGTATTCGGCCAAGATGACTGATTTGGACGCCGCCGTAGGAGAAAGCGCCGCTACTAGCTCTAGAGTTCTCGCGAAAGAGAAAATTAAATTAAATTAAATTAAACTAAACCCTTATTTGAAATTAAATTAAATTAAACCCTTATTTGAAATTGAAGAAAAATAAATATTATGGATGTTCCCAACCCCAGCGGCTCCCGTGAGCAACTGTGATGTTAATAATTTTTTTTATATAATTTTGTATATATTATAATATTTATGTTAATGGATTATTTATGTTGACGTAAATATTGTGGATTTTTATTAGTATCTCTTAATGGATTATTTATGTTAATAATATTTTTGTATATAATTTTATATATATTATAATATTGCAGTATAAATTACATTGAAAAAAAATCAACCCCTACTTCAACCAAACAACCACAAAGGGAAACATAGGGAATCGATTCCCTTTCTACAATCGAACCAAACAGGAGGCCATATAGGTAATCATTCTAAGCATTTCCTTTCCTTTCTCTTTCTTGATTCCTTTCCGTTTTCCTCCGCGAACCAAACGGCCCCTTAGTGTTTGTTATAATATAAATAGTATATATTATTCAATTACTCAATTTATTAAGATCTTAAATATTTTTATAACTCCATCAAATAATTAATATGCTACTCCCTCTCCCATAGATTTAGTCCAATATACCTTTTCGAACTGTCCCATTGAAATAGTCCAGTTTTCTTTTTTGACGAATTATTACAAACACTTTTTTTGAGGGACCCACAACTCTATACAACTCTACAGACATCAACAACTCTCCTTCAAAAACTCTCCGAAAAGAAAGTGGACTAAATCTATGTCACGGAATGAGTATATTTTAATATTCTCATGTATAATTAATTATTTTATGGTTTTTTATTTTATTTTTATAAAATTATCATATAATATAATTAATACTCCACCAGTCCCGCTATAAGTGGCTACCTTTCCCAATTGGGATATCCCACTAAAAGTGGTTACTTTATTAATTTGGCAAATAATTATAATCATATATGATACTTTATCATTTTTTCTCTCTTACTCTCTCGTTATCTTACTCATTTTCTCTCTCATACTTTATCAGACACCTCTCTCACTCATAATTTATAATCTATTCTCTTAATTCCCATGCTGAAAAGAATGTGACCACAAATAGCGGGACTGATGGAGTATATATTTTCGGGTCGATCCATTGTTTGTACCACTAAAATTTAATTTTTCCGATCGATCCTCAAACATATATGCAAAACATTGATTAAGATCACGAGTGTAAGAATATAAAGTGATAGCATAAATGTATGGTGTAGTTTACTTGTTTAGATTCATTGTGGTCCACTCATGTGTGTCCATTTTAGGAATGAAACATAAATAGTGGGATATCCCGAAAAGACAAATGTGATATTAATAATGGGACGATGGGAGTATGAATTTTAGGGGATGCACAAAATTTATAATGCAAGAATAATGTTTCTGCCATTAACTATACTAAAGGTGTAAGAAAGACTTATTAAACATGCTAATCTATAAACGAAAGTATGTTAAATCATGAGGCGTTGGGCTTTAGCCAAAATCCTTAAAGTAACCACAATAATAGCCTTACACTATAATTATGTTCACAAAATAGACAATAAGACAACAATAACCTTAGTTTTTTCACAAATTGAGTCAGTTGAGACTGATGGCAATAATTTTTCAGGTGTTCTTGACTTTTTTGTGCCACAAACGATTGATTTTGCTGTAAAACTTGCAGTAGTCTAGAACCTGCAGAACAACTCCACTGATTCTTCTTGTAATATTGTAAGGAGCTCTGTTTCTGTATAAGTTTAGTGCTTTGATAGCATAGATAGTGTTAGATTTTTTTTAGATAGTATTAGGTTTTGACATCATCAAATAGGGGGAAATTGTTGGGTGATGATTCAGTCCTCAGCACGGTTTTACATAGTGGGAAATGATTCTATCTTCCATACTGAAATGCACTCAGTAGGCTTATACCCCGAGTGATCCCATGAAGATTTGAAGATCCCAAAACCCTATCTGATTGGTGAACAATTCCTTTGTAATTGTTTTTGTCTCTAAGGATTCAGACTCAGTAGACACTCTGCACTGGTTCAGGCGGTCAGTAGATTATCAGCCTCAGTGTTGGTCCCGAGTGTACGGTCAGGTGTAGAGGGGGGGGGGGGTGAATACACCGGAATCCGATTTTCTCAACTTCGAACACGAACAGTCCTGTTCAGGAAAGTGCCGTACTGAAATAATTCAGCAGACCAAATAGCTGTTCTGAATCGTGTGTGGCAAAGAGTCTTAAAGAACGAGTCGACTCTACCGAGATCTTGCTAGCTGACTGAGTCGAATTTAGTATCAAACAGGGTAGAGTTCAGCGGTGCGGAAAAGTGTAGGCCCTAATCAGTTGAGTGGAAAACCGTTTTATGCAAGTCTCAGTTCAGCAAGTAGACAGTTCAGTATGCTGAGACAGTTGTATGATTTTAAAGAAGATTTTCAGTACGAATAGTAAAATCAATGCAACAGTAATCAAAAAGCAATAACGAGACACAGATTTTTAAGTGGTTCGGATATCAATCGATCCTACGTCCACTGTCCCGAAAGTTCAGGAGGCTATTTATTATACTGAGTTAGTCTCAGTCAGCTTGTGCATGGACAAAGCTGTAGCTTGGGGATTATACTGAGCAAGTCCCAGTTTACAAAGGCATCAAACTAAAGTGTTTGACAAACTTCTCCAACTATGAAGGAGTCCTTTTACAATAAGGATTGGGTTCAAATATGAACTCCTTCGTCTAAGTTATAAGTATATTCGGTTGAGCTTAGGGTTAGAGGGATAGGGAATGAGAATGTAGCTTCTAGATCGCGAACAGCTGAAATAAGCTTTAGGTTCGTGTATCGTCGATTTGGATACTAGAGGCTCTTCTAACAGTTTAGCTTGGTTCCATATGAGCTGAGAAGGTAGTCTTTCGCCGGAGATAGATCTTCAAGTTCTTGCGGAAGACTTAGGGTTTTCTTGTTCTAGCTCGTTTTAATGCTTGTGTATGTTTTCGTCGTTTAAGCTTATGCACTTCTCTCTTCTTGAAATATCCCTCTATTTATAAAGCAGAGATTGGAAAAGATCCGTTGGAGACGATCTTCTTCTTTCTCTCTCTTTTGGTAGCAAACGGCTCTTTTGAAGTAGGTAACAGTATGCTTTCCCACCTTTTTAGGTAAAGGATTGACTGCAGCTATAGCAGGTGAGAAGACACGTGTGTTCTTGTCATTCGTCGAGGTGGATAGAGTGGTTGAGACAGCACAGACTTCAAGGCAAACTGAAGCTGACTTCTCTCTTCCTCGTATATGACAATGCTGATTGTTTTTCAAAAGTATCTGACAGTTCAGAAGACTGTCTACCGATGCTGAGTCTGATCCCGTATTCAGTAGGTAGATAGTTGAGTAAAGTCTACTGAAGATCAGCTCTGAGTTCAGTGAACTGCTCCTGCTGAGTCCAGTTCTACTGACTCTTTCAGTATACTGCTCCTGCTGAGTCCAGTATCACTAAGTCTTCTACTTCTTGTGTTAAGGCAGATAATCTACTGAGCGCCTTGATCAGAGCAGAGTGTCTACTGAGTCTGAAACCTCAGAGACAAAAAAATAACGATTGCAATGGAATGGTTCACCAATCAGATAGGGTTTTGGGATCTTCAAATCTTCTCAATATTCAGAGCACTAGGCTGCTGAGCATGGTTCAGTATAGAAGATAGAATCATTTCCCACCAAGTAAGACTATGCTAAGGATAGAATCATCACCCAACAATTTCCCCCTATTTGATGATGCCAAAACCTATCATCTATGCTAACACTAAACTAACAGAAATAGAGCTCCTTACAATATTACAGGTAGGATCAGCGGAGTTGTTCCAAACGAGTTCTAGATTACGAGAAAACAGGGCAAAACACAATTTCCCCCATTACATAGAAACTAGACTAGCAGAATCTAACAAAGTAATAAACTGACAAGAAAGTAAATAGAGTGAGTGTGTGAGTCAGTCATCACTTTAGTGATTCTGAGTGTTAAAGCATAATACAAACACGGTTGAATAGACAACAAGTGGTTGTCAGAGCCAAACTCAGATTTGTATATATGAGTTATTCAGTTCAGTACAATTACAAATCTTGCTAAGCTAGGAAGATCAGAACTAAGCCTAGGAGCCCTTAAACTGCTTGATCCTGTCCATGAATCCTTGAGATTGCGTCTCTGGCAGTGGCACTCCATACATCCGGTATGTGTTCTTCCTCGGCTTCAAGTATGCAAGAAAGTCTCGCCGGCTCATCTTCGTCCGGTTCTCTCTTTGATGCAAAGATACTTCACTTCAGCCTTCTATTACCCCAAAGTGGATTGAGTCATCATTTCTTCTAGGTGGAGGTATGATTCGGGCTCCGGAACACCGACTTCTATACCTTCGGCATACGACTTTATGCAAGTATATGTATAGATCAGGTTCACTTATCATCATCCATTCTGTGTAGGCATCAGCCTTAGTCATGTTGGGCCAGAACCTCCAGAAATAATTTCGCTTGATGAATTCTATCTTTGCCGATTCCCATCTTTGAGTAAATTGAGCAGGTATCCAATTGTCTGTCTTTGGCCATCTGTGCGATTTCAGATCAGCTAGCTTTCTGAACCTTCTGTATCGATAAGGAATATCGCTTTTGAAGGTACTCTCGGCTGGCCTCTTCCTCGGCTTCTTTTTCTCGGTGCTTCAAGGTCTGCCTCCCAGATTCTGTCTCTGGCAGCCTGAACTTGTCTAGCCTCTTCGCCTCTGTATAGGTATCTGTTCATTTGGTCGAATATAGCCTCATTTTCATCATCTTGGGCTTCAATGGCTTTCTGAGGAATGTCTTCAGATTCAGCAGGGGTACTTGATTTTTCTTTTGACGTACCCTGCTTCTCAGTGCTTTGCTGCTTTTGCTCCTTCTCCTTCTCCCTATCTTCTTCATCCTCGATAATCAGTTTCCTTGGAGGTATCCTGGCAGGCTTTCTTCCTCCTCGAGCTGGAGATTTTGTCTTTCCTTTGACGAAGCTTAGACTTTGGTTTATTAGCGGCTTTCTGTTTCAAAGCAATCTCCCTTGCCGCCTTCTCATCAGCTGCAATTTGAGCCTCCTCCTCAGCTGAAATGTATCTCTTCGTTTTCTTGGCTGGAGGGGTTGGAAGAATCAGCACTTTCTTGCCTTTTCCCTGAACAGGTGGAGGGAGAGGAGCCTCTTCCTCTTCTGACTCTTCCTTGATAAAATCCGTCGTAGTTTGGGTTGCATGAGTAGCCTGGGTTCCTGAGCCACTTGGGCCAGTCTCAGCTGTGCTCGCAGCCAAGACACCCTGGGCCTTACCCTCTCGTCCGAGTCCGAGTCTCGATTCCCGCTTATCTCGATCACGGACTTGGTCTTTTTCTCAGATCTCAGTGAAGCTGTCCCCTTAAGTAATTTGGCAGTAGTTTTGGTAGGGGTCGGCTTCTCCGTACTCTTCTCTTTTCCTTCCGTACTCTTCTCTTTTCCTTCCCCCTTTTTGGCATCATCAATTACAGCCGGGGTAGGGACGAGTACCTTCTTGTCTAGGCGTGTGTAGACAGCGGACAGTTCGTCTAATCTGTCATGGATCTTTGTCAGTGCCAAGTGCAGCTCATTCCTCTCATTAGTCAGTTCCTCCGAGTATTGCTTATGGGAGAGGTCACCGTCGCCTTGAATTCTGTCAGCTTCTCAGAAATCTTATCCTCCACGACCAGTTGAATGTTGTCAAGTCGGATCTCCGTGGCCTGGGCTTGTTCAGTAAAGGACTCAGTATGAGTGGATATTGAAACCTGGAATGCTTCAAGAAGTTTGACTTGTCCTTCCTGAATGATTCTGAGCTGATCATCAAACTGCTTCTGCTGCTTAGCCAAAGCTTCGGATACAATTTCAGAGACAACAGGGGCGGCTGATTTAGATACTGATGTTTTCAGCCCCTGTAGCTCATTGGTTGTGGCTAGCGCAGTCTGTTTCCACACCTTGTGGACGGCCTTCGCAAGAGCTCGATTCTGGATTCCCTGAGCGGTGAGAGCTTTTGCTACGGATCGAGATCTCTTGGAAGTTGGGGCCGGGCGCCGCTCGTAAGTCGACTCCAAAGAAGAGCCGAGCGGGCTCGCCGAGGACGAAGCACCCGGCCGTGGACTTCGCAGGTCCAAGGATACAGAGTGGAGGTTGAGCTTGCTCAGTAGCATGTGTATCCTTGTCCTGGGGATTTTCCTCATCAGGCTTTCCAGGACCTGAATCACTGGGTGGATTTTGACCATCGTGGCTGAGTTATGGCTGAGGGACCTGACTCGATCTGCTGAAGAGCAGCAGTCTTGTTGTGGAATCTGACCTTCTTCACATTAAAATACTCCTTGTCACTGTAGGTGATTGGTTCAAATCTGCAGACATCCTCTATCATTATGGACAGCTTCAGTCCATAAAGAAGCTTGCCCTTTGCACTTAGCGTGCAAGAGGCCTTGTCGAATTTTGCCGCCTGAGCCATGAATTCACGGATAAAGAACTCCGTCCAATTAATCTGGGCTCTATCATATATGGCCATCATGAGCTAGATCTTGAGCCTCGATACTTGATCGAATGAGCCTGCTTGGCTGGTCAGTAGCTGCGTCACAATATAAGCCAAAGCTCTGTACTGAGGCAGCATGTTGTTTTTAGGAAAAGCAGCTCTGAAGGTCGTGGGCTTTCCATAGAATATTGTCAAATAGTCATCTACAAGATCGTCCTTGTACCCCACAGTACTGGCTCCTTCAGAAGGCAGATCAAAACTTCTCTTTAGTACCTCCTTGAGTGATATTTGCTTCAGAATCGGAAAAGCATCATTGATCTCGTGAACGGCAAATCTTCCGATTATGTCCCCGCCTACTGAGTCAGAATTAAGATAAACTTTGGCCACCTGCCTCGGGAGGAAGTATGTCGGCTTCCTTGAAAGAAAACTTTCAAGCCCTGACTCTCTGAGAGCTGAGAAGATCTCGTCCATATAATCGAGATCACAGGCGTTGAACTCCATGGTTGGCTCGAACCAAACATGATCCTTGTCCAGGATTTCTTGCATGTTAACTGGAGCAGACACCGAAATATTTTTACTTGCCATTGTACCTGTTACACTAGCATTTATCAGTATCGATTTAAATATAACAGTTTGTATAGCGATTCTGAAAAAGAAGATTAATTCGTGTAGCAGTTGTAATAAGCATACCGAAAGAGAGATTCTGAACGGATATGCAAGAGGGGATTGCAAGGAATGATCTCAGAATTTTTGGATGCAGAGGATTTTAAGTGCTGTAATGGCGATTTCTAAAGATATGATCGAAGATATATATCTAACATGAAGGTGAACGGTTTTCGATCAAAGGCAGAGTTTAAACTTGCTTTATGAGATGGACGGTCAATATTAAAAGATATATTAAGTAATGATCACATATGCCGCCTAAGTCAAAGCCAGTTGTAAATATGCCTAAGTAGTAACTATGAGATGACATGCATTAAATGCGTGCAGAGTTCAGCAAACTTGTGTATGGAATGTCGTGCATTAAATATAGGCCGTTAATAATAAATGACAAACTTAGGATATTTAATAGCATGCTGAATCTTCATCATAAATGCATTACTGTTTTATTCGTTACTACTGAGTAGAGATACGCAAACCTGTCAGCTGAACATAGTAGTCAGCTGATACCTCTTGTAGATAGTTTTCTGTCTCTACGTACTGAATTTACTCAGTATTGAGAGTGATCATTCCCCCCTTATCGAATGATCCTCTCCTGGAACCTTCTTACCGACCGGGGTCGGTAGGGTCCAAGCAGACCTAGCTCTACTGAAAGTTCTTTGAATCTGGATTCAGCTAGAGGTTTGGTCAGAATATCAGCCCTTTGTTTGTTAGTATGGATCTTTTCCATTCTGATATCCTTCTTTTCGACATGGTTGCGAATGAAGTGATGCCTAATGTCCACGTGCTTGCATCTCGTGTGTAGTACGGGGTTCGAGTGATTGCAATAGCAGCATCGGTACTCGTCGCAGAATATCGGCACTTCATTCCGAATGACGTCATAGTCTCTTAGCCGCTTGTCTCGGCCCAAAGGATTTGGGCGCAACAACTTCCGGCAGCCATGTATTCAGCTTCAGTAGTTGACGTGGCTACTGAGTGCGCTTCTTTGAAAACCATGAGATCCGCTTACCGCCTAGGAACCGACAAGTTCCTTGAAGTTGATTTTCGGTCAATTCTACATCCTGCATAGTCGGCATCGAGTAACTAGTTAGTTCAATATTATCATCATTGGATACCATAAACCCATGTCGGGTGTGCCTCGAGGTAGCGGAGAATCTTCTTTGCTTGAGTCCATGTGGCTCGCTTAGGATTCGCCTCGAAATCGAGCTGAGACACCTACAACATAAGTTATGTCGGGACGAGTAGCCGTTAGATATAATAAGGAACCAATTATTGCACGAAATTCAGTTTGGTCTACTGATACTCCCTCTTTATCAAGATCGATTTTCATATTCGTGTTCATCGGGATCTTGATAGGTTTGCTGGATGTACAACCGAATCTTTTGATGAGGTCTCGAGTGTATTTGCCTTGGTTAGTGAACGTTCCCTTTTCAGATTGTTTGACTTGAAAGCCGAGGAAATAGTTTATTTCACCCATCATTGACATCTCGAACTTGTCCTTCATCATTTTCTCAAACTGCTGACACATAACGACGTTCTTTGATCTGAAGATAATGTCGTCTACATAGATCTGCACGAGTAATAAGTCGTCTTCCAGTCGAATGCTGAACATCGTGCAATCTACTGTGCCTTTCTGAAAACCTTTATGAAGAAGAAACTCTGACATGGTATCGTACCAAGCCCTGGGTGCTTGTTTTAACCCATATAGAGCCTTTCTGAGTCTGTAAACCTGATGTCCCTGCTGAAAGCCGGGTGGTTGTTCTACATAGACTTCTTCTTTCAGTACGCCGTTCAGGAACGCAGACTTCACATCCATTTGATAGACTCTGAATCTTTGATGTGTTGCGTAGGCTATGAATAGTCTGATTGCCTCCAATCTTGCAACTGGAGCGAATGTCTCATCGAAATCTATTCCCTCAGCTTAACAGTAGCCTTTAGCCACGAGCCTTGCTTTGTTCCATACTATGACGTTGTTTTCATCTCGCTTGTTCTTGAAGACCCATTTTGTTCCAATGACGTGTTGATGCCGGGGTCTGTTAACAAGCTCCCAAACTTCGTTTCTCGTGAACTGATTTAGCTCCTCCTGCATAGCTATGATCCAGTCAGCATCTTTAAGTGCATCCTCAATCGTCTGAGGCTCTTCAGTAGACAAGAAGCAGGAATATAATGCGCTTTCTCCTTGATAGAATCTGGATCTTGTCTTGACTTTTGCTGAAGGATCTCCAATGATTAGATCAGGAGTGTGAGCATCTAGCCACGATCTACGATGTTTCAGCTCTTCATCTGAAATTTGATCAACATAGATAGTAGGTGAGTTAGGAATTTCAGTCGTACTATTATGAGATTGAAGCAATTCAGTAATGAGAGTGTGATCTACTGGGTTTCCAGGTTCAGGGGTATTCAACTCAGGAACATTAATAGATGTTCCCCCTGAGTTGTTACTCTCAGTAGTGGTCTCAGTTACCTCTAAGGTTTCCTCATCGACCTGAGTTACCTGGGATTGACTCGTTCGGGAGAGTCAACTGTTCAGCCTACTTGCTCTGCTGGTTGAGATTCAGTAGACTTGTCTTCAGTTTCTTCGTCTGAATCATCATCCCAACATAGCTGGATCTTTTCAGGTTTGTCTTTTAAGCTTAGATCCTGTAATTGCTTACTGATGTCCTCAGATTTAGAGTTAGAGTTATTGCTCCTGTCTTCAGTAGCAAACTCATTAAAAACAACATGAGGGCTTTCCTCCGCGCAAAGAGTCCGATAGTTGAATACTCTGAAAGCTTTGCTGACCCGAGAGTATCCTAAGAAAACTCCCTGATCCGACTTGCTATCAAAAGTCTTCAACTGATCTTTCCCATTATTGTGGATAAAGCATGAACAACCAAAGATATGGAAATAAGATAAAGAAGGCTTCCTGCAGTTCCATAGTTCATATGGTGTTCTCTTATGCTGCTTTGTCAGTAGAGATCGGTTCTGAGTATAACATGCAGTGTCAGTTGCTTCTGCCCAGAATTTGGTTGGGAGTCCTGAGTCTGCGAGTAGAGTTCTTGCTGCTTCTTTGAGTGTGCGATTCTTTCGTTCAGCAACCCCGTTCTGCTGAGGGGTGCGCGCAGCAGATGTCTCATGCTCAATTCCTTCTGTTTTGCAGAACTCCTCTACCATGGAATTAAGGAACTCAGTTCCTCTGTCAGAACGAATTTTGATTATCTTGGTGTTCTTCTCGACACTGAGCTTTTTCAGAAGCGTTGGTAACTCTGTTTTGACGTCAGACTTGTTGGCAATGAATATGACCCATGTGTAGCGCGAGTAGTCATCGATTACCACTAAAGCATATTTGTTGCCTCTGATCGTCACTGGAGAGACTGGACCGAACAAATCCATATGTAGCAACTGAAGGATTCCATCAGTGGAAGGAGATGGAACATGTGGATTTTGATTCCTTGTTTGCTTTCCCTTCAGACATGCTTCACACTGAGTGTCTTTGCTGAATACTTCATTCGGCAGTCCTCTTGCTAGAATGTTCCTTGCTAGTTTGTTGAGCGTTTTGAAGTTGAGGTGGCTGAGTCTTCTATGCCAAATCCATCCTGTACGGTTGTCGTTCTTCGCCAACAGACAAGCTTCAGGTTCTACTGAGTTCCAGTCAGCTACATATATATTCTTTTTACGCGAACCTGATAACACCTTGTTTTCCCCGTGGATTTATCAATGACATCACGTAAAACCGGTGTCAAAAATCACTCTATTCGAGTTATCACGCAATTGACTAACAAAGAGAAGATTATGCTTTGAAGTCCTTCAACATATGATACTCTAGGAACCGTGGCGAGCCCAATGCCGAGTGCTCCATATCCTCTTGTATAGCCTTTGGCATTGTCTCCAAACTCATTCGGGTCCTTCTTCGCCTATATAATTCTTCGCAGGTTCCTTTGGTAAGTCATATGTCTTGAGCATCCACTGTCCACATACCAAGGATCTTTGTGCACCCGCAAAAACGTAATTATATTCGGGTACCCTTTATTTTGTTTTTGGGTCCTTAGATGTTAGTTTTAGTAACCCAAATCTGTCTAACAACCCCGGTGGTTTCGAGCGGTTTCTTTCCACTTGAGTCAACATACTTGACCACTGAACTGGTCAAAGCTGACTTCTTAGGTTGTTCAGGTTCAGGAGTCCGGATCTTCTTAGTTGGTGGACTGCTGACCTTTTCCTTTTGTGCGTTTTTCTTCTTTTTCTGACTCTTGGAACCTCTTCTGACTATAGGATCATAGTAATATGACCCACATTGAGCTGGATGTGTCAACTGAGGTGGTCCATACTGATCAGTCCACTTAACTCTGCTAGTTCCCCCTTGATCGAACCGGGGTGTCTTGGTACCGATCTTCCGGTCGAATACTGATGCGTAGGATGAGGTGCTTTCATCTTTTGTTTGTTCTTTGCTGAGGGGTTCTGAATATTTGCATTGATTGTTTCTCCTCGAACAAACCTATCAGTTAGACGCACTTCTGAGTGTACGGGGGCAGATGAGGAAGCTTCCTGGTTGAAACCAAGTCCTTCCTTACAGTGCTTGGGCTTGTTGCTTGCAAGCATAGCCTCCAGCTTCTTTTCAACGCCCATGTAACGCTCAGTCATCAGGCTCTTCCAGACATCATCACTCTTTTTCAGTATGTCGTGCTTGGTCTGAAGTCCTGACAGTTCTTGCTTCAGTAGATTCAGTTCAGTATCTTTCTGAGTCAAGTCATTGGTCAAAACTGAAATTCGATCTTCTTGATGCTGAGACTTGGCCATCAGAGAGTTCATCTCCTCCCTGAGTCTCAACACAAGTCCTTCGGCTTCAGTAGCGGCCTGACTCTCCTGAGAAAGTCTTTGATTTTCCACTTTCAGGGTATCCAATTCCTGAAGAGTCTTACTGAGCTGCAGACTCATTTGAATTTGTTCATCTAATAATTCTTCATAGGCGGTCGTGATGTCCAAATTCCCATCTGCACCTGAAACAGTGTCGTGTGTGCATTGTGAAGAGGAATTAAGTGGTTCATGAGAGTTTACCTTATCCTCTTCTCCTGCCATTAGGCACTTTTCAGTTGTTTCTTCAGCTTCATGCTCTAAGGCCATGAAAGCTGCTTCATCATCAGATGAGTCCATGAAGGAGTCGACTTCTTCTGAGTCGTCTGAGATCTCGCCTGCAATATAGGATTGTCTCTTCTGGGTGAATTTCTCTCTCCTTGCCTTTCGTGCTGCGCGTTCAGCACTACTGAGCTCAGGATAATCATATTGATAGTGTCCTGGCTTTTTGCAGTTGTAGCAAGTGATGACTCTTTTTTCTTTGCTTTTACTATCCTTTGATGGTGCTGAGTCATCCTTCTTTCTGCATTCAGAAGATTGTGAGTCAGGAGTGCATTTTGGAGTATAATCTGACTTACCTTTTGTGTCTCGGTATGCTTTAGTCAGTTTTCTGCGCCTCTCCTTCTCCTTCTGATACTTCACAGCGAGCAACGCGTACTTCTGAGCGAGACTTCCTTCTTGTAGATCATTGAGTGAAGGTTCAGTCTTACTCGTTGTCTTGCTTGTCGCTGGAGATGCTGTGCTGACTGATGCTTTGAAGGCATGGTTAATTTTATTGTCAGCTTCAGCTCTTTGCTTTCGTTGAGGTCTGTCGAACTCAAACTCTTCTGCCTGAAGTTCTGAAAAGACATGGTCAGGAGAGACAACATCTAAATCAGAATGTCGCAATAAGGTGGCAAAAGGTGTCCAGTGTCCGTCCGGCAGTGCCCTTAGTATCTTGAGATTCATTTCTCGGTTCTTGAATTCTTTCCCAGCCCATTGATGGAATTCATCAGATTCGTAAATCTGACGTTCAGATCTTCTATTTTGTCACCAGGTATGAGAGACAGACTTTCCAGCTTTTGGAGTTCCAGCGTCAGTTTGTTAGCTTTTATTTTATGAGTTCCACGACTCAGTAGCGCTAGAGCGTCCCAGAGTTCCTTTGCCATTTTGCATTCCTGAACCCTGCCAAGATAAGAATCACTTAGAGTGGTCAGTATGGCATTTCTGGCGACTCGGTCTAAGTTGTGAAGCTTCTTCTCTTCAGGAGTGAAGAGACTTCTGTCTTTAGGGATCTTCTTCCCATTCACCATTCCTCCTCCTTCAGCTGGGGCCTGAGTCATGACACTATCGATCATGGGAACAATAGGTCCATCTTCAAGCACTTCAGTCATACTATCATGGAGGGATGTCAGATGTGCTTCCATTCTGACTCGCCATACTCCATAATTTTCAACCGAGAACATGGGTACCATTCTTATCCCTGACATATCAGCCATATAAAAATAATGATATGAATGTAGAGTGATATGCAGTGAAAATGATTTTTTGGATCCGTTCAAGTAGACCAGTTTCAAGATAACAAGAGTCTTAAAGAACTCCCGCTCTGATACCAATGGTTGGTCCCGAGTGTACGGTCAGGTGTAGAGGGGGGGGGGTGAATACACCTAAATCCGATTTTCTCAACTTCGAACACGAACAGTCCTGTTCAGGAAAGTGCCGTACTGAAATAATTCAGCAGACCAAATAGCTGTTCTGAATCGTGTGTGGCAAAGAGTCTTAAAGAACGAGTCTGACTCTACTGAGATCTGCTAGCTGACTGAGTCAGAATTTAGTATCAAACAGGTAGAGTTCAGCGGTGCGGAAAAGTGTAGGCCCTAATCAGTTGAGTGGAAAACCGTTTTATGCAAGTCTCAGTTCAGCAAGTAGACAGTTCAGTATGCTGAGACAGTTGTATGATTTTAAAGAAGATTTTCAGTACGAATAGTAAAATCAATGCAACAGTAATCAAAAAGCAATAACGAGACACAGATTTTTAAGTGGTTCGGATATCAATCGATCCTACGTCCACTGTCCCGAAAGTTCAGGAGGCTATTTATTATACTGAGTTAGTCTCAGTCAGCTTGTGCACAGGACAAAGCTGTAGCTTGGGGATTATACTGAGCAAGTCCCAGTTTACAAAGGCATCAAACTAAAGTGTTTGACAAACTTCTCCAACTATGAAGGAGTCCTTTTACAATAAGGATTGGGTTCAAATATGAACTCCTTCGTCTAAGCTATAAGTATATTCGGTTGAGCTTAGGGTTAGAGGGATAGGGAATGAGAATGTAGCTTCTAGATCGCGAACAGCTGAAATAAGCTTTAGGTTCGTGTATCGTCGATTTGGATACTAGAGGCTCTTCTAACAGTTTAGCTTGGTTCCCTATGAGCTGAGAAGGTAGTCTTTCGCCGGAGATAGATCTTCAAGTTCTTGCGGAAGACTTAGGGTTTTCTGGTTCTAGCTCGTTTTAATGCTTGTGTATGTTTTCGTCGTTTAAGCTTATGCACTTCTCTCTTCTTGAAATATCCCTCTATTTATAAAGCAGAGATTGGAAAAGATCCGTTGGAGACGATCTTCTTCTTTCTCTCTCTTTTGGTAGCAAACGACTCTTTTGAAGTAGGTAACAGTGTGCTTTCCCACCTTTTTAGGTAAAGGGTTGACTGCAGCTTTAGCAGGTGAGAAGACACGTGTGTTCTTGTCATTCGTCGAGGCGGATAGAGTAATTGAGACAGCACAGACTTCAAGGCAAACTGAAGCTGACTTCTCTCTTCCTCGTATATGACAATGCTGATTGTTTTTCAAAAGTATCTGACAGTTCAGAAGACTGTCTACCGATGCTGAGTCTAATCCCGTATTCAGTAGGTAGATAGCGGAGTAAAGTCTACTGAAGATCAGCTCTGAGTTAAGTGAACTGCTCCTGCTGAGTCCAGTTCTACTGACTCTTTCAGTATACTGCTCCTGCTGAGTCCAGTATCACTGAGTCTTCTACTTCTGGTGTTAAGGCAGATAATCTACTGAGCGCCTTGATCAGAGCAGAGTGTCTACTGAGTCTGAAACCTCAGAGACAAAAAAATAACGATTACAATGGAATGGTTCACCAATCAGATAGGGTTTTGGGATCTTCAAATCTTCTCAATATTCAGAGCACTAGGCTACTGAGCATGGTTCAGTATAGAAGATAGAATCATTTCCCACCAAGTAAGACTATGCTGAGGATAGAATCATCACCCAACACTCAGCATCGGATGTAGAAGACTCAGTATGTCTTGGACTCGGCGAGAGCAAAGATATCCGAAAGACTCGGTGGGAACCGAACTCGGCGAGAGTAGTTCACTGAACTAAGAGCTGACCTTCAGTAGAGTAAATTCAGTACTCTCTACAGGATCAGACTCAGTAACGGCAGACAGTCTTCTGAACTGTCAGATCTTTTGAACAACAATTAGCATAGTCAAATACGAGGAAGAGAGAAGTCAGCTTCATTATGCCTCGAAGTCTGTTCTATCTCAACTACTCTACAAAACCTCGGCAAATGACAAGCCAACACCTGTCCTTACCTGCTAAAGCTGCAAGTCAACAACTTTCCGGAAAAGGAGGGAAAGGACACTGTCACCTTTTTCAAAAGAGCCGTTAGCTACCAAAAGAGTGAGATAAAGGGATCATCGTCTCCAACGGATCTTTCCTAATTTATTCTCTATAAACAGAGGGATGATTCAAGTTTTTCCATGAACGCACGCAGAGAGCCAAAAAGCAACGAACGAGCCAACACACTCTCGAGCAAGAAAACGGAAAAACGAGCAAAAACAGAATATCGCATAAGTCTTCCACAAGAACTTAAAGAACATTCTCCGGCGAAAGACTACCTTCTAGCTCTTAGGGAACCAAGCTAAATAGATATAAAAGCCTCTAGTATCCAAATCGACGATACACGAACTCAAAGCTACAACTCAGTTGTTCGTCGATCTAGAAGCCACTTTCTCGTTCCCTATCCCTCTAACCCTAAGCTCAACTGAATTTATCCATAGCTTAGATGAAGGGGTTCACCTTTGAACCTTATCCTTATTGTAAAAGGACCCCTTCATAGTTGGAGAAGTTTGTCAAACACTTTAGTTTGTAAACTGAGACTTGCTCAGTATAAATTCCAAGACGCGGCTTTGTCCTGTGTACAAGCTGACTGAGACTAACTCAGGATAATAAATAGCCTCCTGACCTTTCGGGACAGTGGACGTAGGATCCTGTGCATCCGAACCACTTTAAAAATCTCTGTGTCTCTTATTTACTGTTGCATTGATTTTAACTGTTCATACTGAATATCATATCTTTAAAATCATTCAACTAAGTTTCAAAGATACTTATCTCGATTCACTCTTCCGAACTGAAACTGTTTTTAAGAAAACGTTTTTCCACTCAACTGATTTGGGCCTACACATTTCTGCACCACTGAACTCCATCTGAAGATACTGAATTCTTACTTAGTCAGCTAGCAGATCTTAAAAGAGTCAGTACCTCTTTGCCTTAACACGATTCAGAACAGCTATTTGGTCTGTTGAACTCTTTCAGTACGGCACACTCCTGAACGGGACTGTTCTTGTTACAAGTTGAGAAATAGGTTTTAGGTGTATTCACCCCCCCCCTCTACACCTAAACGGTGCTTTCGGGACCAACAACAGGCAACACCTAGCGGTCTTGGTGGGAATTGAACCCAGGACCTATCGGTCCCGGGCCACCCACCTCGACCGCTAGGCCATCCCATGGGCACAAAACACATTTTTTGCTTAGAAGATGTAGTGTCAATGATGTGCCTACAGTGCTAAGGACTACCTACAACATTTTCTGAATGAAAAAATAGGTCTCTTTATTTCAAAAATACAACCAATGCCTACAATGTGCCTACACGTGCCAACAACTTTTGAAAAGGTCAAGACACTACTAGAAATACGTGATCCATGAAGTTGGACTTGGTACCGACGCCATGCCTGTGGGTGCATATGAGCTTTTTAACTAGATGCACATGATTGAATTTTTTACTAAAGGCACTTGGTTCGAAATCTTGAGTGTGTGCCTATGAATGCCTATGGTGTGCCAACTACCTTTTCAAATTTTTTAGTTCAGCGGACTTTTCTAAAAAAGCCACAACGTTCTTGTGCCTATTACTGTTCTCGGTAGCACATAGTGCCGATGGTAGCTGAGGGGGAGCTTACGATTGAGAACACATGTCTTACTTAAGTCTATATGGTCACTTACAACAATGCATAACCTATCCCGTGCTAGTTTCTAGCGTGCCTACATTGTGCATGTGAGTGCTAATGGTGTGCCTACATTAATGTTGAGCTGACATTTATGTGGAAACACTATTTTTTTCTCGACAAAATTGTCCATCCCATCCCGTATCATTTTTGATGCTCTATTATTGATTGGACATCACAACATGGGAAAATTTCTCCATCTTTTTCGTATAACATGACAAACTCCATACAAAACATAAATAAAATTCAGCAGCGCTCTCCACCATTACAATTAAGGCAGCCAACTTCAGATGTGCACTATTGACGCGAAGCTTGTGAGACGAGGAATCCAACGGTTCAAGCCGATCATTGATCAGACATTGGATGCGCCAGGAATCGCCGCCGCAAAGTGCGGCTGAAACCTAGAAAACTAGGGTTTTCGGCAAAATTGGGGCTTTCTTCTCCGTCTCGATTTTTGTGCCTCCCGGACCAAAATTACAGTATGAAACAATAAATACATGTATACATATTGGTCTTATAAACTACTCGTAGTTTCTCACAAGAAAAAACAGTACAACGGGGTTAAAACAGTGGCTCACAGGCCGCCCCCAAATACAAAAATAATGCGATAACGACAGAAATAAACCCTAATCATATTCCTAAAAGCAACAATCAGAGCCTAAACCAAGCTCTCATACCAAATGATGGAAATAGGAGAGAAAGAAATATACCTTCCTCCTCTGTATGTTGTTGTAGCTCTGATTGTTGCTCCTGTTCAGATCTTCTGATCTGTGTCCCGGCCCTTTTTCTTCCTCCGCGTAGGCGGAGAACTGAAGAAAAATATATTTCTCTCTCAAAAATGCGTATGCGCATTAATGTGTATGTATGTCTGTTCTGATTATGAACAGAATATTAATATATATAGGTTTCAAGAGCTAAAATTATATTAATATTTGTAGCCCATTAATTTAATTACATCCTAAAATGCTTCTACATAATTAGTCCATAATATAATTAATTAATCTGTTGGGCAACTAATATTTATCAATTAAATGGCCCAGCTAATTAATTCCAGATAAATAATATCATTAAATAACTCAAAATGCATTAATCTATTAATAATGATTTCTAAGACACAATAAGTAACTAGGCAACTAATTAGGCTAGATCAGGGATCTAATACAAGAAATAAAGCAGGGCCTCAAATTAATTAATTATCTATGCTCGGTCCAGAACAAAATTAACTAATAACACACAGATTCATTCCACTAGAGAATCCGTGCTGACTTACCCCTTTATACCAAATTGAGCAAGAGCTTGTATTTTAAACTTAATTGATCCCCGTATTTAAGATAGAAATATCCATTAATTAATTAAGTCCACTGACAACTTAAATTAATTAACATCTTATATATTCCTCAGTAGTACCACTCGACCTTATTAACACACCTGAACTTAATCAACCGGCCGAGTTTAGTGTGCTAATCCTTACGAGTTCCTCAGAGGATATTATCAACCCATTTTACTAGGATACGGTTGCAAGATACAGACAACTATCCTGAGCCACAAATAACTACTAACACCCAAGATACTTAGATCCGGTCGCGATGACGTTCACCATAATAGGTCAAAGTGTTAGATAGCCAAGTGCGCTCAGCTGAAGTCTTACCAAGCTTAAGATCAGCTAAGTTACCGAGATCTTGGTTCTCCACTAACATCAGTCAGGAGAACACATCTCACTGTGATCCATCAATACACCACCTTAAGTGTACCAGCAAAGACAAGCAGCCAAGACAAGCCACTTCCTATCTAAACTGCAGCTTAAACCGATAACTTATTTGTCTCAGTTGTGATAACTGTTTATATCTTGCCAGTTCAACCAATTTATGTAGTTTTCTTTGATACCTGACACACTACACAAATCTAACTTTTATACAAGATAAAGGATTACATGTGCAAATATATATATTTATTAGATAGGAGAATAAAATAGTGGTAAGGACAAAACACATTGTATACAAGCATAAAATTTGCTTCTAGTATACAAAATCCCAACAACTACTTCGAGCAGACTCGGCTCAAGTAACTCATATGAGACAATTACTTCGATCATTGATGTATAGATTTAATTAATTCCTAGGATCAGCCAGTGTTGGACACTTACATACCCCAATTCTTACTTATTTAGTCGGTAATGGCTTGGTGAAAAAACTCCCAGTTACTCCTTAACCTAACCACAACCTAGTTTCTGAACAATCCTATATTTAATGTACGTTTAGATAGCCTTACAATGAAGGAACCCGATTTTAATCTCTACCGTTGTTGGACAAGTTGACATAGATGATTAACCTACTTAATTTGACTACTGTTACAATAGTTTCGCAACCTAAGTTGTTGAACAATCTGACATTAATCTTCATAACCTAAATTCATCAGGCTTCAGTTAATCCTATTAAATCTTTCAATCTCGAATTAAGTCGAAACCCTAGTCTTTAATTACTACGTCCAATTAGATCTCACAAATTTTGTCTCTCATACTTGTCACCCTCGCCGAAGCCCTAAAATACTAGCTGCGCATAATTAACTTGGACAAGCAGAAAGCAGTAACGAACATGTTGAAAGCAAAATTTAAAGTGCGAGAATCTTAAAGCATGTAACGTAAATTAAAATGCGAGAAACTTAAAGGAGAGAATACCAAAAACCTTGAAAAAGAATTAAAACTGGAAATCTGAAATCTTCAAGTGCTGGAAACTAATTTGAAAACATGTAAAAGCTGAAAACTGAAAGAAGTGTTGATGTTCTTGAGCTGAAACTAAAAACTAAACTACGGGACTTAGAAATTGAGAGTTGCTGAAAACGAGAGCGAAAAGGATGAAGGGAAGATGTGTAATGTGTTGATCAACTTGTCGCTTCCAGCCCCTTTATATAGATCTTCAAGCTTGACCTCAAAGGAAAGATATCTAGGGCAAATCTAGATCTTATCTCTAAGATCCCTTTCCATATATAGTTCAACCCTAATTTATCTTCAAGCTTACATATCAAACATCCTCACACTTGATCCTAGGAATTTTCTGGCATGATTTTCTGGCACGATTATGGAGCATACAAAATTCTCAATAGTAAGAGAGAATACACTCCAAAAATGCAAAATCTGGGCAGATTTATCATAAAATCACATCAAAATCATGAAATACCTTGATGCTTCAACCTAGGATGAAGGACACAAACCTTAAACATCCTCCTCATACTTCAACCTTGCTCGCCCTCGAGCAAGTAAAAGAAAACAGAGAAGCATGCAAAGGAAATAAACAAAAGCAGACACAAAGACTGAAAGAAAAACAAAAAAGAAAGCAAAATAAAAAAATAAATGACTGGGGAATGGTATCACAGGTTCTTCAGCTCGTCCAAGCGAGTTATCACCTCCTTCTGAAACTCATCCAGCTGCTCCTCAAGCATATCCAACTTCGCCTCTATCCGGCCAAAACTTTCCTACTCCTCCAACCATGCACCAACAGATTGGCTCGGGACACCAGGTCCCGACCTAAAGAACTTGTCCAAACCTTCATTCCAACATACGTTAGCTTGGCTGACCTCAACTGACTAAGGCTCATAGTAGCAGGAGGATCACACATAGACAATGGTACATGAGATATTAAAGCAAAGTTGAGAAAAAAGAAAGTAGCACGCAAGTGACAAAGGGTATGGTGTCGATTCAGCCTAGCAGCTATGTTCTAGAAACAATGAGCTATCCAATACCTTAAATCAAGTTTAGTCCCTGTATGCATATACCTTAGAAAAACCCGTGGTAGTACCAGTCAAGTTATAAGCAATGTAGTAATGGCACAGTCAAAGAACAGGATTTTCAACATGTTAAATGGCATAATGCAAGGCATAAATTTCATTCAGATCAGACATTGCAAGCAATTTCCATGCATCCCTAAGACCTATGTAAGCTGGATTCATCTCGGGCAAACCACGCAAATATGAATCAAACACATCATCACAATAATAAACATAATCTGGCAATCTCAATCTCATTTTCTAATCCCACAAACAAGTATGAAATTCATGTCCACCCACACGAAAAGCAATGCAATCATCATTCACGCTATCAACATCAACAAAGTGAAAAGAAGTGAAATATTCAAGGGTTATATCTTGCGGCAAAGCGAAATGATGAGGGGCAAGCAACCAACTCCAACCAATGCTTCAAAAATTCTCAAAGAATTCAACATGGATACCTAATTGACTCAGAACCTTAGCATCAAGGAACATACCTTACTTGTAGGCCCAAAACTGCCTCTTCTCACATTTCGTAGCCAACTCTTCTTTGTCGAAATGGTGAAGGCAGAGAGGATCTTCTTCAGTCAAGATCCGGTGTACGAACATGTTTTTGTAGCCGTCTTCGATCGGCTCAGAATTAGAGATATTCTCTTCGGCTGTGGCATATCGGTGAAATAAGGTTTTGATCTTCGGCATCCAAAAGTATATTGGTTGGGCAATCAGCATTCAGGACATATTCTTCATCTTCCTCGTCGAAAGGATACACATCATCTAAGATCAATCTCGCCCATGGTATGAGAATTGAGCCATCCTCTCATACCGTGCCACCCACTAGTGCGACTCGGGCTGTGACCGCGGGCTTAGCAGCGACAATGGAAGATTCCAGGAGAGGGGATTCTGGAGGAGTTGATAGAGGTGGCTGAGACTCCGGAACAGGAGGTTCCTCGAGAGTTGCGGACTTTTCCGGCGGTGGAGACAAAGCCCTAATTGGCGACGAATGCGGCGAAGATGGAGTAGTAACAATAGGGGTTTCCTCCAAAAAACGAGGTGAAGATGGAGTTGGGGTTTTCGGAACTTCTAGCGAAGTAGGCTCTGCATGTACCGGTGGTAGTACATCGGAAGAAGTATCAGTGGCAACTTCTTCTTCAATAGCTACATCCGCCACGGCTAGCGGAATTTCTTCTTGAGTAGGCACATCTTCTTGAACTGACGGTGGACGAGTGAGCGGTTTCCGACGACATGCTCGCTGTTAGCGTGTCGTCGACTGGATGAAGCGGAAACCAGCAGTGCGACTTCTTCGCAGTGGAGGCGGTCTTTCTTTTGCTTCGTAGGAGCTATGGATGTGGTGGAAGATGTCGTGGAAGGTAGGAGATGATGGGTAACGTGGTCGGAGATGTGTTTGAAGAGAGGGGAGAGAAATTTGGGTGAGGGAACAATTATGTGACCGGTTCATCCTTGTATCGGTTTTATAGCTTAGCTTTTCGAAGTTTGCAATTGAGTCGCCAGAGTTTCTATTTATGTGCAAATACACCCCTGCCTTTCAATAACGTTCTAACACTTCAACTTTTGTATCAATTGGACCACAAAAGTATGAAGTGTTGTTCAATTAGGTCCTCGACCCATACTTAGGCAAATTACCTTCTTCAAACACTTTCCTTATATGATTTGAACTTTGATACTTCCTTCCCAAGTTACGATTTCCTTCCACAAATATATAAAACTCCATAAAATATTCAACAAAAGAAACCAACACTAAAACTATGTATGAAAAATATAAAATAAGAAATAAAATAAGAAAAAATGATAAAAAGGATACGTATGCGGTGCCCCCCACAAGCGCCTTGATTTAGAGTAGTAGGCTCAACTCTTCCATGCTCATCAAGTGTAGGTTTGGAGGTATAATGGAACCTGGTCAACTGTATTCAATTGATGCAAGGGATGATAGAGCTTGTTGGTCCGGAGACGAGAGTCAGGTGCAGAGGGGGGGGGGTGAATACACCTGAGTACTGCTTCTTTTCTCAAACGCGAAGGACAACTGAGCTGTTTGGATGCAACTGATGAACAGTGCAAGATAGTAACCTTTGATCGCGGGTCAGAGTGTGCCAACTACTGAATCTCTCCTACTGACTTTAGTTAGTGGTTGATTCTCAGTCGAAGACTTAGTGCGGATAAGAGTGTGGGGCCCGGGGGTTCGTCTTAGTTGAAAACGTGATTTTCACAAGTCAAATAGTTTTGGCTAGTGCACTTTATGAATACGTCTTAGGCAAGATATGACTTTGCAAGCAGTTTGTATGTAATGCAATAAAACAGTAAACAACAAAAACAATTTTTAACGTGGTTCGGATACGCAAGATCCTACGTCCACGGTCCTGCTGAACAGGAGGTCTTGTTGATTAATCTGAGCAAGCCTCAACAAGGTATCTGTGCACTGGACAAACCCTTCTAAGTTATAGTCCTTAGCAACTTTTACAAATCAAACCTAAGTTTGAAGGGGAGGGGATTTTCTCCAACTAGGAAGGAGTTCTTACAATAAGAACAATCACTAAAAGTGAACTCCTTCGAAAATCTAAGCTATAGATATAACTTTGAGCTTAGCTAGAGAAGAGGGATCTAAAGAACTCTAGAGAGAAGAACTAAGGGTATTCTATTGAGCAAGTTCTTCGGTGGATTTTTCTTGAATGCGCTAGAGTTGTTTCGAAAGCTTGAGCGTTTGTCCCTTTGAAATCCCGTGCGTGGAGCTCGAATTTTATTCTTGATTTATAGTTGTGACCCAGGCATTTGTCCGTTAGAGAGGACGATGCTACGTGTCACAAGCTTCCAAACAAAATGGCCATATATTCGAATTGTTGCAACAGAGTTGTTGATACTGTTCATGAGAGCAGCTTTAGTTGGTCAGAGCAGATAATGTGTTGACGGCTTCTCATTGGTCGAGGTTTGTGGTAGGTGAGATATGTCAGACATCGGTCTTTCTCGGAATTGACTCCCACTTATCCTCGTATGATCTTCTGCTGACTTTCGAGTGATGTTAAAAGCTGGGTCGTTTCCTGTCGGATACAATAGACTTGATGTAGTCTCTGTCTTCTTCGCCTGAGTCGGATGACAAGATGTTCTACTGAGTGTAGTCAGCTGATGACTGCGAAGGTACTGAGCTTTGTATGTCTCTCAGCTGATAAGGTGTCTTCTACTGAGGCAAAGATCAGCTGATGACTTAACAACATAAGCTCTTACACTGATGACGTGGGGTTCTTGAAAGTAACTTCCTACTGAGGATCAGTCCAACATTTTACCCCGTACAGGACATAGACATGAAACATAAAGAAGTCAAAAACAGTCTGGCCTATTACATCATCTAGTCCTATCGACAATACACTACTGATACCAGCTGGGTTTTGGGATCTTCAATTCCATAGCATGAACACTATGATTTCCCCCAATTTTATTTTATCCAAACAAAATGCTAAGTATCATCTACTGACTCATAACCCAACAATTTCCCCCTAATTGATGATGCCAAAACCTCTATAAGTTCTAAGAGAATAAGTCCTAAACTACTGACATAGAGGAATTTTAGTAAAACTGAGCAATTGACTTAAGGAAATCAGCATTTGACAGATAGGCACATCAGAGAAACGGTTATGAGTGAGTGTGTGTCAGATCACTTCAGTGATCAGTTGTGATAAACATAACACAAATAAAGCCATACGACAATGAGTGATTATCTGGCTAGAAGAAGGAACTGTTATATATGAGAAATGAGTTACAAGGTTCCTATCTTCTAAACAAAATATGAAGACTGCTGCTAACGTCTGAACTTCTTAGTCTTGCTCTTGAAATCCGCAGACTTGTCAGCAGGAGGATCCAAACCATAATATTAGTAGATTCTTGCACGGAGAGTTTGGATCTCCTCGAGATCACCGGGCAGCTGAGAATTGAGATCATGATGGTATGCTGCAGCGTCGACCTCGTCTTCAATCGCCTTGATGCATAAAACACCGCGAGTGGTCATGGGAGGAGGTACTCTTCAAAAAGCAGGAGCAACGAGTGGCAACTTCTCCTGTGCTAGGATCAGATGAATTTGCGCTCTGAGTCTGGCATTTGATTGATGAAGGAATTCATCGAAAAGTTGATCTGCCGGAATCTCAGTCGGATAGAATTGCTCTACCTAATACCCTTTGATGAACTTGATCTTGAGTTCCTCCCATTCCTCGTTCAGATTCCACGGTATCCATTTATCTACGTGGCGGTGAGGAGTTTTCTTCTAATAAGTAGCTCTCGGAGCGCCTCGCTTGTAGTACTTGGATGACCTGGGTATCTGTTTCTTCCAGTCAATGACTGGTTCATTGGCCATCTTATCAGTAGCTTCGATGATCTTGGCCAAATCTTCCAGTCTTTTCTTTTCTCTGAGGGCAGCTGCTCTAGTGTCTCCTCTTCGGAGATTAAGTCCCTGCAGCGTTGCCTCCCAGGTGGCTCTATCTTCTGCCTCTTGCTCAGGAGTAAGCTTGGACAGTTCTTTCATTCTCCGAGCCAAGGGCTGAAGATCAGTATCAGAAGAAGTGGCTTGCTTGTCCTAAGCCTTTTTCTTTTTCTGTTCATCCAGGAGCTTTTTAGGTTGGCACCTGGCTATCTTAGCCACATGCATCCTTTTCTTTTTGGCCTTCTGAGCCTCTGCTTCGAGCTGTCGCTCATAGTCAAGCTCATCCTGGAGCTTTTGAGTAACTTGCTGGTCATATGCCTCCTGCTCCGCTTTTGTTTTGAATTTGGGCATCGGGGAAGGCGGAGGAGTTGATTCAGTAGTAATTTCCTTCCCCGACCTTTGTGGTGGCAGTGGTTCGTCCTCTTGGTCGATGAAACGCGTGACCTCCTCTATGTGCTGAGCTGAGGATCCTTCACCAGATCCTGCAGCCGGCTCATGCACTTCAGTAGATTGGACTGTTGGGATTTGGACGATTTCGGGAGGGGGTGCTGAGCTGGTTCCAGCTGGCTCAGCAGAACCTTCCCCCTTGGCAATTATCCTTGCCTCAGCTTCTTCTCCTTCGCTTGCCTCATCTTCTTCTTCTTCGTCCACCTAAGCCCTTTCCGCCTCACTCTTATCTTCTCCTTCCCCCTTTTTAGCATCATCAGCCAGGGAGAAACGAGTGCGGATGGCTACCACTTCCTTCTCAAGATTGAAGATCATATTTTTGATGGAAGCGGCGGTGGTTTCGAAGTCCTTGATGGCATCACAGTAATGCTCCCAGTCATTTTCTTGATCAGTGCGAATCTGCTTAATCTGGGCTAGCTTCAGGAGGGATTCGTCGTGGGAAGCTATCATCTCAGCTTGAATGAGCTTGAGGGCCTCTGCCTGAATGGTTATGGCTTGTTGTATACTGGAGGTGGCCATCTTGTTCCGCTCATCCATAGTTGCTTGGACTGTGGCGAGGCTCTGAGTCAGCTGCTCAGAAAACATTTTATGTTGAGCTTGAAGAAGCTGCTGACTCTTAGCGGCTAAGTCCACTTTCTGAGCTGCGAGGGCGGTCTCGACTATCTCCTGAATATTGATAGAAGAGGTAGGAGCTTCAGAGACCTTCTTTACCTTATTGGCACGTTTGTCAACTTTCTCAGTTTGAGACTTTGTGTACTGAGCCCATTTCAGGTGAACGTCCTTAGCGAGGAGACGATTCTTGTCTCCCTGCTTCCTGATGGCTCTGTTGACAGACTTGGAGGACACAGAACCGATTGGTTTGATCTGATAGCTGCTGGTTCCGAGCCTCTGCTCAAATATGGCGAGTTGTTGCTTTCGACTGGGTTTTGAGGCAACTGGGGCATCACCTGATGTCGACGGTGGAGGTGGTGATTTGCCCTTCTCGCTGGGAGTTTTACCCTCAGCAGATCCTCCCTGGTCTGCTTCCTTGGGTGGTGCCTGATCCACATCATCGTTATTGTCATCGTTGTCGTCGTTGTGATGGGATGGCTGCGATGGGCTACTGACTTGTTGTTCTGAGGATCTTAGACTGAGTGGATATAGCATTGCGGCTCTCAGATCCTCGAACGAAGCAAGGTTAGCGGCTTCTCTAAACCCGATGGCTGACTGAAGGCTCTGCTCCTCTGTCAGTAAGGACAGTGCTCATTGAGTCATTATCAGATCTTCGAGGATGTCCCAACTCAGGAACCTCAGCAACATTTGTGTCCTCGCCCTGATCGCAATATCGACCAGATCCTTGTGTTCGGTGATTTCTGGGATCTGTGCAGTCACTTCTCTTGTGGCTCGGAGACGAGCCGACTGCATGGTCGTCCACTCAGGAGATGTCTCCACAGTCGGTTCAGCTTCATCCGACTATGCCTCCTCGGAGCTGATACGCTGGACTTTGTCTTTCAGCATGGCACCTTCAATGCCTGTGTCAGCGTCCAATATATTCTCCTCCTGAGTAGGTGGGGGAGAAACAGGCTTCGCTGGAACTTCAGACGTTCCAGCCTTGGTAAGCCTCTTCTTCTTAGGTGGGTCGGTACGAGGGGGCAGATCAGTAGTGACTCTCTTTAGTGCGGCTGGCCCTCGCCCGACTGACTTCTCAGCAGCGGCTCTAGTTTGGAACTTGATGAGCTTGCTGTCGAAGTATCTAGAATCAGCAAAGGATGCGTGATTCGATACTGAATCCTCAATCAGTATGGACATCTTCGTCCCGTACAGAAGTTTGCCCACACTAATGAGTCTTCTCTCTCCAGTAGGTGTGGCAACAAACTTCTGTGCCTGAGCCTTAAGCTCAGCCACGTAGAAATTCATCCAGTTAACCTGGACACCGTCTTCTATAACCATCATCAGTTCTAGACGAGGCTTAGACAGCTGATCAAAGGAACCGGCGGCGCTCATTAGGATATGCGTGATGATGTAGGCAAGCCCGCGGTATTCTGGTAAGAGCTGGTTCTTTGGTAGTGCAGATTTGAATGTGATGTCGTCTCTGCCGCAGAACCTTTGGACATAGGAGTTGAGATCCTTCTCCTTATATCCAATAGGGGAGATCCCGTGGGCCGGAAGATCGAAAGATGCCTGTAATGCGGCCCTGGTGTCAATGTCGTGGTGATCTGACTCCCACTTCTGAGGGGTCACCTCCCTCATATATGCGAACTGGGATACTTCCCCATCCGTATCTTCCATCGACCTCCAGTTATAGTAGACTTCGGCGACTTGTCGGGGAACATAAGCTTTGGGATGCTTCGTAACAAGAAGCTCTAGGCCGGACGCTTCCAGAGCCGTGTAGATGGGCTCAAGATAGGGAAGCTCCGCCTGATGAAGAGCCATCGTAGGCTCAAACTGAACCTTCGACTTTATGATCTCCTCAACGTTGGGTGGGGTCACAATCGCCATGAATATCTGCAAAAAAACTTGTTAGCACTTGAAAATAGAGTGAGTTAGTAGAGTTTTAAGCAGAGAGGAGTGAAAATTACCGTATACAAAGAGCTTGAGAGATATGAAAAAGCAGTTAATTGAAGATGAAAAGCAAAATGCAGAGAGCTCTTTGAGGATACAAATGGCGAAAAATAGATTAGAGTGATAAGCGAGAGATTTTATAAGATATGCATATCAATCATTTTTGATCTAACGGCTGGGATTAAATCTCGCTTTTTAATGACGGCTGTGATTTGATGTTATAAATGGAATGATTACTAAGGCCACCTCTAATCTAGACCCACGCAAGATAAGCACAGTTATGGTAAGGTGAGAAGACATGCATTAAATGCGTTGCAGGCAGCATTAAAGTCTAAGCCTTTTAAATGAGAACGGTTTCCTACTGACTTAAACTTTAAAAATTAATGGCGGGAAATGAATGCTCATTAACTACTGAGTGCAAGCGACTGATATAATAAATGCGAGCATGCTTCTGATAAAGTTAAGTATATAAAACTACGACAACCTCTTCAGCTGAACTTTTACGATCAGCTGGTTATCGTTAAGACTCAGGAGGACATTTGATGTGCTGATGATCACATTCCCCCTTACTGTGTACTGTTTGATTCACCCGACTGAATCAAAGTACTGAGTCTTTTGACCTGTTGTAGTGTTTCCTTCTACTGACTCGATTCAGTAGGATCCAGTAGACCTAGCTCAACTGATAATTCTCTGAATCTTTTCTCAGCTAGTGGTTTGGTCAGTATGTCTGCCCTTTGCTTGTCAGTATGTATTTTCTCTATTCTGATGTCCTTCTTCTCGACGTGGTCTCTGATGAAGGGGTGTCGGATATCCACGTGCTTGCATCTCGTATGAAGAACTGGGTTCTGAGTTATAGCAATCGCACTGGTGGAGTCACAGTAGATGGGCACTTCATCCTGAGATATACCATAATCTCTCAGTTGTTGTCGAAGCCAAAGGATCTGGGCACAACAACTTCCAGCAGCCATGTACTCAGCTTCAGTCGTGGACGTTGCCACTGAATGCTGTTTCTTTGAGAACCAAGATATCAGCTTGCTGCCTAGGAACTGACATGTTCCAGAAGTTGACTTTCGATCTATCCTGCATCCTGCATAATCAGCATCAGAATAACCTGTCAGCATAAGATTATCATCAGCAGGATACCATAACCCAGCGTCAGGTGTTCCTTTCAGATATCGCAGAATCTTCTTTGCTGAGTTCATATGACTTCGCTTGGGATTCGCTTGAAATCTTGCACATACACCTACAGCATAAGTTATATCAGGTTTGCTTGCTGTTAAATATAATAAAGAACCAATAATAGCTCTATAATCAATAGAGTTAACAGAAGCTCCCTCTTTGTCTAGATCAATTTTGAAATTCGTATTCATGGGGATCTTGACTGGCTTGCTTGAGTCGCAGCCAAATCTCTTCAGGAGATATCGAGTGTATTTGGCTTGATTTATGAATATTCCTTCAGATGATTGCTTTACTTGAAATCCATGGAAGTAGTTCATCTCTCCCATCATGGACATCTCGAACTTCTCCTTCATTATTTTCTCGAATTGTTGACATATAGTCACGTTTCTGCAACAGAAAATGATGTCGTCTACGTAGATTTGCACCAATAGGATGTCATCTCCAGACTTTATGTTGAATAGGGTTCGATCTACTGTCCCCTTCTGAAAACCTTTCTGAAGCATAAAGTCTGATAGGGTATCATACCAAGCCCTAGGTGCTTGTTTTAACCCATACAGAGCTTTCCTAAGTCTGTACACCTGATGTCCCTGCTGAAAGCCGGGCGGTTGTTCCACATAGACTTCTTCCTTCAGTACGCCATTCAGAAAAGCTGACTTTACATCCATTTGATATACTTTAAATCTTTGATGTGTTGCATAGGCTAGGAACAGACGAATAGCTTCCAATCTAGCGACTGGAGCGAACGTTTCATCAAAGTCTATTCCTTTTGCTTGACAGTATCCCTTGGCAACAAGTCGAGCTTTGTTTCTGATAATGACGTTGTTTTCATCTCGCTTGTTCTTGAAGACCCACTTAGTACCGATTACGTGCTGATGTCTAGGTCTGTCAACAAGCTCCCAAACTTCATTTCGAACGAGTTGGTTCAGGTCATGTTACATGGAAATAATCTAGTCAGCATCGTTGAGTGCGTCCTCTATTATCTGAGGTTCTTCTGTAGACAAGAAACAAGAATAGAGTGAGCTTTCTCCTTGACTTAATCTAGATCTCGTCCTGATTGTTACTGATGGATCTCCTATAATAAGATCAGAAGAATGAGCGTCGAGCCATGATCGTCTGAGTCTGGCTTCTTCTTCTGATACTACTTCTGCACAGTCAACAGGTGTGTTAGGCATTTCAGTAGTACTATTCTGTGACTGCAGCAGTTCAGTAAGAAGGTTAGGATCTACTGAGTTTCCAGGTTCAGGGGGCATTTAGCTCAGGAACATTAGTCGTTCCCCCTGAGTTTGTATTCTCAGTAGAGGTCTCAGTTACCACTGAGGCTTCCTCATCAACCGTTGTTACCTGATGTTGATTCTGTTAAGTAGAATCAACCAGGTCAGCTACATTGCCTGTAGGATGGGTCTGAATTTCCTCATCGTCTGACTCATCATCCCAACAATGCTGGATCTTTTTGGCTTTGTCGTTTAGTGCGAGATCCTGTAGCTTGCTGCTGACATCTTCAGTATTTGTCTTTATAGATTTCCTGTCCTCAGTAACAAACTCATCAAATACAACATGAGGGCTTTCCTCCACGCAAAGAGTCCGATAGTTAAAGACTCTGAAGGCTTTACTGACTCGAGAGTATCCTAAGAATACTTCTTGATCAGATTTGCTATCAAAGACCTTCAACTGATCTTTCTTGTTATTGTGGATAAAGCAAGGACAACCAAAAATATGAAAATGAGAGATAGAAGGAATTCTCCCTTTCCGTAATTCGTGAGGTGTCTTCATGTGTCGCTGTGTGAGCAGTGAGAGATTCTGAGTGTAGCAGGCGGTGTCAGTAGCATCAGCCCAGAACTTAGAGGGTAGTCCGGAGTCTGCTAGGAGCGTTCTTGCTGCTTCTTTAAGTGTTCTGTTCTTTCGTTCAGTAAGTCCGTTCTGCTGAGGGGTGCGAGCTGCTAATGTCTCGTGCTTAATTCCCTCCTTTTCGCAGTACTCCTTAACTACTGAGTTGAGAAATTATGTTCCTTTGTCTGAGCAAATTCTCTGTATCTTGATGTCCTTTTCCACTCTGAGCTTCTTCAGCAGCCTTGGTAACTCAGTCATGACATCAGATTTGTTGGCTATGAAGATGACCCATGTATATCTTGAATAATCGTCAATAACGACGAGGGCATACTTCTTGCCTCTTATAGTCACTGAAGAGTCTGGCCCGAATAAGTCCATGTGTAGCAGTTGAAGGATTCCATCAGTGGAAGGTGACGGAATTGGTGGATTGTTGTTCTTTGTTTGCTTTCCCTTCAAGCATGCTTCACAGTTTCTGTCTTTGATAAACGATTCATTGGGCAGTCCTCTGACTTTAGAGTTCTTGGCTAGCTTGTTCATAGTCTTGAAGTTCAGGTGGCTGAGTCTCTTGTGCCATAGCCATCATGCCTTGTCACTAGATTTTGTCTGTGCGAGTAAGCAAGCCTCAGATTCTGCGGTTTTCCAGTTTGCAACATAGATATTTTTCCTCCGCGAGTCTGATAACACTGTTTTCCCTGTAGATTTGTTAACAACATCACAGAAACTAGCGTCAAAGATAACTCTATTCAGATTGTCACAGAATTGACTGACAGAAAGTAGATTATGTTGAAGTTCTTCAACATATGTTACTCTTGGAACTGAAATAGTCCCAATATTCAGTGTTCCGTATCCCCTTGTATAGCCTTTAGAGTTGTCACCGAAGTCAATTCTGGGACCATCTTCTTGTACGTAGTTGGTCAGCAGCTCTTTTGATAAAGTCATATGTCTCGAGCAGCCGCTGTCCACTATCCAAGGGTCCTTATGCACCTGCAAAACAGAAACAATTTTAGGTACCCTTTGGTTCAGTTTGGGTCCTTAAGTGTTAGTGGGTGATTTCGGAACCCAGATTTGTCTCGGGACCTTAGAAGTCTGAGACTTCTTCTTCTGAACCTTGTCAGCTTTCTTCTCTACAGGACTTGGAGATACTGATTTTTTGACAATTTTGGGTTTAGGAGTTTTCTTCTTCTTGGGCTGTGTGCTCCTCCTGACCATGGGCTCATAGTAGTACGAACCATACTGTGCTGGATGCTTATATAGCGGTTCACTGTACTGCTCTGCCCATCTGACCTTCTTGGTTCCCCCTGAATTTGATCGTGGTGTCCTGGGGCTAGAACCTCTGGTTAGTTGCTTCTTGTTGCTCGGCTGAGGTGCAATCATCTTCTGTTTGTTCTTCGCCTAAGGTGTTGAGTTAGTAGCCTGAACCTTTCCTCTAACGAACTTATCAGCCATCATTTCTGAGCTTTTTAATGTTGAAGTGGAAGCTTCATGAGTATAGCCAAGTCCTTCTTTCATGACCGTTGGCCTTTGAGCTCTTAGCATGCTTTCCAACTTCTCCTTAGCTCCTAGGTACTGTTCAGTCATCAGTTCTCGCCAGACCTCATCACTTCTTCGAAGTGATTCATAATCCTTTTCAACTCCTGCGAGCATCTGACTGAGTTGGGCTATTTCAATATCTTTCTCAGAATTGTTCTTGGTCAGAACTGATATCTGAGTTTCTTGAAGCTGAGACTTAGTCATAAGAGATTTAATCTCTTCCTTGAGTCTCACAACCAGATTCTTGGAATCAGTAGAGACCTGAAAATCAGAAGAAAGCCTCTGATTTTCAGCCTTTACCTGTTCCAGTTCCTGAATGGTTCTGCTGAACTCTCTGCTCAGCTGAATCTGCTCCTCTAGTAGATCATCGTAGGCTTGTACTATGTCTAGAGGTTCATCTGTGACCGAGCACATGTCGTGTGTGCTATGTGAAGAAGAGGTTATATTAAGTTTAGAATTTACCTCAGCCTCTTCTCCGGCCATCAGACAGTATTCTGCAGTTGATTCAGGATCTGTCTCTCCGACCTCAACGGCGACAAATGCAGCTTCGTCTTCAGAAGAATACATGAATGTATCTTCTTCGATTGAGTCATCGGATATCTCTACGGCGATATAGGCCTGCCTCCTTCGGGAAAATTTCTCGCGTTTGGCCTACCGTTCTGCTCTTTGAGCAGCTGAGAGTCGACTGATAGTGTCCCTCTTTCTTGCAGTTGTAACAAACAGACGATCTACTGCTTTTTCCAGCTGAGTCATTGGATGGACTAGCAGTAGGTTCTGTGTTCCTGCAATCAGTAGTTGATTTAGATTCTTCCCTTTTTCGATAATCTTTCTTACCTGAAGGAGAATCTCTGTGATATTTCTTCAGCTTTCTGACTCTCTCCTTTTCTCTTTGATATTTGAGAGCCAAAAGTGCAAGTTGGTCAGTGCCAGATGTCTCAGAGGACTTTGCTTCTATCGTGGCCACTTCCTTGCTGGAAGAAATGGGTTTGACTCTAGTTTTGCTGACTGTTGCTTTGAAAGCATGATCAATCTGTGTGTCAGCTGGAGCACTGGAACATCGTTGGGGTAGACTGTGCTCAAATTCCTCTGTCTTTAATTCTGAAAAGATAACATCAGGAGTTAGAGCATTAAGATCTGAGCGACGTAAATAAGTAGCAAATGGAAGCCACTTCAGTCGAGGTAGCGCTCTCAGGATCTTTGTGTTCATCTCTTTGTTGGTGAACGTCCTCCCCAGCCCATTGATTACATTGATCTGATTAGTGAATCTGACGCTTAGCTCCTCAATGGTCTCGTTGGGCTCCATGGAAAATGTATCGAACTTTTGTAGCTCTAGTTCGAGCTTATTTTCCTTGATTTGCGGGGTTCCTTGGCTCAGTACAGCCAGGGCATCCCAAAGATCTTTCGTCGTTTTGCAGTCTTGCACCCTCCCGAGATGTGAGTCACTGAGCGTAGTCAGGATTGCATTCCACGCAACTCAGTCGAGGTTGTGCAGCTTTTTCTCTTCTGGCGTGAAGGCAGATTTGTCTCCTGCACCAGCAAATTGTACGCTGTTGATCATGGGAATGATGGGTCCTGTCTCAAGGACATCCGTCATGCTGTCATGCAGCGATGTTAGGTGCGCCTCCATTCTCACGCGCTATACCATATAGTTCTCTATGGAGAACATCGGCACCATCCTAATACATGACATATCAGACATTGTGGATAAAAGTATAAGGATGTATGAAGAGATGCTTGTACAGTGAAAAACGTTTTCAGGATCTGTTCGAGAAGACCAGTAGTTTCAGAACCGATGATCAGAAGAACATCGTTGCTCTGATACCAATTGTTGGTCCGGAGACGAGAGTCGGGTGGAGAGGGGGGGGGTGAATACACCTGAGTACTGCTTCTTTTATCAAACGCGAAGGACAACTGAGCTGTTTGGATGCAACTGATGAACAGTGCCAGATAGTAACCTTCGATCGCGGGTCAGAGTGTGCCAACTACTAAATCTCTCCTACTGACTTTAGTCAGTGGTTTATTCTCAGTCGAAGACTTAGTGCGGATAAGAGTGTGGGGCTCGGGGATTCATCTTAGGTGAAAACGTGATTTTCATAAGTCAAACAATTTTGGCTAGTGCACTTTATGAATACATTTTATGCAAGATATGACTTTGCAAGCAATTTTTATGTAATGCAATAAAACAGTAAACAACACAAACAATTTTTAATGTGGTTCGGATACGCAAGATTCTACGTCCACGGTCCTGCTGAACAGGAGATCTTGTTGATTAATCTGAGCAAGCCTCAGCAAGGTATCTGTGCACTGGACATACCCTTCTAAGTTATAGTCCTTAGCGACTTTTACAAATCAAACCTAAGTTTGAAGGGGAGGGGATTTTCTCCAACTAGGAATGAGTTCTTACAATAAGAACAATCACTAAAAGTGAACTCCTTCAAAAATCTAAGCTATAGATATGACTTTGAGCTTAGCTAGAGAAGAGGGATCTAAAGAACTCTAGAGAGAAGACCTAAAGGTATTCTATTGAGCAAGTTCTTCACTAGATTTTTCTTGAATGCGCTAGAGTTGTTTCGAAAGCTTGAGCGTTTGTCCCTTTGAAATCCTATGCGTGGAGCTCGGATTTTCTTCTCTATTTATAGTCGTGACCCAGGCATTTGTCTGTTGGAGAGGATGATGCCACGTGTCACAAGTTTCCAAAGAAAATGGCCATATATTCGAATTGTTGCAGCAGAGTTGTTGATACTGTTCATGAGAGCAGCTTTAGTTGGTCAGAGCAGATAATGTGTTGACGGCTTCTCATTGGTCGAGGTTTGTGGTTGGTGAGATATGTCAGACATCGGTCTTTCTCGGAATTGACTCCCACTTATCCTCGTATGATCTTCTGCTGACTTTCGAGTGATGTTAAAAGCTGGGTCGTTTCCTGTCGGATACAGAGACTAGTCTCTGTCTTCTTCTTCTGAGTCGGCTGACAAGATGTTCTACTGAGTGTAGTCAACTGATGACTGCAAAGGTACTGAGCTTTGTATGTCTGTTAGCTGATAAGGTGTCTTCTACTGAGGCGAAGATCAGCTGATGACTTAACAACACAAGCTCTTACATTGATGACGTGGGGTTTTGGAAAGTAACTTCCTACTGAAGATCAGCCCAACATTTTACCTCGTACAGGACATAGACACGAAACATAAAGAAGTCAAAAACATTCTGGCCTATTACATCATCTAGTCCTATCGACACTATACTACTGATACCAGCTGGGTTTTGGGATCTTCAATTCCATAGCATGAACACTATGATTTCCCCCAATTTATTTTATCCAAACAAAATGCTAAGTATCATCTACTGACTCATAACCCAACAGAGCTTAAGTCGATGGTCATTCACCTTGAAAATTGACTTAGTCGCGGGATCTTCCAGGTCAACTGCTCTGCTTGGCCAAACTGACTTGATGACAAATGGCCCAATCCGCCGCGAATGAAGCTTTTCGGGCATGAGATGAAGTATAGATTGATATATGAGTACCAATTGTCGACTTCAAACTGTTTAAGCCTCAAATTAGATCATGCAAAGTTTTTGTTCGACCTTTATACCACATTGATGCATCATGAGCTTCAAGTCTTAGCTCTTCTACTTATTGCAAATGATACTTGCATTCCTCCTCACACTTGAGAAAGTTTATATTCATTCTTTTAACGGCCCAAAAGGCCTTATGCCCGAGCTCGAAGAGCAAGTGACACATTTTCCCAAGTATCAAACGATAAAGGAACATACCAATAGAGGTTTCATATGCGCTTCTGTAAGCCTAAAGTGCATCCTCCAAGCGTGAACTCTAGTCTTTTCAAAACGGAGTAACCGTCTTCTCCAAAACATGCTTGATCTCCCTACTAGATATTTTAGCTTGGCCATTCGGTTGGGGATTATACGGAGTAGACAGACGATGTTAACATCCATATTTCTTCATCAAAGCTTCAAGGTACAATTGCAAAAATGAGTACCATTATCACTTATTATGGCTTGAGGAATACCATGTCGGCTAAAAATGTTGGACTTAAAAAATCCAACAACCACCTTGGAGTCATTGGCGCGAGTGGTTTTAACTCCAATCCACTTTAACACATAATCCATGACTAAGAGTATGTATACATTACCGAACGAACAAGGAAAAGGTCCCATGAAATCCATGCCCCATACATCAAATATTTCACAAAAGCGCACCGGATGTTGAGGTAGTTCATTTCGTGAACCAATACTACCAAGTATTTCGCAGTTTTTGCAACACTTGCGAAACTCATAAGCATCTCGGTTCAAAGTCAACCAAAAGAAAAACAATCAAGAACCTTTCGTGCAATGTGCTTCACTCCTCCACGTCCTCCATAAGGTGATGAATGACAATGTTCCAGGATCTCAATTTGTCCTTCCTCGGGTACACACCTTCGAATAACTTGATCGGCTCCAACTTTTTGAAGTATAAGATCATTACAAAAGTAATATTTGCATTCACTCATTAAATTTCGCCTTTGGGCCATGGTAAAATATGGTGGTAGTCTCTTTGAAGTAACATAATTAACAATATTTGCACACCAAGGTGCTTTACCATGCTTCCCTTCAATTGCATAGCATTCTGCCTAAGTTTTGTACTTCCACTTGGACAAGCGGGCGGTGGAATTTTCATCAGATGGCTTGGCCGAGCTCAGCATGCTGTCAATAGTTGGGTTGGCAGAAGAATAGAGCTGCTCTTTTGGAAATGATTCCTTGATCGGTTCTGCATCTTCTGAATGAACTAGACGACTCAAATGATCAACTCTATTATTCTCAGCTCCCTTCTTATCTCTCACTTCCCAATCAAATTCTTGCAATAACAAAATCTAACGTATAAAACGTGGTTTTGTCTCCTTCTTCGCGAGTAGATGCTTCACGGCAGCTTGATCAGTGCAGATGATTACCTTTGACCCAAGCAAGTATGATTGGAACTTGTCAAATGCAAAGACAATAGCGAGTAACTGCTTTTCCTTGGTGGTGTAATTGTATTGGGCAGGATTGAGTGTCTTTGAGGTATTGTATATAATATGATTATCCTTTTCATTCTTTTGTGCAAGGATGCTCCAATAGCGTAGTCACTTGGATCACACATAAGCTCAAACATAAGTTTTCAATTCGGAGATTGCATAATAGGAGCGGTGACCAATTTTTCCTTGAGAAGATCGAAAGCTTTCTTGCAATCATCAGCTAGGACAAACAGAACGTCCTACTAGAGTAACCTTATTAAAGGATGAGCAATCTTTGTGAAGTCTCGAATAAATATTCAGTAAAATTCTGCATAGCTTTAAAATCCTCGAATCTCTTTGACATTTGTTGGATATGGTAGCTGGACAATCAAATCAACTTTTGCCTTATCAACTTGGATACCTCTTTCGGATATTACATGTCCAAAACAGTTCTTTCCCTTACCATTACACGACACTTTTCTTAATTAAGAACCAAGTTCTTCTCAGCACATGTTCCTAGAACCACATCCAAATTTCCAGGACATCGATCAAAAGAATCTCCATGGATGGTGAAATCGTCCATAAATACTTTGGTTCCCTTTTCAATAAGATCGGATAAATTACTCATTATGCAATGTTGGAAAGTTCTGAGAGCGTTGCACAATCCAAAAGGCATGCGACGAAAGGCATGTGTACCAAACAAATATGTAAAGGTGGTCTTCTCTTGATCATCTTTGTTAACATAGATCTGAAAATATTCGCCATATCCATCAAGAAAATAGAAATAAGATTTATCGGCAAGTCTTTCAAGCATCTCATCAATGAACAAAAAGGAAAATGATCCTTCCTCGTTGCCGTGTTCAATTTTCTATAGTCAATGGACATTCTGCATCCGGTCACCAACCTCACAGGTACCAACTCATTCTTCTCATTCTCAACAACTTGAAAACCTAATTTCTTAAGTACAACATGTACATGGGCTGACCCATTTGCTGTCCGAGATTGGGTAGATAATTTCCAAATCAAGCAACTTCAAAATTTGCAAACATCCGAATTGATTCTGGTGATATCGGCCAATGTCCAAGCAATTGCTCGAGTGTATTTCTTCAGAATTTTGACAAATCGTTCTTCTTGCTCTTCTGATAATTCACTGCTGATAATCACATGAAGAGTCTTATCTTGGCCAAGCTAAACATACTTCAAGTTGGCTGACAACTTCTTAAGTTCCAAAATGGGGGTCTGACATGTGATGGAACTTGCCTGTCTTCCACATTCTGCTGGGACAAGCAGATGCTGCTACTTGAGGCAACAACTTCCAGAACTGCATAAAGAGATATTATAGCTTCCTTCACCTCCTCATCTAGCATTGATGAGTCTTAATTCGTACTATTCAAATTCCTTTGTTTTGGCGCCATTTTTGGCAATTTGATTGCTTTTCTGTGCTGTTTTGTAGATTCCCGAGCTTATGTGGCAATAATATGATGATGTGGCGGCAAGCACAAATTTAAGGAATTAAAGGCTTAATTTTGGCACAATTCTACGTAGAAGGAAGGAACGGATAAGGAAAGAAAAGAAGATGGAAAGATTTGATTATATCTTCCCAAACTTGTTCGATAAGATTCCTAATTCTACAAGGATTGAGGGAAGGAAACCCTAGGTATACATGCATGCACCGCGAGGGAAGGGACGGACATTGAGATCATATTTTTTTCTTCCATCATCATCATCATCGCCGAAGCCAAAGGAGACTCCAGCACCATAAATCGTCGCCGTCCGTCGAAAGTTCCACTGTCGTTCGCCGTGAAAGCCATAGTTGAAATCCACCGTTACCGTTATCCGAAGCCGAGAGTTGTCCGAGTTAATTTCAGCCGTCGTTTTCATCCGTTCGATTTTTAGGTGCAATTCCAGAAAAACAAACTCATGTTATTTAATTTTCGATGCTTCATTTGGATTATGTTACTTTGGATTGATTCGGATATTTAGGGTTTATGGATTTGTGATTTTTCGAAGTTAATTAGGGTTCAATTTCGTGCTTTCTAGTGTTCAATTTGATAGTTTTAATTGTCATAACTTTCGTATAAGTTGATTTTGATTTTCCAGCATGTTTATTATTCTGTCCAGTTTTACGGTCTGCTTGCCCAGTCGGACCGTAATGCGTAGCTAAATTCTTTTTAGGGTTCGGTAAGATGTGAAACGCGCACAACTAAATTCGTGAGACTTAGGCTTAATAATTAATCGCTTAGGTTACAGATTAATCTAGGTTAATTAATTGGATTAATTAATTTAGGCTTGATCACCCTAGGTTAATTTAATTCATAGCTAATTTTGTACTTCCATCGTTTCTCGTGGGATTAGGCTAAATAAGTTGCATAATTGTTCTATGAACAATAGGATTAATTTGGTAGGAGACTATTATATGCCCATCATACGAGTAGGCTCCTAAATTGGGTTCCCTTAGTTCTTAAGGCTGATTAGGTGTTAAATCTGTTAGTTGCCCACCAACATAGGTTGCATTTGATTTAGGGTAGTAGTCGTTTCAATACTCACCATGACGATTACCGAATAATTAAGGGGGAATAGGGGACGTGTCAGTTTAATTACGTGTCCTGCAACTGATTGATTTAAGGGGATTAATTTATCTTTAGTGTCAAGGATCGATTGTTCGTGTGTGTGGAACATCTTGCTGGACCCGTTTTCTTTGCTTGATAAATTTGATCATTTAATTTTTACTATTTGTTTTCGTGTTTTAGCTTACTGAGTCCAAAAATTGCGTGGTCGCTAACCAAACCTCGATTAATAGGAATTTTAGGTTTAAAATTATTCGTTCGCTGTGTTCGATACCTATTGCTATACTGATTTGAGTAATAGCAATTTTTGCATGATTTATTTGGTGAAAACAACAATCACCAAGCATCCCTCCAACATCCATGTTAGAGAGACTTTGTGTTAATGCTAACTCCAACTTATCCTGCATCATTGTTGTCTCAAGATGTTCTTGGATAAGACTCAAAAACGTCAACAGAATAAGTATTTTCATAATTGAGGGGTTTTTCATAGCTTCATCAATACGTAAGTAAACTCCTTACTATGATAGTCCAAACAGATAGTTCCCTTACAAACATCAAACAATGCCTTAGCCGTTTTAAGAAATGGTCGACCTAGCAAAACTTCCGAAGTTCCCTTCTTTCCCTCACTAGTGTTAATCACATGAAAATCCGCATGGTATAGGAAATAATGTGTTTTAACAGGTAAATTTTCTAGAAGGCCTTTAGGGGATATGTATGATCGGTCAGCTAATTGAATAAAAAATTTAGTATCAATTAATTCAACCCCAACTAAGCTATTAAACACAGATAAAGGAAACACATTAATTGAGGCTCCTAAATCACATAGGGCTTTTGGGATCATCTTAGTTCCATCCAAACAAGGCAAAGTGAACATACATGGATCATTGCACTTCTCGGGGAGCATATTTCGCTGAGACATTCTCATTCACCACAATTTTCCCTTTGACTTGTCTTTCCAACGATGAATTATTTCAGAAACCTCCCGAGCTGTGGGATCTTGATAGTGTGAAGAAATGCCAGATTAACTTCCAGCTTGGGAAAGATGGACATGTAATCCAACATCTGATCCACGAGTTTCTGCTTCTACACCAACGCTTGTATTATGTGAAGTAGCCATTTTAGATAAAAATAAATTCAATTGTCTTTCCAGGATTTGCTTGGGCAAGTGGAGTCAAAGGAAGTGGATTTGCTGGGTAAATTCTTTGATTTGGAGGGCGATAAACCTGCTGATGTGGTTGCTATGGGAACACTGGCGGTTTTGGGTGATTATCATAATTATCCCACTTCATATTTGCGTGATTTTTCCATCCAGGTTTGTACGTGTTGGAGTAAGGATCCCTCTTCTTTTGGTTGTTGTTCCAATTCGTAATCGCATTGCAATCTTCAGTAGGATTTGTTTGAGTATTACATTGCAACGAAATGTGTCCAGATTGTCCACATGCTCCACATATTTGCTCGGCCAAGCTGGCCATGGCTGTCTTCTCCATCATAGAGTTCATCATTTTTTATAGCTTCTCAAAGTGATTATCCTCTCCATACTGTTATCCAGTTCTGTGGAATGAATTTGAATTGGCAAATCTCTTTACAATACGAACTTCTCCATAATCCTTAGTTGCATTAGCCAACTCTTGAATAATTTTTTTAGCATCATTCACTCTGTAACTAGAAAAATTTCCTCCACTAGATGAGTTGACAAAATTCTTTGTAGTGATTATCATACCTTGGTAAAAGTAAGTTAACACGTCTCCTTGGAAAAGTTATGGTTTGGACAACTTTCGATGAGAGCCTTGTAACGAGTCCTATTGGCATTCAATATCTCATCAAACTCTCGTTGGACTCCAAAAATCTCCTTTCGCAAGGCATATTGTCTTTGTAACTGGAAAGTAGTATTCCAGAATGGTTTGCCTCATGGCTGTCTATGTGTTGATAGAGTTCGGGGGCAGACTAGTACAACAGATTTCCTGCATGATCATTGAGTGAAAAAGGAAAGGCAGAGAGATTAAATTTCTCCTTTGTTCCAAGGGTATTCTTTTGAGCATTGCATAATCTCACAAATTCGATCGAAAACGGAATAGATCTTCATTCTTCATTCCATAAAACTTTGGTAAGGCGATAAGCCTATACTTGATCTCAATCCGCTCATTAAGCCCTTCAATCTAGATTGGTGTTGGAAGATCTTCACTGCCATGCCTTCCAAACTGATCTAGCCTCGGATTATTCTGATCGTCGGCCATCTTCTCGAGTCCAGTCTCGATTTTCACTTTAAAAAAAAGTTATGCTAGGCTAAGAATAACGTCTTCAGAGTTAGCGGCTTTGGCAGTTGCTGTTGAAGTGAGCTGCTTTGGCAGTTGATGTTGTAATTGCATTGGGCAGATGAAGTGCATTGGTTTGGCAGTTGTTGTTGTTGCGGCTTTGTCTCCTTCCTTAGCCTCCTTACAGTTCTTTTGATATCTGAATCAAATACAAGGTTCGGGTTGGAAGACCTGTTCGTAAGCTAGTTATAACACAAAAGATCAAAAGCTAAACACGGTTAATTATAAACACCATTCCCCGACAACGGCGCAAATAGGTGATCGTAGTTTCCACACAAAATAAAATTCCTGCACACAATCAGATTCTTGTAATTAGTATAGAACAGTGTCGAACTCAGGGAACAGTAGTATTCGAATATATCTTTCCTTTTGATCCAAGTTTTGGTGATGACACCACGCATAAATTTTTGGTTTACTACCTAGGCAAATGAATTTAAACAACATAATAGTAAATTGAGAGAAAGCAAGTAGAGAATGGTTGACTCCACTCAAGTAACTCATATAAGACAACTACTTCGATCATTGATGCATAGATTTAATTAATTCCTAAGATCAACCAGTTATAGGATACAGTGTTGGACACATACATACCTAAATTCCTACTTACATAGTCCGTATTAGCTTGTTGAATAAATTTCCAATTACTCCCTAACCTAACCACAACCTAGTTGTCGAACAATCCTACATTTAATGTTTAGATAACATTATGATGAAGGAACTTGATTTTAATCTTTACCATTGTTGGACAAGCTGACACAGATGGTTAACCTACTTAATTCCACTACCGTTACGATAGCTTCGCCACTTAAGTTGTTGATCAATTTGGCACTAATCTTCATAACCTAGATTGATTAGGTTTAAGTTAAACCAATTAAATCTTTCTACCCCGAATTAAGTTGAAACATTAGTCTTTAATTACTACGTCCAGTTAGATCTCACAAATTTTGTATCTCATACTCGTCACCCTCGCCGAAGCCCTAAAAGATTAGCTACGCATGATTAACTTGGACAAGCAGAAAGCGTAACGAACATGTTGAAAGCATAATTTATAGTACGAGAATCTAAAAGCATGCAACATAAATTAAAAGTGCGAGAAACATAAAGGAGAGAATACCATAAACCTTGAAAATGAACTAAAACTGAAAATCTAAAATCTTCTGAAAATTAAGCATAAGTATGCAACATGCTATTCAGTAAGGCAACAGTTTAGGCAAGCAGACAGTAACCATAAGAGATAAATACCTCAGCATGGAAGGAGATTTTCTTAACATTCAAACTAGGCAAGGCAGATTATAAACAATCTGATTTCATACTTCCCTTTCTTTCTTTCTTTCAAAAGGTGCTCTTTTTTCTTTTCTTTTTTTCTTTTCTTTTTCTGCACGTTCAACATTTTTTTTAGCCCCCCTTCTCCTATTTTTCTTTTCAGTACCACACTCTGCCTAGCCAAACTAACAGCCGACAGAGTTCAGAATATATAACAGCACAACTCGAGAGGGGGGGAGGGGGGCAAGTATCATTTTAACAATCTATCTCGAACAAATCACGTAAAATTTCGTCAAGTAACAATTGCCTTCAAATTATGAATTACAACAACAAACACATGCATACATCGTGTCAAGAGAAAGGTTTTGAAAGGCTTGACTTCTTTAAATAACTCATGAAAGAACAATTCAAGGCTTCAAAGTGCTAACTAGGGCTAAGCAAAGGTAGGAATTGAAAGAATTAAAAGCTTAAATTGGTTAACCTTAATTTGCCTTCTATCATTTATCACACATGACCACAAGCTATGGAGACTTTGTAACATATCACTCTCAAGAAAATACTGGGAAGTGTCCCATTTTAAAGCTCAAAACTCTCTTTAGTGATGTGGTTTAAAAAGTTAAATTTTAAAATGTCTAAACTCCCCATCCCAAGCCACATACAAAATCCTCCATAGTAAGAGAGAATACACTCCAATCATGCATAGTTCAGTTAAGAAAGCCTGCAAAAACTTGGGCAGATTTAACATAAAATCACATCAAAATCATGAAATACCCAACATACTTTGACCTAGGACGAATGACACAAACCTTAAACAACCTCCTCAGACTTCAACCTTGCTCGCCCTCGAGCAAGTAAAAGAAAACAGAGAAGCATGCATTGGAAATAAACACAAGCACGCAAATGAAATAAACACAAGGATTGAAATAGAAACAAAAACAAAAAAAGAAATAAAAAAATAACTGACTAGTTAATGGCATCACCGGTTCTTCAGCTCGTCCAAGCAAGCTATCACCTCCTTCTGAAACTCATCCAGCTGCTTCTCAAGCTTATCCAACTTTGCCTCTATCCAACCAAACCTGTCCTACTCCTCCTCCTACCCTACACCAACGGATTGGCTCGGTACACTAGGTCCCGGCCTAAAGAACTTGTACAGACCTTCAGTTCCAACATAGGTCAGCTTGGCTGACCTCAACCGACTAAGGCTCATAGTAGTAGGAGGATCGCATATAGACAGTGGTACACGAGATATTAAAGCAAAGTTGTGAACAAAGAAAGTAGCAAGCAAGTGACAAAGGGTATGTGTTGGGAGATGATTCAGTAGCCTAGTGCTCAGTAGATTTGAATGATCTCAAAACCCTACTTTGATTGATGAACCATTCAATTGTATTTGTTTTGTATCTGTCTCTGAGAGTTTCAGACTCAGTAGACATTCTTCCTCCATGTTTAAGGTGTTCAGTTCTGTCTGCTGATTCTTTAGTAGACTATCAGCCTCAGTACTATGAGAAGAAGACTCAGTAGTGCTGGATTCAGCAGGAGCAGCATACTGAAAGGAGTTATTAGAACTGGACTCAACAGGAGCAATTCACTGAACTCAGAGTTGATCTTCAGTAGAGCTAGACTCAGCAGGAGTATGCTACTGAACATGGATCAGACTCAGCAACGGACAGACAGTCTCCTGACTGTTAGAGATCTTATAAGTCAAATCAGTAGAGTCATACGAGGTATAGAGAAGTCAGTTTCAGATCTGTCTTGAAGTCTGTTTGTCTCACCTACTTTCTTCAGCCTCGACCAATGACAAGCAGCCAACTGTCTACTTTCTGATTAAAGTTGCTAGTTAACACTTTTCCGGAAATGGAGGGAAAAGACTCTGCCACAATACTTTGAAAGAGCCGTTAGCTACCCAAAAGGGAGAGACATGGATCATCGTCTCCAACGGATCTTTCCATGTCTCTCATCTACAAATAGAGGGAAGATTTCAAATCAAACCTCACGACACATACTAAGAACACACGAGCATTTACGAGCAACTCAGAATCGACCTAAAGCTTTTCGCAAGATCTTCAAAGAGTGATTCATAGTGAAAGGCGACATTCTTGCTCAAAAGGGAACCGAGCTGAATCATACTATAAGCCTCTAGTATCCAAGCGACTGAATACGAACCCAGAGTATATACTTTACCGTTTGTCGCTCTAGAAGCCACTTTCTCGTTCCCTTCCCTCTAACCTAAGCTCAGTAGACCCTATCTATAGCTTAGATCGAAGGAGTTCATCCTTGAACTATTCTTTATTGTAAAGAACTCCTTCATAGTTGGAGAGTTTGTCAAACACTTCAGTTTGATACCTTGTAAACTCAGACTTGCTGAGTATAAATCTCAAGGCCAGTGTTTGTCCAGTGCACAAACCGACTGAGATTAACTCAATATAATAAAATAGCCTCCTGATCTTTTCGGGACAGTGGACGTAGGATTGTAGGATCCGAACCACTTTAAAATCGCTTGTGTTCTGGTGCTTTGTTTACTGTTGCATTGCTTACTAGTCATACTAAAAATATCTTTCAAATCATTCAACTGTGTTTCAGCTAAGCTTAATAGACTGCACTAATATACTGAAACAGATTTCCTAAAAATGTTTTTTAACTCAATTGAATTGGGCCTACACATTTCCGCACTCTACTGAACTTCTACTGAACGGTACTGAATTCTGACCTAAGTCAGCTAACAGGCCTCAGTGAAGTCAGTCACTCTGCTATGCGATTCAGAACAGCTTATCTAGTCTACTGAACTTGTTCAGTACGACATCTTCCTGAAAAGGACTGTTCGCGTTTTAAGTTGAGAAAGTTTTCAGGTGTATTCACCCCCCCCTCTACACCTAAACATTTATCTCGGGACCAACAATTGGTATCAGAGCAGGACTTCTCTAAGACTTTTGTTTTCTGAAACTGGTCTACTTAAACGGATCTCAAAAACATTTTCACTGCATATCATTCTTTATTCATATCATAATCTACAATGTCGTATATGTCAGGAATCAGCATGGTACCCATGTTCTCAGTAAAGAACTACGAAGTATGGCGAGCCTGAATGGATGCTCATCTGACTTCCCTCCACGATAGCATGACAGAGGTACTGGAAGACGGACCTATCGTTCCTATGATTGATAGTGTCTAAACCCAGGATCTAGTACAAGGAGGTGACATGGTGACCGGGAAGAAGATCCCTAAAGACAGAAGTCTTTTCACCCTTGAAGAGAAGAAGCTTCACAATCTAGACCGAGTTGCCTGAAACGCCATACTGACCACCCTGAGGGATTCCTATCTCGGAAGAGTTCAGGACTGCAAGTCCACGAAGGAACTCTGGGATGCTCTAGTGCTACTTAGTCGGGGACTCAGAAGATCAAGGCAAAAAAACTGGCGCTGGAACTTCAGAAGTTGGAGAGACTGTCTCTCATGCCTGGCGACACCATTTAAGATCTTAACGTCATATTTACAGATCTGATGAACACTATCAACATGCTTGGGAAGACGTTTTCAAACCGAGAAATGAATCTCAAGATATTGAGAGCACTGTCGGACGGACATTGGACTCCATTCGCTACATTGCTGAGACATTCTGACCTTGATATTGTTTCTCCTGATCATATCTTTTCAGAATTAAAAGCAGAGGAGTTCGAGTTCGGTCTACCCCAAAGGAAGCAGCGAGCTGAAGCTGACACTCAAATCGACCATGCTTTCAAAGCATCTGTCAACACAGCGGCTCCCGCGTCTAGCAAGGCAGAACCTTCACTCAGTGATCTACAAGAAGGAAACCTAGCTAAGAAATACGCACTGCTTGCTGTGAAGTATCAGAAGGAGAAGGAGAGGCGCAGAAAACTCTCTGGAGTCATCAGAGACTCAAAGGGTAAGTCAGAATATACACCCAAGCGCACTCCTGAATCACATACTTCTGATTGCAGGAAACAGGAGGACTCAGCTCAGTCGAAAGACAGCGAGAGCAAAGAAGACAGAGTCACCACCTGCTACAACTGCAAGAAGCCAGGACACTATCAATATGATTGTCCTGAGCTCAGTACTGCTGAGAGAGCAGCACGCAAAGCTCGAAGGGAGAAGTTCATCAAGAAGCGTGAAGCATATATTGCTGGTGAACTCTCAGACGACTCAGATGAAGTCGACTCCTTCATGGATTCATCAGACGATGAAGCGGCATTCATGGCCTTAGAGCTTAAAGAAGATGCTGAAAAGTGTCTCATGGAAGAAGAAGAGGATGAGGTAAACTCTCACGCTCCATTTAACTCCTCTTCACACTGCACACACGACACTATTTCAGGTGCAGAAGAGAATATGGATATCTCGATCGCATATGAAGAACTATTAGACGAGCAGATTCAGATGAACTTGCAGCTCAGTAAAACTCTTCAGGAGTTGGATACCCTAGAAGTGGAGAATCAGAGACTTTCTCAGGAAAGTCAGGTTGCTTCTGAGTCAGAAGGACTTGTGTTGAGACTCAGAGAGGAGATTAACTCTCTGATGACCAAGTCTCAACATCAAGAAGATCAGATCTCAGTATTGACCAATGACTTGACTCAGAAGGATACTGAACTGAGTCTACTGAAGCAAGAGTTGTCAGGACTTCAGATCGAGCATGAAATGCTTAAGAAGAGTGATGATGTTTGGAGGAATCTGATGACAGAGCGGTACATGGGCGTTGAAAAGAAGCTTGAGGCAATGCTAGCCAGCAACAAGCCTAAGAACAAACAGAAGATGAAGGCACCTCAGCCTAGCTATCAACATTCTGACAAGAAGATTAGCTCAAAATCATCCCTGCTTAGTCAAGGGGGAACTAGCAGAGTTAAGTGGGCTGATCAGTATAGACCTCCGCAGCTGACACATCCAACACAGTATGGGCATATTATTATAATCCTATAGTCAGAAGAGGATCCAAAAGTCAGAAAAGGAAGAAGAAAGACGTTCAGAAGGCCAAGGTCAGCAGTTCACCAACTCAGAATATTATGACTCCTGAAACTGTGAAGCCTCAGAAGTCAGCATCGACCAGTGCAGTGGTCAAATATGTTGATCAAAGTGGAAAGAAACTGTCTGAGACCACAAGGGTGGTGAGACAGATTTGGGTTTCCAAAACTAAAATCTAAGGACCCAAAATCAAAAATAAAGGGTACACGAATATAATTTTGTTTTGCAGGTGCACAAGGACCCTTGGTATGTGGACAACATATGCTTAAGACATATGACATACAAGAGGAACCTACTGAAGAATTATACTACTGAAGAAGGACCCAAAATCGAGTTTGGAGACAATGCAAAAGGCTATAACAGAGGCTCTGGAACTCTCAACATTGGAACCGCTACAGTTCCAAGAGTATCATATGTTGAAGGACTTCAACATAATCTTCTCTCTGTTAGTCAATTTTGTGATAACTCGAATAGAGTGATTTTTTACGCTTGTTTCTGTGATGTCATTGATAAATCTACAGGGAAAACAGTGTTATCAGGTTCGCGCAAAAATAATATCTATGTAGCTGACTAAAACTCAGCTGAACCTGAAGCTTGCTTGCTAGCGAAGAACGATAACAGAACAGGGTGGCTCTCGCACAGAAGACTCAGCTATCTTAACTTCAAGATGCTCAACAAGCTAGCTAGAAACGTTCTAGCAAGAGGACTGCCGAATGACGTATTCAGCAAAGACACTCAGTGTGAAGCATGTCTGAAGGGAAAACAAACAAAGAAGCAAAATTCGCCTGTTCCATCGCCTTCCATTGATGGAATCCTTCAGCTGCTACATATGGATTTATTTGGTCCAGTCTCTCCAGTGACGATCAGAGGCAAGAGGTATGCTTTAGTGGTCATTCATGACTACTCGCGCTACACAAGGGTCATATTTATTGCCAACAAATCTGATTTTAAAACAGAGTTGCCTACGCTTCTGAAAATGCTCAGTGTCGAGAAGAAAATCAGAAAGATACGTTCAGATAAAGGAACTGAGTTCCTAAATTCATTGGTGGAGGAGTTCTGTAAAGCTGAAGGCATAGAGCAAGAGACGTCTGTTGCGACGCCTCAACAAAATGGGATTGCTGAGAGGAAGAACAGAACACTCAAAGAAGCAGCAAGAACCCTGCTCGCTGACTCAGGACTTCCATCCAAATTCTGGGCAGAAGCAACTGACACTTCATGTTACACTCAAAACAGATCTCTACTGACTAAGCAGCATCAGAAGACACCATATGAATTATGGAACGGCAGGAAGCCTTTCTTATCTTATTTCCATATTTTTGGGTGTTCGTGCTTTATCCACAATAATGGAAAGGATCAGTTAAAGACTTTTGATAGCAAGTCAGATCAGGGAGTCTTCTTAGGATACTCCCGGGTCAGCAAAGCCTTCAGAGTTTTTAACTACCGGACCCTTTATGTGGAGGAAATCCCTCATGTTGTTTTTAATGAGTTTGCTATTGAAGACAGGAGCAGAAATTCAAAATCAGATTCTGAGGACATCATTAAGCAACTACAGGATCTGAACCTAAAAGATAAAGTTGAAAAGATCCAGCTGTGTTGGGATGATGATTCAGAAGAGGAAATTGAAGATAAGACTACTGAATCTTAGCCAGCAGCAGAAGTAGCTGAACAGAATGACTCTACTGAACAGAGTTAATCCCAGGTAACTCAGGTCGATGAAGAAACCCAAGTGGAAACTGAGACCTCTACTGAGGAAAATAATTCAGGGGGAACAAATGAAGTTCCTGAGCTGAATGCCCCTGAGCTTAGTGACTCAGTAGACCTAACTCTCGTAACTAAATTACTTCAATCTCAGAATAGTACAACTGAAATGCCTAACTCACCTACTATCTGTGTTGAACAAATTTCGGATGAAGAGTTGAAACATCGTCGATCGTGGCTGGACGCTGACACTTTTGACTTAATTATTGGAGATCCTCCAGCTAGTATAAAGACAAGATCCAGATTATGTCAGGGAGAAAGCGCATTATATTCCTGCTTCTAGTCTACTGAAGAACCTCAGTCAGTTGAGGACGCACTTAAGGATGCTGATTGGATCATAGCTATGCAGGAGGAGATGAAACCAGTTCGTGAGAAACGAAGTATGGAAGCTTGTTGAAAGACCCCGACATCAACATGTGATCGGAACTAAATGGGTCTTCAAGAACAAGAGAGATGAAAACAACGTCATAGTAAGGAACAAAGCGAGACTCGTGGCAAAAGGCTACTGTCAAGCCGAAGGGATAGAATTCGACGAAACTTTCACTCCAATTTCAAGATTGGAGGCAATCAGACTATTCCTAGCCTACGCAACACATCAACGCTTCAGTGTTTATCAAATGGATGTGAAGTCTGCGTTCCTGAACGGCGTGCTGAAAGAAGAAGTCTATGTAGAACAGCCTCCCGGCTTTCAGTAGGGACATCAGGTTTATAGACTCAGAAAGTGTTGGTCCCGAGAGAAAATGTTCAGGTGTAGAGGGGGGGGGGGTGAATACACCTGAAAACCGATTTCTCAACTTTAAACGCGAACAGTCCTTTTCAGGAGGATACCATACTAAAAAAATTCAGCAGACCAAATAAGCTGTTTTGAATCGCGTGGCAGAGTGACTAACTTTACTGTGGTCTGCTAGCTGACTAGAGTCAGAATTCAGTACCGTTCAGATAAAGTTCAGTAGTGCGGAAATGTGTAGGCCCAAATACAGTTGAGTTAAGAAGACGTTTTTAATAAAATAGTTTCAGTATGTTAGTGCAGTCGATTAAGCTTCCTGAAACTCAGTTGAATGATTTTAAAGATATTTTCAGTATGCACAACAATCAATGCAACAGTAAATAACGAACACAAAGAACACATATGATTTTTAAAGTGGTTCGGATCCAACAATCCTACGTCCACCGTCCCGAAAGATCAGGAGGCTATGTATTATACTGAGATAGTCTCAGTTGGTTTGTACACTGTACAAACACTAGTCTTGAGATTTATACTGAGCAAGTCTCAGTTTACAAGGTATCATACTAAGTGTTTGAAAAACTCTCCAACTATGAAGGAGTCCTTTACAATAAGGATCAGTTCAGATATGAACTCCTTCATCTAAGCTATAGATATGATCAGCTGAGCTTAGGTTAGAGGGATAGGGAATGAGAAAGTGGCTTCAAGAGCGACGAATGGCTAAGTATAGACTTGGGTTCGTGTTCAGTCGCTTGGATACTAGAGGTTATATAATTCTGGTTCAGCTTGCTTCCCTATGAGCAGGGATGTCATCTTTCGCCGGAGATTACTTCTTCGAACTTCTTACGGAAGACTTAAGACGTTTGTGAGTTGCTCTTTAAATGCTATGTGTTTGCAATTCGCTTGTGTATCATTGGTTCACTCGTGAGCTTCAATTTGAATTGTATCGCTCTATTTATAGAGTAGAGGCAAGGATAGATCCGTTAGAGACGATGATCCTTGTGTCTCTCTCTTTTGGGTAGCTAACGCCTCTTTGAAAGTATGGTTGCAGTTAGGGGTGTAACGGTTCGGTTCGATTCGGTTTTTTATCGATTTTAGGAACCGAACCAAACACATAGAAATGGTTCGGTTTGGTTCGGTTCGATGGATTTTTCAATATCGAAACCGAACCGAACCGAACCGCTTATAAATGGTTTGGTTCGGTTCGGTTCGGTTCCTCGGTTCACCTTTTTATTTTTTTATTTATTTTTTAAATCCAAAATAATGCAAGAATAATAGTTTATATGATGTCACTCATTCCGAACTCACAATTATAGAATTGTTACTCCTTTTTCTTCATTTGTATAGATTAGAATTGATTTTAACTAAAATCTAATATCTAAATCCAATAATATTCTCATATAAAAAAGACAAATATTAAATAAAAAAATTAAAAAATAGGATATTGGTTCGGTTCGGTTCGAACCGTTCAAAAATTCTTGAAACCGCGAACCGAACCGAATGTAAACGGTTTCCAAAAAAATAAACCGAACCAAACCGCGAAACCGAACCGAACCGTGTTTTCGGTTTGGTTCGGATCGGTCCGGTCGGTTTCACGGTTCGGAGCGGAACCACTTACACCCCTAGTTGCAGTGTCCTTTCCCTCCATTTCTGGAAAGTTGTTGACTTGCAGCTTTAATCAGAATATGGATAGCTGACTGCTTGTCATTGGTTGAGGTTCAGGAAAGTAGGTGAGACAGAACAGACTTCAAGGAGATCTGAAGTTGACTTCTCTCTTCCTCGTATTGACTCTGCTGTTTTGACTTTAGAGAATCCTGACAGTCAGAAGACTGTCCAGCCGTTGCTGAGTCTGATCTCTATCCAGTAGCATGCTCCTGCTGAGTTGGCTCTATTGAAGATCAACTCTGAGTTTAGTGAACTACTCCTGCTGAGTTCAGTTCCACTGACTCCTTTCAGTATACTACTCCTACTGAGTCCAGTGATTCGAGTCTTCTACTTAGTCCGAGGCGGGTAATCTCCGAGCGCCTGAACCAGATGAAGAGTGTCTACTGAGTCTGAAACCTCAGAGACAGAACAAAACAGGTTACAACTGAATGGTTCATCAGCCAAGATAGGGTTTTGGGATCTTCAAATCTTCTGTGAATATTCAGAGCACAGCGCTACTGAGTTATGTCTCAACTGATTGTGAGAAGACTGAATCATCTCCCAACATTTTCCCCCTATTTGATGATGCCAAAACCTAACACTATGACTTATCAGAAACAGAGCTCCTTACAAGTATTACAAGTAGAACCAGTGGAGTTTGTTCTTCATGTCCTAGACTACTGAGGGAAGAAATATCAGAACCTATACAGAAAACTAATCAACAATTTCCCTCTTTCTAACAACATTTCCCCCATCCAAGCAATCTAACAGATCAGAATCTATCTAAGTAAAAACTGATAGAATATAACATTACTCAGTGAGTGTGTGAGTCAGTAATCACTTGAGTGATTCTGTGTGTTAAGCATAAAAACAAACAAGGCCATATAGACAATAAGGAATTGTCAGGGCTGACAACAGTGATGATTTTTATATATATGAAGAATTGTCAGTACAGTTACATCAACTGCTATACTAAGGAAAGACAAAACAGAAATTACAGGAAACATTGAAGCTAACTATCATCTGAACTGCTTAATCCTGTCTTTGAAGTCCTTTGATTTAGATTCAGGAAGGGGCAGTCCATACATCCTATATGTGATCTTCCTCAGCTTCAGTATCTCTGAAAAGTCTGCAGGATCATCTTCTTCTAAGCATTTGGCTTCAGCAGCATCTTTGATCTCTTTCTTAATAACTCCATAGTGAAACGAGCCATCTAATTTCAGTGGGGGCGGCATGATTCTTGGAGCTGGGACTCTGACATCGATCTTGTCTGCTATGGCCTTCTGATCTCTGGCAAATATTTCTACGTAGGTCCTCTGAAGCCATTCAGCAAATGCGACAGATTTGTGCTTTTCAGGCTAGTACCTCCAGAAGTAATATCCCTTTACGTAATCAGCCTTCAGTGACTCCAACCTTTGAGTTCTTTCCTATGGCATCCATTCATCAACTCTTGGCCATCTGTGGAGTTTGAGGTCAGTAGGCTTCCTGAATCTTCTGTATTTGTAAGGAATGTCTGCCTTTTCAGGAATCCTCTGGCTTCCTTCTTTTTCAGCTTTCAGCCTCAGAGCTTCTAAGTCTTCTAGTCTGAGCCTTTCTCTAGTTGCTTCTATCTGTCTTGCTTCTTCTCCTCTGTACATATACCTCTCTATCTGAGCCCAAATCTCTTACATTTCAAGATCTTGTTCCTTCGAAGGGACATAGGAGGGTACATGAGGTTCTTCTTCTGAATCAGCAGGAGTTGTTGATTTTTCTTTTGAAGTGCCCTGCTGACCAGTTGTCTGCTGCTGTTCCTTTTCTTTTTCCTTCTCTTTATCTGCCTCATCCCTCAGCTTCAGAGTTCTGGGAGGCAGTCTGGGTCCAGTCTTTCTTCCACCTGTTGGAGCCTTAGTCTTGCCTTTGGCTGGCTTCTTCTTTGGCTTGTTTGCAGCCTCAGCCTCAGCAATTTCTCTTGCTAATTTTTCATCGGCAGCAATCTGAGCTTCCTCCTCCGGAGTGACATACCTGTTAGGTCCATTCTTTTTAGAGGGAGGGGTTGGAAGCGTCAGAATTTTCTTACCTTTTCCGACAACTGGAGGAGGCAGAGGAACCTCTTCCTCTTCTGACTCCTCTTCTGCGTACTCAACAATCTCCTTGATAATGTCAGATAGAGTTTGGGTCGCCTGAGTAGCAGAGTCCTTGGGTCCTGAGCCGCTTGGGCCGTCTCAGCAGACACTACATCGCCTGCTGCTGAGACACCCTGGGCCTCGCCAGACTGAGTTGAGGGACCAGTGGGAGCAGTTTGCTGACTCCGAGTTACTCCTGCTACTGTCCTCACTCATTTCGGTACCTTCAGTACCTTTCCTTCTTGTATCTCTCCTTTTCCTTCCTCCTTTTTGGCATCAACAAATACGCCAGGTGTGGGAACAGATACCTTCTTGTCCAGACTTTTGTAAGCTGCTGCTAAATCGTCCAAGGCATACTGCAGCATAGTCAGTCGTTCATGCAGCTTGTTCCTCTCTTCAGTGAGTTGTTCCCTGTATTTCTTGTGAGAAGCGTCGGCTGCTGTATGGATATTCTGCAAATGTTTATCCACTCTCTCTTCTATTGCCTTCTGAATAGATTGGAGCCTGAGGTTTGAGGCCTGAGAGATGGAGGAGACTGATTTAGTATGAGCTGTCTGGGCGGCCTTATAATCTTCAAGAAGTGTTTCTTGGCCAGCCTGAATCATCTTCAGTTGCTCTTCGAAGTCGGCTCTTTGTGCGGCGAGTGCGTCAGTCAGGATCGTGGAGAAATTAGGGACATGTGAGTTCTGGATGGTTGTTCTGAGTCCCTTAATTTCCGCACTATGAGCCTGGCCTGAATGGTCTGCCTCCACGTCGTGTGGATGGCGCGAGCGAGGAGTCGGTTCTGAGTCCCTTAACTTGTCAGGGCCCTAGCCACTGACTTTGAGCGTCGGCTTCTTGGGCTGGGCGCTACCTCGAAGGCAGATTCAAGTAGCAGCTGAGAAGGTTCTGTTGACTTCGAGGTACCAACCGCCGACTGTCCTTGACCACGGATGCTGAGAGGTGGTTCAGCAGTAGATGTGGGAGCATCCTTGTCCAGTTGAATTCCCTCATCAGGCTTCTCATGGCCTGAATCAGGGGGTGGGTCCTGACCATCTGGATCAGACCCATCTGAGGGTGCCGATGCCGAAATGGGTTGGCGGTCGTTCAACATGGCTAGCATGGCAGCCCTCAAGTCTTCTAAGGAGAAGACATCGGATGGCTCTGAGTAGCCAATCTTGCTCCTTATCAGTAGCTCCTCCTCGTGGAGCTGTTCACAAGAGTGGTGTTCGATTAAGCGGTTCAGATTGTGCCACTCCTAGAACCGGATCAGCATGTGGAGCCTAGCCTGCCTTGCAAGTAGAATGAGGTCAGTGTGGCTGGCTATCTCCAGGATCTTTTCAACAATCTCTTGGGAGGCTCTAGATTGAAGAGCTGAAGCCTCTATCCCGAGTAATTCTGACTCAGAAGCAGTCTCCGAATCTTCAACTTCGATGGGAGACGGCTGCTTCTCAGCAGAAGGAATGCTGCTCAGTAGAGGGACGTCCAAGGGGCTCTGAGATGTAGGAATAGGTTCAGCTTGGACCCCTTGGTCCATTGTCTCGCCTCGTTCAGTGGAGACGGCCTTCTCCACTGATGGAGTCTTCTCGGATAACTCAGACTCATCCCTCAGCTGCAGAGGTGGTTCAGCAACCACGACCTCTGGCACTACCTCCGCTATGACCTCACTGACTTTCTTCAGCCTCTTGGTCAGAGTTTTCGGAGTAGATTTAGGAGGAGACCTCTTCTTAGTGGGAGTGGAGGTCTTCTGAGCTTCGGACTTGGGATCAGCAGGCCCTGATCCAATCTACTGAAGGGCCGCTGCCCTGCTCTGGAACCGGACCTTCTTTGTGTTGAAGTATTGGTTATCAGCAAAAGTGATGTTGTTCGTTCCGCAGAAATCTTCTATCATTACTGATAGCTTCAGTCCATATAATAGTTTTCCCTTCACAGCAAGGCGAAAACTTTTCTTGTCGAATTTGGCGGACTGCATCATGAATTCTTTCAGGAAGAATTTTGTCCAGTTGATCTTTGCACGATCATGTATGGACATCATAAGCTGAAACTTCGGCCTTGACACCTGATCAAAGGACCCGGCCTGACTCGTCAGCAACTGAGTCACTATGTAGGCCAACGCTCTGTACTGAGGAAGCATGGCATTCTTCGGGAATGCGGCTCTGAACGTGGTAGGTTTCCCATAGAATTCAAATAGGTATTCGTCCATCAGGTAGTCTTTGTAGGCCACGGTGCTGAATCCCTCACTGGGGAGTTGGAAGCTTCTCTGAAGGGCTTCTCTGATCGACATCTGTTTGATCTCAGTAATTGCACGGGAGGGGTCTCTAACTGAATGAACTATGTAACGGCAACGGATGTCCCCCTCAACTGAGTCCAAGTTCAGATAGAGCTCAGCTATCTGGCGCGGGAGGAAATATGATGGCTTCCTCGACAGAAAACCTTCGAGGCCAGTCTCTCTGAGAGCGTAGAATATATCCTCCATGTAGTCAAGTTCACAAGCATCGAACTCCATCATAGGCTCGCACCAGACTCGATCCTTTTCCAGGATCTCTTGCATATCTTCAGGGACGATTATGTGAGTTCCTGTCATATTCAGTAATCTGCAAGAACAATAGATCAGTATCGAATAAAAAAATATAGAAATTAACGTATACATACTGAATGATCATGAAAAGTTTACCAAAGATTTTTTCGAGATTTTTGAAAATAAGTTTGCAAGGAGGCAAGGATTTTCTCAGAAAAACTAGAGTTCGAAAATATGCAGAGTGGAAATGGCGGTTTCTAAACTTTGAACGTGTTTATATATGTTAAAGAAGATGAATAGTTAATAATCCACGGTTCAGTTTGAAATAGCTTTTTGAGATGGTCGGCCAGGATTTAGGGTTATAAAATAGGTAATGATCAATTTAGCCGCCTAAGTCAAAATACAGTTGTAAATAGCCAAAGAAGTAATTTGATACGACATACATTAAATGCGCCGTAGTGTTCAACATACTTTACATAGAATATCTTGTATTTAATGTAGACCGTTATATTAAATGACATTTTCTAAGGCATTGAATACGAAGCTGAATCCGAGTCATAAAAGCACAGAATATTTCATTGGCTACTGAGTAGAGATACGCAAATCTGTCAGCTGAACATTGTAGTCAGCAGATACCTCTTGGGTTGCTGAGTCTCTACGTACTGAATTTACTCAGTACTAAGAGTGAACATTCCCCCTTGTTGAATGCTCCTCTCCTCAATCCACATACTGACTGGAGTCCGTAGGGTCCAGCAGACCTAGCTCTACTAAAAGTTCTCTGAATTTGGCTTCAGCTAGAGGTTTGGTCAGTATATCTGCCCTTTGGTGGTCAGTATGGATCTTTTCCATCCTGATATCCTTCTTTTTGACATGATCACGAATGAAGTGGTGTCTGATGTCCACGTGCTTGCATCTCGTATGAAGTACAAGATTCTGAGTGATTACAATTGCACTAGTACTGTCGCAGAAGATCGGCACTTCATACTGAAAAACATCATAGTCGCGTAGCTGCTGTCTCAGCCAAAGGATTTGGGTGCAGCAACTTCCGGCAGCCATATATTCAGCTTCAGTAGTTGACGTCGCTACTGAGTGATGTTTCTTTGAAAATCATGAAATCAGCTTACTGCCAAGGAACTGACACATTCCAGAAGTTGACTTTCGGTCAATTCTACATCCTGCATAGTCAACATCTGAATAATCAGTTAGTTCAATATTATCATCAGCTGGATACCATAAACCCATGTCAGGTGTTCCTCTGAGATAGCGGAGAATCTTCTTTGCTGAGTCCATATGACTTTGCTTAGGATTCGCTTAAAACCGAGCGCAGACACCTACAACATAAGTTATGTCAGGTCGAGTAGCTGTTAAGTATAATAATGAACCTATAATAGTAGGAAATTCAGTTCGGTCTACTGATAGTCCCTCTTTATCAAGATCGATTTTCATGTTCGTGTTCATCGGGATCTTGATTGGTTTGCCAGATGTGCAACCGAATTTCTTGATGAGGTCTCGAGTGTATTTGCCTTGATTGATGAATGTTCCCTTCTTAGATTGTTCGACTTGAAAACCGAGGAAATAGTTCATCTCTCCCATCATTGACATCTCGAACTTATCCTTCATCATCTTCTCAAACTGCTGACACATGATGACGTTCTTTGAACCGAAGATTATGTCATCTACGTAGATCTGCACAAGTAAAATGTTGTCTTCGAGTCGAATGCTGAATAATGTGCGGTCTACTGTGCCTTTTTGAAAACCTTTCTGAAGAAGAAACTCAGATAGGGTATCGTTCCAAGCCATAAGTGCTTGTTTTAACCCATACAAAGCCTTTCTGAGTCTGTAGACCTGATGTCCCTGCTGAAAGCCGGGAGGCTGTTCTACATAGACTTCTTCTTTCAGTACGCCGTTCAGGAACGCAGACTTCACATCCATTTGATAAACTCTGAACCTCTGATGTGTTGCGTAGGCTAGGAATAGTCTGATTGCCTCCAATCTTGCAACTGGAGCGAACGTTTCATCGAAATCTATCCCTTTAGCTTGACAGTAGCCTTTTGCTATGAGTCTTGCTTTGTTTCTTACGATAACGTTGTTTCATCTCTCTTGTTCTTAAAGACCCATTTAGTTCCAATCACATGTTGATGTCGGGGTCTGTCAAAAGCTCCCAAACTTTGTTCTCGTGAACTGATTCAGCTCCTCCTGCATGGCTATGATCCAATCAGCGTCCTTAAGTGCATCCTCAACTGACTGAGGTTCTTCAGTAGACAAGAAGCAGGAATATAAAGCGCTTTCTCCCTAACAGAATCTGGATCTTGTCTTTACGCTTGCTGAAGTATCTCCAATAATCTGATCAGAAGTGTGAGCGTCCAGCCACGATCTATGATGTTTCAACTCTTCATCTGAAATTTGTTCAACACAGATAGTAGGTGAGTTAGGCATTTCAGTTGTACTATTCTGAGATTAAAGCAATTCAGTTACAAGAGTAGGGTCTACTGAGTCACCAGGTTCAGGGGGATTTAGCTTAGGAATATCATTTGTTCCCCCTGAATTATTATCCTCAGTAGAGGTCTCAGTTACCACTTGAGTTTCTTCATCGACCTGAGTTACCTGGGATTGACTGTTCAGTAGAGTCAATCTGTTCATCTACTTCTGCTGCTGGCTGAGATTCATTAGACTTGTCTTTAGTTTCTTCATCTGAATCATCATCCCAACATAGCTAGATCTTTTCAACTTTATCTTTTAAGCTCAGATCCTGTAGCTTCTTAATGATGTCCTCAGATTCAGGTTTAGATTTCCTGCTCCTGTCTTCAGTAGCAAACTCGTTAAAAACAACATGAAGGCTTTGCTGACCTGGGAGTATCCTAAGAAAACTCCCTGGTCTGACTTGCTATCAAAAGTCTTCAACTGATCCTTCCCATTATTATGGATAAAGTACGAACACCCAAAAATATAGAAATAAGATAAAGAAGGCTTCTTGCCGTCGTCTTCACACTGCACACATGACCCTATTTCTAGTCTGAGTCGTCTGACTAGAAACCCTCTAGCAAGAGGACTGCCGAATGAAGTATTCAGCAAAGACACTCAGTGTGAAGCATGTCTGAAGGGAAAGAAAACAAGGAATCAAAATCCTCCTGTTCCATTTCCTTCCACGGATGGAATCCTTCAACTGCTACATATGGATTTATTCGGTCCAGTCTCTCCGGTGACGATCAGAGGCATGAAGTATGCTTTAGTGGTCATTGATGACTACTCGCGCTACACATGGGTCATATTTATTGCCAACAAGTCTGACGTCAAAACAGAGTTACCAACGCTTCTGAAAAAGCTCAATGTCGAGAAGAACACCAAGACATCAAGATACGTTCAGACAGAGGAACTGAGTTCCTGAATTTTATGGTAGAGGAGTTCTGCAAAGCAAAAGGCATAGAGCATGAGACGTATGCCGCGCGCACGCCTCAACAAAATGGGGTTGCTGAAAGGAAGAATCGAACACTCAAAGAAGCAGCAAGAACCCTGCTCGCAGACTCAGGACTCCCAACCAAATTCTGGGCAGAACCTACTGATACTGCATGTTATACTCAGAACAGATCTCTACTGACAAAGCAGCATAAGAAGATACCATATGAATTATGGAACGGCAGGAAGCCTTCTCTATTTTATTTCCATATTTTTGGGTGTTCTTGCTTTATCCACAATAATGGGAAAGATCAGCTGAAGACTTTTGATAGCAAGTCAGACCAGGGAGTCTTCTTAGGATACTTCAGACTCTTTAACTATCGGACCCTTTGCGTGGAGGAAAACCCGCATGTTGTTTTTAATGAGTTTGATACTGAAGACAGGAGCAGAAACTCTAAACCTGAATCTGAGGACATCAGTAAGCAGCTACAGGATCTGAGCTTAAAAGACAAAGTTGAAAAGATCCAGCTATGTTGGGATGATGATTCAGATGAGGAAAATGAAGACAAGTCTACTGAATCAATTCCCACCCCAAGCCAATTTGCTGATGCCAAAAAGGGGGAAGGAAGAGGGAAGATTCCGGAAGGAAAAGAAACGGTACTGAAGGTACCAAAAGCAGTGAGGTTAGTGGCAGGGGCAACTCAGAGTCAGATAACTGCTCCCACTGGATCCTCCACTCAGACTGGCGAGGCCCAGGGTGTCTCAGCAGCAGGCGATGTAGTGACTGCTGAGACCGGCCCAAGCGGCTCAGGACCCAAGGACGTGGCTACTCAGGCAACCCAAACACCTTCTGATATAATCAAGGAGGTTGTTGAGTATGCTGACGAGGAGTCTGAAGGGGAAGAGGTTCCTCTACCTCCTCCAGTTGCCGACAAAGGCAAGAAAATTCTGACGCTTCCTACCCCTCCCTCTAAGAAGAAAGGACCCAAGAGTTATGTTACTCCGGAGGATGAAGCCCAGATCGCTGCTGATGAGAAGTTAGCAAGAGAGATTGCTGAGGCTGAGGCTGAAAAAGATGCGAGTCAGAGGATTCCTGAGAAAGCTGGCATTCCATACAGATACAGAAGGTTCAGGAAGCCTACTGATCTCAAAATTTACAGATGGCCAAGAGTTGATGAATGGATGCCTTGGGAGAGAACTCAAAGGTAGGAGACACTGAAGGCTGATTTCATCAAGATAAATTATTTCTAGAGGTACTGGCCTGAAAAGCACAAGTCTGTCGCCTTTGTTGAATGGCTTCTGAGAGCAGACATAGAAATATTTGCCAGAGTTCAGAAGGCCGTCACAGATAAGGTAGATATCAGGGTACCAGCTCCAAGAATCATGTCGCCCCCACTGAAACTAGATGGCTCCGTTCACTATGGAGTTATTGAGAAGGAAATCAAGGATGCTGCTGAAGCCAAGTGCCTAGATGAAGATGATCCAGCTGACTTTGCTGAGATACTGTAGCTGAGGAAGATCACCTACAGGATGTATGGACTGCCTCTTCCTGAATCCAAATCAAAGGACTTCAAAGACATGATTAAGCAGTTCAGATGATTATTAGCTTCTGTATTTCTTGTAACTTCTTTTCTGTTTCTCTTAGTATAGCAGATGATGTATATGTACTGAACTTCTTCACATCTATAAAACATCTCTGTTATTGGCCCTGACAATTCCTTATTGTCTATATGGCCTTGTTTGTTTTTATGCTTAACACTCAGAATCACTGAAGTGATTACTGACTCACACACTCACTGTTCTTACATATATTTTTTGTTAGTCTTTGCTTAGTCAGATTCTGTTAGATTGCAAAGTTGGGGGAAATGTTGTTAGACAGGGGGAATTGCTTATTAGTTTCTGTATAGGTTCTGATATTTCTTCCCTGATTCCCTCAGTAGTCTAGGAGTTGAAGAACAACTCCACTGATTCTACTTGAAATATTTGTAAGGAGCTCTGTTTTTGATAAGTCATAGTGTTAGGTTTTGGCATCATCAAATAGGAGGAAAATGTTGGGAGATGATTCAGTCTTCTCACAATCAGTTGAGACATAACTCAGTACCCCTGTGTTCTGAATATTTACTGAAGATTTGAAGATCCCAAAACCCTATCTTGACTGATGAACCATTCAATTGTAACCTGTTCTGTTTTGTCTCTGAGGTTTCAGACTCAGTAGACACTCTGCATCTGGTTCAGGCGCTCAGTAGATTACCTGCCTCAGTACCAGAAGTAGAAGACTCAGTGATACTGGACTCAGTAGGAGCAGTATACTAAAAGGAGTCAGTAGAACTGAACTTAGCAGGAGCAGTTCACTGAACTTAGAGTTGATCTTCAGTATAGCCGACTCAGCAAGAGCATGCTACTGAATAGAGATCAGACTCAGCAACGGTTGGACAGTCTTCTGACTGTCAGATTCTCTAAAAGTCAAATCAGCAGAGTCAATACAAGGAAGAGAGAAGTCAGCTTCAGATCTCCGTGAAGTCTGTTCTTTCTCACCTACTTTCCTGAACCTCGACCAATGACGAGCAACCACCTGTCCTATATCTGTTAAAGCTGCCAGTCAACAACTTTCCAGAAATGGAGGGAAAGGATATTGCAACCATACTTTGAAACAGCCGTTAGCTACCCAAAAGAGAGAGACAAAGGATCGTCGTCTCCAACGGATCTATCCTTATCTCTACTCTAAAAATAGAGGGATAAAATCAAATTGAAGCTCATTTTTCGATAACGAGCGAAACCTACAATACACGAACACACAAGTGAAATCAGAGCATTCAAAAGAGCAACTCATAAACGCCTTAAGTCTTCCGCAAGTAGTTCGAAGAAACAATCTCCGGTGAAAGACTACACATCTGGTCATAGGGAACCAAGCTGAACTAGAATTACACAGCCCCTAGTATCCAAAGCGACTGAACACGAACCCAAGTTTATACCTATGCCTCTAGTATCCAAGCGACTAAATACGAACCCAAGTTTATACCTATCCAAAGCGACTGAACACGAACACGAACCAGAAGCCACATTCTCATTCCCTATGTCTCTAACCTAAGCTCAGTTGTTCATATCTATAGCTTAGACGAAGGAGTTCATAGTCGAACTGATACTTAGTTTGATACCCTGTAAACTGAGACTTGCTCAGTATAAATCTCAAGACCAGTGTTTGTCTAGTGTACAAACCGACTGAGACTATCTCAGTATAATACATAGCCTCCTGATCTTTCGGGACAGTGGACGTAGGATTGTTGAATCCGAACCACTTTAAAAATCGCTTGTGTTCTGTGTTCTGTGTTCATTATTTACTGTTGCATTGATTTACTGTGCATACTGAAAATATCTTTAAAATCATTCAACTGAGTTTCAGCAAGCTTAATGGACTGCTCTAATACACTAAAACTGTTTTGATAAAAATGTTTTCCTAACTCAACTGAATTTGGGCCTACACATTTGCGCACTACTGAACTTCATCTGAACGGTACTGAATTCTGACTCTAGTCAGCTAGCAGGCCTCAGTAAAGTCAGTCACTCTGCCACGCGATTCAGAACAGCTTATTTGTCTGCTGAATTATTTCAGAACGGCACTCTCCTAAAAAAGGACTGTTCGCGTTTTAAGTTGAGAAATCGGTTTTCAGGTGTATTCACCCCCCCCCCTCTACACCTGAACGTTACTCTCGAGACCAACATATCCTGATTCCTAACATATTAGACATAGTGAATAATGATATGAATGAAGAATGATATGCTGTGAAAACGTTTTTCGAATCCGTTCAAGTAGAGCAATTTCAGAATAAGAAGAGTCTTAGAGAACTCCCGCTTTGATACCAATTGTTGGTCCCGAGAGTAAACGTTCAGGTGTAGAGGGGGGGGGGTGAATACACCTGAAAACTGATTTCTCAACTTTAAACGCGAACAATCCTTTTCAGGAGGATGTCGTACTGAACAAATTCAGCAGACCAAATAAGCTGTTCTGAATCGCGTGGCAGAGTGACTGACTTTACTGAGGTCTGCTAGCTGACTAGAGTCAGAATTCAGTACCGTTCAGATAAAGTTCAGTAGTGCGGAAATGTGTAGGCCCAAATACAGTTGAGTTAAGAAAACGTTTTTAATAAAACCGTTTCAGTATGTTCGTGCAGTCGATTAAGCTTGTTGAAACTCAGTTGAATGATTTTAAAGATATTTTCAGTATGCACAGTAATTAATGCAATAGTAAATAATGAACACAAAGAACACAGACGATTTTTAAAGTGGTTCGAATCCAACAATCCTACGTCCACTATCCCGAAAGATCAGGAGGCTATGTATTGTATTGAGATAGTCTCAGTTGGTTTGTACACTGGACAAACACTGGTCTTGAGATTTATACTGAGCAAGTCTTAGTTTACAAGGTATCACTATGAAGGAGTCCTTTACAATAAGGATCAGTTCAGATATGAACTCCTTCGTCTAAGCTATAGATATGATCAGCTGAGCTTAGGTTAGAGGGATAGGGAATGAGAAAGTGGCTTCTAGAGCGACGAATGGCTAAGTATAGACTTGGGTTCGTGTTCAGTCGCTTGGATACTAGAGGCTATATAATTTTTGTTCAGCTTGGTTCCGTTTGAGTAGGTATGTCGTCTTTCGCCGGAGATTACTTCTTCGAACTTCTTGCGGAAGACTTAAAACGTTTGTGAGTTGCTCTTTGAATGCTCTGTGTTTGCAGTTCGCTTGTGTATCGTTGGTTCTACTTTAGAGAATCCTGACAGTCAGAAGACTGTCCAGCCGTTGCTGAGTCTGATCTCTATTCAGTAGCATGCTCCTGCTGAGTCGGCTCTACTGAAGATCAACTCTGAGTTCAGTGAACTACTCTGCTTGAGTTCGGTCCACCGACTCCTTTCGCATATCTTGCTCCCGCCGAGTCCAAGTATTATTGAGTGTTCTACTTCTGGTACTGATGCAGGTAATCTATTGAGCGCCTAAACCAGATGAAGAGTGTCTACTGAGTCTGAGACCTTAGCGACAGAACAACACATTACAAGTGAATGGTTCATCAGTCAAAGTAGGGTTTTGGGATCTTCAAATATTCAGCAAATATTCAGAGCACATGGCTACTGAGTTATGTCTCTGTTGGGTGATGATTCTATCCACAGCACTGTTTTACTCAGTGGGAAATGATTCTGTCTTCTATACTGAACCAAGCTCAGTAGCCTATGTGCTCTGAACTGTTGAGAAGATTTGAAGATCCCAAAACCCTATCTGATTGGTGAACCATTCCGTTGTATATGTTGTTTATCTCACGAGGTTTCGGACTCGGTAGACACTCGCTCCGGTCAAGGCGCTCGGCAGCTTATCCGCCTCGGCACCGGTGTAGAAGACTCGGTGATCTTGGACTCGGCAGTAGCAAGATATCGAGAGAGTCAGTCGAACTGAACTCAGCAGGAGTAGTTCACTGGACTCAGAGCTGATCTTCAGTAGACTTATCTCAGCTGTCTATCTAGTAAATACAAGGTCAGACTCAGCATCGGCAGATAGTCTTCAGGACTGTCAGAATCTTTTGAAAGACAATCAGCATTGTCATATACGAGGATGAGAGAAGTCAGCTTCAGTTTGTCTCGAAGTCTGTGCTGTCTCAACCACTCTATCCACCTCGAAAAATGACAAACATACACGTGTCATCCTACCTACTAAAGCTGCAAGTCAACACTTTCCGGAAAAGGGGGAAAAGGCATTGTTACCTAGGCCAAAAGAGCCGTTTGCTACCAAAAAGAGAGAGAGAGAAGAAGATCGTCTCCAACGGATCTTTCTCAATCTCTTCTCTATAAATAGAGGGATCATTCAAGATTTCAAACACACGAATGCGCATAAGCTTAAACGACGAAAACATACACAAGCATTCAAATGAGCTAGAACCAGAAAAGCCTAAGTCTTCCGCAAGAATCGAAAGAGTTATCTCCGGCGAAAGACTACCTCTAAGCTCATAAGGGAACCAAGCTGAACCGACAATAAAGCATCTAGTATCCAAGCGACGTGACACGAACTTATAGCTAAACCTCAGCTGTTCGTCGCTCTAGAAGCTACATTCTTGTTCCCATCCCTCTAACCCTAAGCTCAACCGATATATCCATAGCTTAGACGAAGGAGTTCACTTTTGAACCCAATCCTTATTGTATAAGGACTCCTTCACTGTTGGAGAAGTTTGTCAAACACTTTAAGTTTGATAGAAGTGTAAGCGGGACTTGCTCCAGTATAATCCCCAAGCCACGGCTTTGTCCTGTGCACAAGCTGACTGAGACTAACTCAGTATAATAAATAGCCTCCTGATCTATCGGGACAGTGGACGTAGGATTGTTGATATCCGAATCACTTTAAAAATCTCTGTGTCGTTTACTTACGTTCTTTTCTTTGTTACATTGATTTTTCTTGTGCATCTTGAACATCTTATTTAAAATCAATTAAGCTGTCTCGATATGCGAACTTCTTATCTACCGAACCGAGACTTAAAACGTTTTCTCATAAAAACCGATTTGGGCCTACACTATTCCGTGCACCTTGAACTCTTGCCGATCGATACCGAATCTCGACCTAGTCGGTTAGCGAGATCTCGGCCGAGTCGGACTTTTAGCCTTTAACACGATTCGGAAACGGTTATGCAGTCCTCTGAATCATTTTAGTACGGCATCTTCCTGAATAGGACTGTTCGTGTTCGAAGTTGAGAAATTTGGATTCAGGTGTATTCACCCCTCCCCTCTACACTTGAACTCACTCTCGGGACCAACAATTGGTATCAGAGCAGGAGTTCCTTAAGACTCTTGTCACTTTGAGACTGGTCTATTCGAACGGATCCGGAGGAAAACGTTTTTCACTGCATATCACTCTACATTCATATCATTATTCTTCATGGCTGATATGTCAGGTGCAGATGGAAATTTGGACATCACAACCGCATATGAAGATCTACTAGATGAACAAATTCAAATGAGTCTGCAGCTCAGCAAGACTCTTCAGGAGTTGGATACCCTGAAAGTGGAGAATCAGAGACTTTCTAAGGAGAGTCAGGTTACTACTAAGGCCGAAGGACTTGTGGTGAGACTCAGGGAGGAGATAAACTCTCTGATGGCCAAGTCTCAGCATCAAGAAGATCGGATTTCAGTTTTGACCAATGACTTGACTCAGAAAGATACTGAACTAAGTCTGCTGAAGCAAAAACTATCAGGACTTCAGACCGAACATGATGCACTGAAGAAAAGTGATGATGTCTGGAGGAACCTGATGACTGAGAGGTACATGGGCGCTGAAAAGAAATTGGAGGCTATGCTAGCAAGCAACAAGCCAAAGCACTGCAAGGAAGGACTTGGATTCGGCCGGGGAGCTTCCTCGTCCGCCCCAAGACACTCGGAAGGACGGCTTTGCGATAGGTTTGTTCGAGGAAAGACCATCAATGCTGATATACTGAACCCCCTCGCAAAGAACAAACAAAAAATGAAAGCACCTCATCCTACTCAGCTGCATTCTAACAACAAGATCAAAGCCAAAGTACCCCAGTTCAGTCAAGGGGGAACCAGCAAATCAAAATTGGCCGATCAGTATGGACCTCCAAACCTGACACATCCAGCTCGGTATAGGTCATATTATTATGATCCTATAGTCAGAAGAGGTTCCAAAGTCAGAAAAGGAAACAGAATGCCGCACAGAAGGCAAAGGTCAGCAGTCCACCAGCTCAGAAGATTAGGACTCCTGAACCTCAGAAGCCTCAGAAGTCACCTATGACCAGTCCAGTGGTCATATATGTTGACTCTAGTGGAAAGAAGATGTCTGAAACCACCAAGGTTGTTAGACAGATTTGGGTTATTAAAACTAACACCTAAGGACCCAAAATCAAAAATAAAGGGTACCTGAATATAATTCTGTTTTGCAGGTGCGCAGAGACCCATGGTATGTGGACAGCGGATGCTCAAGACATATGACATACCAAAGGAGTCTACTGAAGAATTATATCACTAAAGAAGGACCCAGAATTGAGTTCGGAGACAATGCAAAAGGCTATACTAGAGGATATGGAACACTCAGCATTGGAACTGCCAAAGTTCCAAGAGTACCATATGTTGAAGGACTTCAAGATAACCTTCTCTCTGTTAGTCAATTTTGTGATAACTCAAATAGAGTGGTATTTGACGCTGGTTTCTGTGATGTTATTGATAAATCTACAGGGAAAACAGTGTTATCAGGTTCACGCAGAAAGAACATATATGTTCTTTGCCGACCGGAACTCAGTGAACCACGAAGCTTGTCTGTTGGCAAAGAATGATAATCAAACGGGGTGGCTATGGCATAGAAGACTCAGCCATCTCAACTTCAAGACGCTCAAAAAACTAGCAAGAGACACTCTAGCAAGGGGACTGCCGAATGAAATATTCAGCAAAGACACTCAGTGTGAAGCATGTCTGAAGGGAAAGCAAACAAAAAATCAAAATCCAACAGTTCCATCTCCTTCCACTGATGGAATCCTTCAGCTGCTACATATGGATTTGTTCGGTCCAGTGTTACCAACAAGTCTGACGTCAAAACAGAGTTACCAACGCTTCTGAAAAGGCTCAGTGTCGAGAAGAACACCAAGATCAGAAAAATACGTTCGGACGCAGGAACCGAGTTCCTTAATTCCATGGTAGAGGAGTTCGCGAAACGAAGGAATAGAGCATGAGACATCGGGCCGCCCGCACACCTCGGCAAAATGGAGTTGCTTGAACGAAAGAACAGAACTCTCAAAGAAGCGGCTAGAACTCTACTCGCAGATTCGGGACTCCCATCCAAATTCGGGCGGAAGCAACGGATACTTGCGTGTTACACTCGGGAATAGATCTCTACCGACAAAGCAAAGATAAGAGGACACCATATGAACTATGGAACGGCGGGAAGCCTTCTCTATCTTATTTCCATATCTTTGGTTGTTCATGCTTTATCCACAATAATGGGAAAGATCAGTGAAGACTTTTGATAGCAAGTCGGATCGGGGAGTATTCTTAGGATACTCTCGGGTCAAGCAAAGCTTTCTGAGTATTCAACTATAAGACTCTTTGCGTGGAGGAAAGCCCTCATGTTGTTTTTAACGAGTTTGCTACGAAGACGGGAGCAATAACTCAAATTCTCGAATCGAGGACATCGGTAGACGGCTACGGGATCTAAGCTTAAAGGACAAACCCGAAAAGATCCGGCTATGTTGGGATGATGATTCGGACGAAGAAACCGAAGACAAATCTACTCGAATCTCAACCGGCAGAGCAAGTAGGCGAGCGAGATTGATTCTCCCGAACAGAATCAATCCCAGGTAACTCAGGTCGATGGAGAAACCCAAGAGGTAACTGAGACCACTACTGAGAATAACAACTCAGGGGGAAGATCTAGTAATGTTCCTGAGCTGAATGCCCCTGAACCTGGTGACTAAGTAGACCATACTCTGAAATTCTTCAATCTCAGAATAGTACAACTGAAATGCCTAACTCACCTACTATCTGTGTTGAACAAATTTCAGATGAAGAGCTGAAACTTCGTAGATCGTGGCTCGATGCTCACACTGCTGATCTAATCATTGGAGATCCCTCAGCTAATGTCAAGACAAGATCCAGATTCTGTCAAGGAGAAAGCGCATTATTTTCCTGCTTCTTGTCTAATGAAGAGCCTCAGACCATTGAGGATGCATTAAAGGATGCTGACTGGATCATAGCTATGCAGGAGGAGCTGAATCAGTTTACAAGAAATGAAGTGTGGGAGCTTGTAGACAGACCCCGACATCAACATGTCATTGGAACCAAATGGGTCTTCAAAAACAAGCGAGATGAAAATAACGTTATAGTAAGGAACAAAGCAAGGCTCGTGGCTAAAGGCTATTGTCAAGCTAAAGGAATAGATTTCGATGAAACCTTCGCTCCAGTTGCAAGATTGGAGGCAATTAGACTATTCCTAGCCTACGCAACACATCAAAGATTCAGAGCTTATCAAATGGATGTGAAGTCTGCGTTCCTGAATGGCGTGCTGAAAGAAGAAGTCTATGTGGAACAACCGCCCGGCTTTCAGCAGGGACATCAAGTATATAGACTCAGAAAGGCTCTGTATGGGTTAAAACAAGCACCCAGGGCTTGGTACGATACCCTGTCTGAGTTTCTTCTTCAGAAAGGTTTTCAGAAAGGCACAGTAGACCGCACTCTATTCAGCATTCGACTGGAAGAAGACTTATTACTTGTGCAGATCTACGTGGATGACATCATATTCGGATCAAAGAATGTCATCATGTGTCAACAATTTGAAAAGATGATGAAGGATAAGTTCGAGATGTCAATGATGGGAGAAATAAACTACTTCCTTGGTTTTCAAGTCAAGCAATCTGAAAAGGGAACGTTCATCAACCAAGGCAAATACACTCGAGACCTCATCAAAAGATTCGGCTGCACATCCGACAAATCTATCAAGATCCCGATGAATACGAATATGAAGATAGATCTTGATAAAGAGGGAGTATCGATGAGACCAAACCGAATATCGTGCTATAATTGGTTCATTATTATATTTAACGACTACTCGTCCCGACATAACTTATCTTTGTAGGTGTGCTGTGCTCGATTTCGGGCGAATCCGAAGCGAGCCATATGGACTCAAAGAAAGAAGATTCTCCACTATCTCCAAGGAACACCGACATGGGTTTATGGTATCCACTGATGATAATATTGAACTAAGCGGCTATTCGATGCCGACTATGCGGGATGTAAAATTGACCGAAAATCAACTTTAGGAACATGTCAGTTCCTTGGCGGCAAGCCGATCTCATGGTTTTCAAAGAAAACAGCACTCGGTAGCTACGTCGACTCACGAAGCCGAATACATGGCTGCCGGAAGTTGTTGCGCCCAAATCCTTTGGCTGAGACAAGGCGAGAGACTATGACGTCATTCAGAATGAAGTGCCGATCTTCTGCGATAGTACCAGTGCCATTGCAATCACTCAGAATCCTGTACTACACACGAGATGCAAGCACGTGGACATCAGACATCACTTCATTCGTGACCATGTCGAAAAGAAGGATATCAGGATGGAAAAGATCCATACTTACAAGCAACGGGCTGACATACTGACCAAGCCTCTAGCTGAATCCAGATTCAGAGAACTTTCAGTAGAGCTAGGTCTGCTGGACCCTACTGACCCCAGTCAGTAAAAGGTTTCAGGAGAGGACCATTTCAGTAAGGGGGAATGTTCACTCTCATTACTGAATGTATTCAGTACATAGAGATTCAGAAACCATCTACACGAGGTATCAGCTGACTACTATGTTCAGCTGACAGGTTTGCGTATCTCTACTCAGTAGTAATTTATATTACAGTACCTTGCATTTATGACAAAGATTCAGCATGATATAAATATCTCTTGGTTTGTCTTTATTATTAACGAATCTCATTTAATGCACGACATTCCATACATAAGCTTGCTGAACTCTGCGCGCATTTAATGCATGTCTTTTCACAGTTACTACTTAGGCTATTTTACAACTGGCTTTGACTTAGGCGGCATATGCAATCATTACCTATAATATATCTTCTAATCTTGACCGTCCATTCTATAAAGCAGTTTAAACTCAACCTTTGATCAAATAACTGTTCATCTTCACGTTTGATATATATATTTGATCATATCTTCTCAAACCGCCATTAGCATACTTCAAATCTTTCAAGTCCGAAAACTCCGAGATTTGCAAAAGCAATCCTTACTTACAACTTCATCTTCATATCTTATCTCGATTTTATTGGTATGCTTATTAGAACTGTTACTGTATTCTCTGTTTCTTCAGTATCAATATATATAAACTGTTGTATCTAAAACTGATACTAATAAGATTCTCATGTAACAGGTACTATGGCGAACATAAATGTAGATGCCCCTCATAACATGGAGGACATTCTTGCAAAAGGCCGTGTCTGGTGCGAACCAGTCATGGAATTCGATGCGTGCGACCTAGACTACATGGATGAGATCTTCGCATCTCTAAGGGAGTCTGGTCTGGAGAAGTTTCTTTCGAGGAAGCCAACGTTCTTCCTTCCTCGACAGGTGGCTGAGATATACCTCAATTCAGACTCCATCTCTGGAGACATCATTGGGAGGTTCAGAACTTACTCCATCAATAATGCTTCCCAACTGCTGAAACGTATATCTATCAAGGAAGCACTGAAGAACAGCTTTGACTTGCCATCTGAAGGAATCAGCACCGTAGGCTACAATGACGACTCAGTAGACGAGTACCTATCCATATTCTGCGGAAAGCCAACAACCTTCAGATCTGCTTTTTCCAAGAACGCCATGCTACCACAATACAGAGCCTTGGCTTACATTGTCACTCAGCTGCTGACAAGCCAAGCTGGCTCATTTGATCAGGTCTCCCGACCTAAGATCCAATTAATGATGGCGATATATGATGGTGCTAAGATCAACTGGACAGATTTCTTCGTCCGAGAATTCATGATCCAAGCGGCCAAGTTTGACAAGTCAACATGCATCCTGAGCGCGAAGGGGAAATTACTGTATGGGCTGAAGCTCTCGGTAATGATTGAAGACCACTGTGGTTCAGATCAAGTCACCTTTGATGATAAAGAGTACTTCAATGTGAAAAAGGTGCGCTTCCACAACCAGTCTGCTGCCCTTCAGCAGATAGGGTCAGGTCCCCAAGCTCAACTGACTAAGCCTCAGCAGGCTGCACCTTCAAAGAAGAGAACACCTCCAGTAAAAATATCTAAGGCACTGGCTAAGAAACTGAAGAAAGCCATCCCAGACGTGCCTGCTGAATCTGAGGTATCTCCTGAAACTCCTGCTGAACAGGCTACTCAGCAACCTATTCAGCCTTTGCGACTAATAGATGAGCCAGAGTCTTCTGAGAAGACTCAATCAGTAGAGAAGGGAGTCTCCACTGAAGAACCAATAGAGATGGAAAAAGGGGAGGCTACTGAAGCTTACAGTGAAGAAATTCAACGCCTAGACAGCCCCCTCACAGTTCCTCCACTCAGCAGTATGCCACCTGCTGAACATCAGACGTCTCCAATCGACTTGGAATCTGAGACGGCGTCTGAAGAAGAAACAATCAGGATGGAAGCATCAGTGATTCTATCCAGAGCATCCCGAGAAATTCGTCAACTAATTCCGGAGCTTGCTGACTACTCCGATCTGATGCTTATTGCCAAATCAGCAAGATTCAACATGTTGCTGCGACATCAGGAGTGGCCTCGTCTACAACGCTTAGTTCTCCACTTTTCCTGTCAGCAGCTTCATGAAGAAGAACTGAGATTGAGGGAACAAACAGGCTATTCTGAGCCTGAAGACCTCAGCTCAATAGAAAATTTGAGGGCTGCAATGCTGGCAATGGTACATGATCGACAACTTGCCTCAGGCCCAGCACCCTCAGATGGGTCAGACCATGACGACCCACCCAGTGATTCAGGCCCTGGAAAGCCTGATGAGGGAAATCCCCAGGACAAGGATAAACATAATGAAGAAGCTCCGCGTCCGCTCAGTATCCTTGGACCTGCGAAGTCGACGGCTGGTACCTCAGCATCCACAGAGCCCGCTCAGCCCTTGTTGGAGTCTGCATTCGAAGTAGCGCCCAGCCCGCATCGTCAACGTTCCAAGTATGTGGCGAGGGCTATCGAAAGCCAAGGCACTCAGAACCGTGCCCTCGCCAAGGCAGTCCACAACGTGTGGAAGAAGACTGCTGAAACCACCGCTACTGAGCTTCAGGGGCTAAAATCCTCTATGTCCCAATCAGCCGCCCTTGATGTCTCTGCCATTGTCACTCAAGCCCTGGCTCAGCAGCAGACGAAATTTGATGATCAGCTCAGGATCTTCCAGGAAGGACAAGCTAAGCTTCTTGCAGAGTTCAAGGCATCTTTGTCTACTCATTCCCGAGTCCTTCGCCGAACAAGCCCGGGCCACGAAATCAAACTTGAAAACATTCAGTTGGTCGTGGAAGATAAGATCTCTGAAAAGCTGAAAGAGTTCAAGGAAGCGGCTGACCTCTCACACCAGCAGTACAAGGTAGATCTTGCAACTGAGAGGAACGAGTTGCATGAGGCTCTGACTAAGATCAATGATCGTCTTGATGATCTGTCAACCTCTTACAAAAGTCTGGAAAGGTCAGTACTCATCCCAACCCCGGCTGCAATTGATGATGCCAAAAAGGGGGAAGGAAAAGAGAAGGAAAGAAAAGAGGAGAGTACAACAAAGAAGAGTACTGAGAAGCTGACCCCCACCAAAACTGAAAAATCTAAGGGTACAACAACTCAGAAGAAGACTGAGACTGAAATGGGTGAGGCCCAGGGTGTCCCAGCTGCGAGCACAGCTGAGACCGACCCAAGTGGCTCACGAACCCAAGCTGCTCATGCGACTCAGACTCCCACTGATATCATTAAGGAAGTCGCAGAGTATGCTAAGGAGGCTGCTGAAGATTCAGATGAAGAGGAAACACCTCTCCCTCCACCTGTTCAGGGCAAAGGCAAAAAGATACTGAAACTCCCAGGCCCCTCCAAAGCAAAGAAAACGAAACGATACATCTCGGTGAAGAGGAGGCTCGGATTGCCGCCGATGAAAAGGCGGCAAGGGAGATTCTTTGACGGAAGAAGCCGCAAACAAGCCTAAGCCTAAGCCTCGTGAAAAGAAAATCTAAAGCTCCAAGCAGAGGAGGAAGAAAGCCTGCCAGGCTACCTCCAAGGAAGCTCAGGATCGAAGACGATGATGACAGGGAAAAGGAGAAGGAGCAGAAGCAGCAGAGTACTGAGAAGCAGGGTGCATCAAAAGGAAAATCAAGTACCCCTGCTGACTTAGAAGATGCCTCCCAGAAACCTAAAGAGCTAGATGATGAGACTGAAGCCATATTCGCCCAGATGGACATGTACTTATATAGAGGCGAAGAGGCGAGACAGATCGAGGCTACGAGAAACAGAATCCACTTAGCTGATCTGGAAGCTCTAAGGAAGCGTACTGAGGAAGAAGCCAGGCACAGAACTCCTGCTAAAGCTGACATTCACTATCATTACAGGAAGTTCAGAAAGAAGGCCACTGATCTGAAATCTCACAGATGGCCGAGAACAGACGAGTGGATGCCGGCTCAATTCACTCAGAGATGGGAAAATTCGAAGATTGAGTTCATCAAACACTATTATTTCTGGAGATTCTGGCCGAACAAGTCTAGAGCTGAAGCTTATGCTCGAATGGATGATGCTTCTTCAAGCGGATCTCTACATCCACTTGTATAATGCCATTTCAGAAGGGAAAGAGATTCAGATTCCCGGACCCAGAATCATTCCACCTCCAAGAAGAATGGATGACTCAATTCATGTTGCGACTATTGAAGCTGAAGTGAAGGACGTTGTTGATCAAAGATTCTTACAAGATGATAACCCAGCTGACTTCGCGGAATACTTGAAGCTGAGAAAGACCACGTACCGAATGTATGGTGTGCCACTGCCTGAGACACAATCGCAAGGATTCATGGACCGGATTCAACAGTTTAGGCGCCCATAGTCTTAGTATTCTCTCTTCATAGTCTAGCAAGATTTGTAATGTACTAAACTGAATCACTCTTATATATACAATTCTTCTTTTGGCTCTGACAACAACTTGTTGTCTAAATAGCCGTGTTTGTCTTATGCTTTAACACTCAGAATCACTAAAGTGATTACTGACACACACTCACTTTCTTTATTACTTGTCAGTTTATTGCTTTGTTAGATTCTGCTAGTATTGTTTCTATGTAATGGGGGAAATAATTTTTGCCCTGTTTTTCAGTAGTCTAGAATTGATGGAACATCTCCTCTGATCTTACTTGTAAAATTGTAAGGAGATTTGTTTCTGTCTGTTTAGTGTTAGCATAGATGATAGGTTTTGGCATCATCAAATAGGGGGAAATTGTTGGGTGATGATTCTATCCTCAGCACTGTTTCACTCAGTGGGAAATGATTCTGTCTTCTATACTGAACCAAGCTCAGTAGCCTATGTGCTCTGAACTATTGAGAAGATTTGAAGATCCCAAAACCCTATCTGATTGGTGAACCATTCCGTTGTATATGTTGTTTGTCTCTGAGGTTTCAGACTCAGTAGACACTCTGCTCTGGTCAAGGCGCTCAGTAGCTTATCCGCCTCGGCACCGGTGTAGAAGACTCGGTGATCTTGGACTCGGCGAGAGCAAAGATATGCGAGAGAGTCGATCGGCCCGAACTCGGCAAGAGTAGTTCATCTGGACTCGGAGCCGATCTTCGATAGACTTATCTCGATTGTCTATCTACTGAATACAAGGTCAGACTCAGCATCGGCAGATAGTCTTCAGGACTGTCAGAATCTTTTGAAAGACAATCAGCATTGTCATATACGAGGATGAGAGAAGTCAGCTTCAGTTTGTCTCGAAGTCTGTGCTGTCTCAACCACTCTATCCGCCTCGACAAATGACAAACATACACGTGTCATCCTACCTACTAAAGCTGCAAGTCAACACTTTCTGGAAAAGGGGAAAAGGCACTGTTACCTACGCCAAAAGAGCCGTTTGCTACCAAAAAGAGAGAGAGAGAAGAAGATCGTCTCCAACGGATCTTTCTCAATCTCTTCTCTATAAATAGAGGGATCATTCAAGATTTCAGACACACGAATGCGCATAAGCTTAAACGACGAAAACATACACAAGCATTCAAACGAGCTAGAACCAGAAAAGCCTAAGTCTTCCGCAAGAATCGAAAGAGTTATCTCCGGCGAAAGACTACCTCTAAGCTCATAAGGGAACCAAGCTGAACCGACAATAAAGCATCTAGTATCCAAGCGACGTGACACGAACTTATAGCTAAACCTCAGCTGTTCGTCGCTCTAGAAGCTACATTCTTGTTCCCATCCCTCTAACCCTAAGCTCAACCGATATATCCATAGCTTAGACGAAGGAGTTCACTTTTGAACCCAATCCTTATTGTATAAGGACTCCTTCACTGTTGGAGAAGTTTGTCAAACACTTTAAGTTTGATAGAAGTGTAAACTGGGACTTGCTCGAGTATAATCCCCAAGCCACGGCTTTGTCACGTGCACAAGCCGACCGAGACTAACTCGGTATAATAAATAGCCTCCGATCTATCGGGACAGTGGACGTAGGATTGTTGATATCCGAACCACTTTAAAAATCTCTGGGGCCTTTACTTACGGTTTTTTTCTGGTACATTGATTTTACTGTGCATACCGAACATCTTATTTAAAATCAATTAATTGTCTCGATATCGAACTTCTTATCTATCGAACCGAGACTTAAAACGTTTTCTCATAAAAACTGATTTGGGCCTACACTATTCCGCGCACTGAACTCTTGCTGATCGATACTGAATTCTGACCTAGTCAGTTAGCAGATCTCAGCCGAGTCAGACTTTTAGCCTTTAACACGATTCAGAACAGTTGTCTGGTCTGCTGAATCATTTCAGTACGGCATCTTCCTGAATAGGACTGTTCGTGTTCGAAGTTGAGAAATTTGGATTTAGGTGTATTCACCCCCCCCCCTCTACACCTGAACTCACTCTCGGGACCAACAGTCTCAACTGATTGTGAGAAGACTGAATCATCTCCTAATAGAAAGGTTCTGTATGGGTTGAAACAAGCACCCAGGGCTTGGTACGATACCCTATCTGAGTTTCTTCTTCAGAAAGGTTTTCAAAAGGACACAGTAGACCGCACATTTTTCAGCATTTGACTGGACGAGGATATAATACTTGGGCAGATCTTCGTAGATAACATAATATTCGGCTCAAAGAACGTCATCATGCGTCAGCAGTTTGAGAAAATGATGAAGGATAAGTTCGAAATGTCGATGATGGGAGAGATGAATTATTTCCTCGGTTTTCAAGTCAAACAATCTGAGAAGGGAACATTCATCAATCAAGACAAATACACTCGAGACCTCATCAATAAATTCGGTTGCACATCCGGCAAACCAATCAAGATCCCGATGAACACGAATATGAAAATCGATCTTGATAAGGAGGGAGTATCAGTAGACCATACTGAATTTCGTGCTATTATTGGTTCATTATTATATCTAACTACTACTCGACCTGACATAACTTATGATGTAGGTGTCTGCGCTCGATTTCAGGCGAATCCTAAGTAGAGCCATATGGACTCAGCAAAGAAGATTCTCCGCTATCTTAGAGGAACACCTGACATGGGTTTATGGTATCCAGCAGATGATAATATTGAACTAACTGGTTATTCTGATGCTGACTATGCAGGATGTAGGATTGATCGAAAGTCAACTTCTTGAACTTGTCAGTTCCTTGGCAGTAAGCTCATCTCATGGTTTTCAAAGAAACAACATTCAAGAGTGCCGTGAAATACTGAAGCTGAATACAACACCTACGCGACTATGACGTCATTCAGAATGAAGTGCCAATATTCCGTGATAGCTCCAGTGCAATTGCAATCACTCAGAACCCTGTACTTCATACTAGAAGCAAGCACGTGGACATCAGGCACCACTTCATTCGTGATAATGTCGAAAAGAAGGATATCGGAATGGAGAAGATCCATACTGACCATCAAAGGCCGATATTCTGACCAAGCCTCTAGCTGAAGCAAGATTCAGAGAACTTTCAGTAGAGCTAGGTCTGGTGGACCCTACTGACTCCAGTCAGTAAGTGGATTCAGGAGAGGAGCATTCAGCAAGGGGGAATGTTCACTCTAAGTACTGAACTTATTTAGTACATGGAGATTCAGCAACCATCTACACGAGGTATCAGCTGACTACGATGTTCAGCTGACAGGTTTGCGTATCTCTACTTAGTCGCCAATGAAATATTTTATGCATTAATGATTCTGATTCAGCTTCGTATTCAATGCCTTAGAAAATGTCATTTAATATAACGATTTACATTTAATACACGACATTCTTTGCTAAGTATGTTGAACTCTGTGGCGCATTAAATGCAGGTCTAATCAAGTTACTTCTTTGGCTATATACAACTATAATTTGACTTAGGCGGCTATTTTGATCATTACCTATTTTATAACATTAAATTTTAGACGTCCATCTCATAAAACAGATTCAAACTGAACCGTGGATGTAAAACTGTTCATCTTCTTGATCATATAAACACGTTCAAAGATAGAAAAATCGCCATTTCCGCTCTGCAACTTTCGAACCCTAGAATTTTCTGAGATTTAATCTGCTATTTGCAAACTGCTCTTATAACGTCTCAGAAATTATTTCGGTAAAATTCATGCATATTCAGTATCATATATTTCTTTGTAATATTTTCTTCGATACGAATATCTTATCTTGTAGATCAAAGTCATGGCAGCAAAGAACGTTACAGTCATTGTTCCGGCCAACATCATGGAGATTCTAGAGAAGGACCATGTTTGGTGCGAGCCAATCATGGAATTCGATGCGTGCGAGTTGGATTTCATGGAGAATATCTTTGAGGCGTTGAGGGCGTCAGGACTGGAAGGTTTTCTCTCAAGGAAGCCAGCCTTCTTCCTTCCGAGATAGGTTTCAGAATTATACTTGAATTCTGAATCCATAGATGGAGATATTGGGGTCGGTTCATCATCCATCATGTCATAGACCCTGCCCGTGTTGACTCCGAGATCAAATAGATGTATATCCGACAAGCTCTTCAGCAAAGTTTTCAGCTGCCTAGTACCGGCATCAGTATTACTTACTATAAGGATGCCTTATGGACGAGAACCTAGAAATCTTCTGTGGTGAGCCCACGTCATTCAGGGCTGCCTTTCCGAAAACGCGATGCTGCCTAAGTATAGGGCGCTGGCGTATATAGTCACACATATCTTGACTAGCCAATCAGGGTCATTCGATCAGGTGTCCAGACCCAAACTGCAAATGATGATGGCGATCTATGATAGAGTCCAAGTCAACTGGACAGAATTCTTCCTTAAAGAATTCATGACTCAGGCCGCGAAGTTTGATAAGGCTACATGCAATCTAACTGTCAAGGGCAAGCTTCTTTACGGGATGAAGCTGACAGTTATGATAGAAGACTTCTGTGGTGCTGACCACCATGTCTATGCTGACAAGGGGTACTTCAACCCAAAGAAGGTCAGATTTCAAAGCAGGGCAGCAGCCCTTCAGCAAGTTGGATCAGGGCCTGCTGAGCCCAAGAAAGGAACTAAGAAGTCTTCTACTCTGACCAAGAAGAGGTCGCCTCCCAAGACTGCTCAGAAGACACCATCGAAGAAGCAGAAGACGGTCTCTAAGGCAGTAGTCCTCCCTCCATTCAAACTTCGAGATGAGGGAGACTCTTCTGAGAAAATTGTCTCAGCGGAGAAGACTACATCGGCTGACAAGGGACAGACTGTGGAACAGGGGTCCGATGCTGAGCCTGCTACCCCTACTACTCAGACCCCGCTGGATATTCCACCTCTCAGCAGCATCCCGTCTGCTGAGAAAGAAATGACTCCGATAGAAGTTCAGGAATCGGAGACTGCTTCTGAAGCCAAGAAAATCGGGATGGAGGCTTCAGCTCTTCAAATTAGAGCCTCCCGAGAAGTCACAGAGGCCATTCCAGAGATATGGAGTCATTCTGATTTGGTCACTCTCGCCAGGTAGGCCAGGCTTCATATGCTGATCAGATTCTAAGAATGGTCAACCCTTAACAGACTGATCCAACACCATTCCTGTGAACAGCTACACGAAGAGGAGCTCATTATCCGCAAGAAGATAGGCTATTCAGAGCTTGCGTATCTCTGCTCCATGGAAGACTTAAGGGCGGCTATGCTGGCCGTGCTGAATGACAGAGTCCCAACTTCAGCAGTCGCACCTTTAGATGGGTCCGATCCCGATGATCAGGACCCGTCCCTTGATTCAGGCCCTGAGAAGCCTGTTGAGGGATCTCAACTAGAGGAGGGTGCCCCACCCTCAACTGCTGAAATCCCACTCAGCATCCTCCCTCCAGCTCAGTCGGCGGCTGGTACCTCTCAGACCGTGGACCTAGTACAGCTTCTGCTGGGGTCTGCATTCGAGGTAGTGCCCAGCCCTAAGACCTGACGTTCGAAGACTATGGCCAAGCCACTCAGAAGTCAAGGCGCTCAGAACCGACTTCTGGCCAAGGTTGTCCACAAGACATGGAAAAAATCAACTCTGGCTCAGAGTGAGGAGATGAAGGAGCTCAGAACTTCCATTCATAACACACCAGCTCCGGACTTCTCTACTATCCTCACAGATGCATTATCCACTCAGCGAGCAGAGTTCAAGAAGTAACAAGCACTGTTGGAAGCTGCTCAGAAGAAACTTATTGAAGATTTTAAAGCAGCTCAGTCAGCCCATGATGAATCCATCTCATTAATGAGTCAAGCTTAAGAACTCAGACTCCAAAATATTCAGAAGGCTCTAGAAGAGAAGATGGATAATAAGTTGCAAGCTATTCAGACCGTGGTGGAGTCTTCCCGTAAGAAATATGGAGATGAACTTACTGAAGAGAGGAATGAACTCCACGTCCGCCTCGAGAAACTGCAGGCAGCTTTGGATCAGCTAGCCACTGCTTACGAAGGTCTGAACAAGAAAATTACGGTACCTACCCTTGGCTCAGTTGATGATGCCAAAAAGGGGGAAAGGGAAAGAACACTGAAGGCACCGAGGGGAACTAGATCAGTCAGGGGAGCACCTAGATGCCAATCTGCTCCCACTGAACCCCAAGGCACAGGTCAGCCTTGGGTGACTTAGCAGCAGGAGATGTAGAGCACTTAGCAACCCAGACTCCAAGTGAAATTATCAAGGAGGTTGCTGACTTTATCGAGGAGGATTCTAATGAGGACCAAACTCCTCTGCCTCCTCCGTTGGCAGGAAAGGGGAAGAAAGTGCTGAAACTCCCAACCCCACCGAAGAAAGGAACTAAGAGATTCATAAGCCCTGAGGAGAGAGCTCAGATCGAAGCAGATGAGAAGCTCGCTAGGGAGATTACTGAGGCAGAGGCTGCAAATAAGCCCAAGAAAGCTCCTGCTAAGGGCAAAACCAAGGCCCAAGGGGGAAGGGAGCCTTGAATGAGGCCACCCCCTAGAAAGCTGAAAATCGGCGATGAGGCCAATAAAGAAAAAGAGAAGGAACAGCAGCAGCAGCAGCAGCAGACTGGTCAGCAGGGTGGAACTAAGTCAAAATCTCAAACATCTGCTGAGTCAGAAGAAGAAGAAGAAGAAGAAGAAGAAGAAGAAGAAGAAGAAGAAGAAGAAGAAGAAGAAGAAGAAGAAGAAGAAGAAGAAGAAGAAGAAGAAGAAGAGCATGTTCCGTCATATGTACCCTCTAAAGCACAAGAACAGGAGATGAAAGAGATATGGGATGCGATGGACAGGGCTCTAGACAGAGGTGCTGAAGCTAGACAAATCAGCAAAGCTAGAGAGAGGCTCAGGCCTGCTGACTTAGAAGCACTAAGACTCGGGACGGAGAAAGAGGCAAGAGAGAGGGTACCTGACAAAGCTGAAATTCCGTATAAATATAGAAGAAGCAGGAAACCTACTGATCTCAAAATTCACAGATAGCCTAGGATTGACTCATGGATTCCATGGGAGCGGACTCAGAAGTGGGAAACGCTCAAAGCAGAATTTATCAAGAGATATTTCATCTGGAGGTACTGGCCGGACATGCACAAAGCTACAGCCTTTGTTGAATGGCTTCTAGTTAGCGGCCCTGAAATATATGCCAGAGTCCAGAAAGCCTTAGGTAAGACGATTGATGTCAGAGTTCCAGTTCTTAGACCTCTGCCCCCTCCACGGAAGCTCGATGGATCACTTCATGTTGGAGTCATAGAAGGAGAAGTCAGCAGTGCGATCATAGCCTTGAATCTTGATGAAGCTAATCCTGATGATGTGTTGAAGATACAGAAGTTCAGGAGAGATACTTTCAGAATGTATGGATTGTCGTTTCCTGAAGAGAAGTCAAGAGATTTCAATGCACGGATCCAGCAGTTCAGAAGATAGATAGTTAGCTTCTTTGTATCTTGTTTTTGTTTTCTAGAATAGCATGTGATGTATTGTACTGAATATTCTCATATCTATAAAACATCATTGTTGTTCGGCCTGACAATATCTTATTGTCTTCATGGCCTTGTTTATTTATGCTTAACACTCAAAATCACCTAAGTGATTACTGACATACACACTCACTGCTGATATTTGTGTCTGTCTGTTTTGCTTAATTGATAGATCTATTTTCTTTAGAAGTTTGAGGGAACTTACTGTATGAGGTTTATTAAAGGGGGAAATTGTTGTTAGATTTATGTATAAGTTCTGATATTTCTTCCCTGTACCTTCCCTTAGTAGTATAGAACTTGATGAACAACTCCACTGATTCTACTTGTAATGTTTGTAAGGAGTTTGTTTCTAACAATTTGTAGTGTTAGGTTTTGGCATCATCAAATAGGGGGAAATTGTGGGGAGATGATTGTGTAGCCTAGTGCTCAGTAGATTTGAATGATCCCAAAACCCTACTTCGATTGATGAACCATTCAGTTGTATTTGTTTTGTATCTATCTCTGAGAGTTTCAGACTCAGTAGACATTCTCGTACATGGTTCAGGTGTTCAGTTCTGTCTGCTGATTCATCAGTAGACTATCAGCCTCAGTACCATGAGAAGAAGACTCAGTAGTGCTGGACTCAGCAGGAGCAGCATACTGAAAGGAGTCAGTAGAACTAGACTCAGCAGGAGCAGTTCACTGAACTCAGAGTTGATCTTCAGTAGAGCTAGACTCAGCAGGAGTATGCTACTGAACATGGATCAGACTCAGCAACGGCCAGACAGTCTCGTGACTATTAGAGATCTTATAAGTAAAATCAGCAGAGTCATACGAGGTATAGAGAAGTCAGTTTCAGATCTGTCTTGAAGTTTGTTTGTCTCACCTACTTTTTTCAGCCTCGACCAACGACAAGCAGCCAGCTGTCTACTTTTCGAAAATGGAGGGAAAAGACTCTGCCACCATACATTGAAAGATCCGTTGGCTACCCAAAAGAGAGAGACACATGGATCATCGTCTCCAACGGATCTTTCCATGTCTCTCATCTATAAATAGAGGGAAGATTTCAAATCAAAGCTCACAACACATACTAAGAACACACGAGCATTTACAAGCAACTCAGAATCGACTTAAAGCTTTCCGAATGATTTTCAAAGAGTTATTCATAGCGAAAGGCGACATTCTTGCTCAAAAGGAAACGGTACTGAATTCTGACCTAAGTCAGCTAGCAGGCCTTAATGAAGTCAGTCACTCTGCCACGCGATTCAGAACAGCTTATCTGGTCTATGGAACCTGTTCAGTACGACATCTTCCTAAAAAGGACTGTTCGCGTTTTAAGTTGAGAAAGTTTTCCGGTGTATTCACCCCCCCGACACCTGAACGTTTATCTCGGGACCAACATTATGGTTCTGATCCAGCCTAGCAGCTATGTTCTAAAAACAATGAGTTATCCAATACCCTAAATCAAGTTTAGTCCATGTATGCATACACCAACGAAAATACAACTCTGTAGCACTCACTTTAGAAAAACCAGTGGTAGTACCAGTCAAGTTATAAGCAATGTACTAATGGCAAAATCGAAGAACATGGTTTTCAACATGATAAATGGCAGAACGTGAGGCATAAAATTCATTCGGATCAGACGGTGCAAGTAATTTTCATGCATCCCTAGGACCTATGTAAGCTGGATTCATCTCGGGCAAACCACGAAAGAATCAAACACATCATCACAATAATCAGCATAATCGAGCAATCTTAATCTCATATTCTAATCCCACAAACAAGTATGAAATTCATGTCCTCCCACATGTGAAGCAATGCAATCAACATTCAATCTACCAAGATAAACAAAGTGAAAAGAAATGAAAAATTCAAGGACTTAAGGCAAAGTAAAATGATGAGGGGCAAGCAACCAACTCAAACCAATGCTTCAAAAATACTTAAAGAAATCAACACGAATACCTAATTGACTCAAAATCTTAGAATCAAGGAACATACCTGACTTGCAGGCCCGAAACTTCCTCTACTCACACTTTGTGGCCAATTCTTCTTTGTCGAAATGGGGAAGGCGGGGACGATCTTCTTCGGTCAAGATTCGGAGTACGAACATGTTGTTGTAGCCGTCTTTGTCCGGCTCAAAATTAGAGATATCCTCTTCGGCTGGGACATATCGGTGAAATAGGTTTTGATCTTCGGCATCCAAAAGCACATCGGTTGGGCAATCAGCATTAGGGACATATTCTTCATCTTCCTCGTCCAAAGGATACACGCCATCTAAGTTCAATCTCACCCATGGTATATGAATTGAGCCATCCTCTCGTACTGTGCCACCCACTAGTGCGGCTCGGACTGCGACCACGCACTTAGTAGTGATAATGGAAGAGTCCAAGAGAGGGGATTCTAGAGGAGTTGATTGAGGCGGTGGAGACTCCGGAACAGGTGGTTCCTCGGGAGTTGCAGACTTTTCTGGCAGCGGAGACGAGACCCTAATTGGTGACGAGCGTGCCAAAGTAGCGGGAGTAGTAACATCAGGGGTTTCCTTCGGAAGATGAGGTGGTGATGGAGTTGGGGTTTTCTGAACTTCTGGTGAAGTAGGCTCTGCATTTACTGGCGACAGTACCTCGGGAGTTCTGTGTCAACGGTAACTTCTTCTTCATTCGGACCTCTCTTTCTGTCGTATACCGACTTACTACCAATTGCATCACAACCCTCGGGTAGTTCTATGATCTCTTACATAACCATAACAGTTATGGACTCATATTTTGAGTCTATAGCGATTGTCCAAGAATCTGCATCTACATCTCCTACTGCATTAGTGTAGGTCCAGGGATCCAACATATCTTGTTCATCTGTAGGGAGATCATCAGACGTCTCTCTAGTGAATATAAACCGATCAGGTGTAAAAATCACCCTCCCACTATGCTGAAAAGAGTTTTTCACTTTGTTGACAGATTGTGCAGTTGCTTGTGGAGCACCATCTTTAACAACTGACTGTACTAGTGAAACTCGACCACCTTGTAACTATTCAAGGATGATGTTGACTAGAGACTTATAGTTACTAATGTAATCCCCTTCTAAGAACCGAGTGTTGGTGCTAACAATGATCTTCTATACTTTAAGATCATAAAATTATTGACTCTTTGTTTCTTTCGGATATCCTATGAACAACATTACATCAAAATGTGATTCCAACTTGTCGGCCTGATTATTTAGCACATAAGCAGGAAAACCCCAAATCCTTAAGTGGAGCAAAATGGGCTTATGCTCATTCCACAACTCAAAAGAGCTCTTCGTACTGACTTGGAAGGCACACGGTTGAGCAAGTATGTTGTAGTCTCTAGGCTTATCCCCAAAAGGAAACCGACAACTTTGCATAGCTCATCATCAATCAAACCATCTGTAAGAGAGTTTTATTCCTTCTTTCGGACACACCATTCTGCTGAGGCATGCTCGGTGCTGTCAGCTAGGATATAATCCTTAAACTCATTCAAGAGGTATTCACCACCATGAGTAGATCGTAGTGCTTTGATTTCTTTACCTAGCATCTTCTCCACTTCTGCATTAAATTCTTTAAAGGTTTCAATGCAATCAGACTTGTGGCGAAGAAGTGTTGGTCCCAAGATTAAACGTCCAGGTGTAGAAGGGGGGGGGGTGGTGAACACACCTGAAAACACTTTCTCAACTTTAAACATGAACAATGATTTTCAGGAGAGTGTCGTACTGAGCAAGTTCAGTAGACTAAATACAGTATTCTAGATCGTGTGGCAGAGTGGCAGACTTCAGTATGTTAGTGCGATCGATTAAGCTATGCTGAAACTCAGTTGAATGATTTTGGAAATACTTTCAGTATGAATAGTAATCAATGCAACAGTAAAGAGAAGACAGAACACAGACAATTTTAAAGTGGTTCGGATCCAACAATCCTACGTCCACTGTCCCGAAAGATCAGGAAGCTATGTATTATACTTAGATAGTCTCAGTCGGTTTGTACACTAGACAAACACTGGTCTTGAGATTTATACTGAGCAAGTCTCAGTTTACAAATGATCAAACTATAGCGTTTGACAAACTCTTCTACTATGAAGGAGTCTTTTACAATAAGGATCAGTTCAGATATGAACTCCTTCGTCTAAGCTATGGATACGATCTACTGAGCTTAGGTTAGAGGGATAGGGAACGAGAAAGTGGCTTCTAGAGCGACAAACAGTTAAGTATAGACTTGTGTCCCTATTCAGTCGCTTGAATACTAGAGGTTTTATACTCGGGTTCAGCTTGGTTCCCTGTGAACAGGTATATCGTCTTTCGCTGGAGATTTCTCTTTGAACTTCTTGCGGAAGACTTAGGTCATTTTTAGTTTCTAGTGAATGCTCTTGTGTTCATCGATTTCTAGGTGAGCTTCAATCTGAATTGTATCCCTCTATTTATAGAGCAGATGCAAGGGTAGATCCGTTGGAGATGATGATCTTTGTGTCTAACTCTTTTGGGTAGCTAACGGCTCTTTCAAAGATGGTGGCAGAGTCCTTTCCCTCCATTTCGGGAAAGTTGTTGACTTACAGCTTTTATCAGAATATAGACAGCTGGCCGCTCGTCATTGGTCGAGGCTGAAGAAAGTAGGTGAGACAGAACAGACTTCAAGGTAGATCTGAAGCTAACTTCTCTATACCTCGTATGACTCTGCTGATTTGATTTAGTAAATCCGGACGGTCGAAAGCCAAGACCCGGCCGTTCTTGAGTCGATCTATATTCAGTAGCATGCTTCTGCTGAGTCAGCTCTACTGAAGATCAACTTTGAGTTCAGTGAACTAATCCTGCTGAGTTCAGTTCTACTGGCTCCTTTCAGTATACTGCTCCTGCTGAGTCCAGTATCACTGAGTCTTCTTCTTCTGGTACTGAGGTTGATATCTACTGAGTGCCTGAACCAAATGAAGAGTGTCTACTGAGTCTGAAACCTCGGAGACAGAACAATACAGATAACAACAAAATGGTTCATCAGTCAAAGTAGGGTTTTCGGATCTTCAAATCTTCAGCAAATATTCAGAGCACTAGGCTACTGAGTTATCTCCCAACAAGTTGTGGAAGGACTGAATCATCTCCCAACAAGAAGGTAACATATGAATAGCTTGAGTAATTGCCAGTAAACATGACGAAATACTCATACCCTCCACGAGCTTGTGTAGGCATAGGCCCACACAAGTCAGAATGCGTAAGATATTGTAGGGATGTGAGTCAGTGGATAGGGAAATTATTAGGACATGATTCAGTACCTCTGATACTGAGTAATTATTGTATAAATGTTTTAAGGACGAATTGAAGATCCCAAAACCCCTTAGTGTATGATGAACCGACATGTTGTAAAAGGCTAGACCTGCTTTGATCTTCCTAGATTAGTTTGTCTAAGTCCTGTAAGGGGTAAATTGTTGGATGAACTTCAGTAGAGAAGTTAAGGTTCCAGAACCCCATCTGTCATCGGTTTAATAGAGCTCTGTCTGTATAAGAGCTCAGTTGTTTATCTTCGAGTCAGTAGCTGGAAGCAATCAGTAGAATATCACTCTTCAGCCGACTCAAAAAGAAGACGAAGTATGATCATCATTGATCTACTGAATGAGTTGCAAATTAGTCGCAGACATTACAAAAGAAAATCGACAGCCTGACTTTATCAGTCGGGTGTCAGCAGAGGAACACTTAGTGTCCAAGGTTCAGAAGAAGTCAACTCAGCTAGAAGACTGATGTCTGCCAAGTCTCACCTACCGCCATACCTCGACTAATGTGAAGCAAGAAAAGCTTACCTGCTCTGACACAAAGCTGTTATCATGCACAAAAAGCCAACCACCCTCTGCAGCGACATTCAAATTATATAGTCGTTTTCCTTAGAGTCTTGTGACACGTGGCATGGTCCCCTCCAACGGATCTATGCATGGGTCCCAACTATATAAAGAGATCATCTTCAAGAATTGAAGAACACATGTTCAACAGACGAACAAAGGTAACCTTGTTAGATCTTAAGCTTAGACACTTGAAGGAGTTCACTTTTAGTGATACGTGTTATTGTAAGAACTCCTTCCTTGTTGGAGACAAAACCATTCAAACTTCGGTGTGATCTTGTAAAGTCACTAAGCACTATAACTTAGAAGGTTCTGTCCAGTGTACAGAAACTTTTTGAGGCTTGCTCAGAGTAAACAACAAGAATTCCTGTTTGGCAGGACCGTGGATGTAAGATCTTGTGTTTCCGAACCACGTTAAAAATTTCTCGTGTCATTTGTTGTTTTATTACATCTGTTGTCAACTGTTTGGAAAATCATATTTTCAGTAAAATAGATTTAAAACTGCACTAGCCAACTGATTTGGTTTGCATAAAAATGTTTTTCAAAGAGACGAACTTAAACTGGTCCTATACAATTCCGCACTTATTCATCTACTGAATACTCAGTACTGACATTAATCAGTAGAAATGATTTAGTCATTTAATCACTCTGCCCCGTGATTAGAAGGCTTATCTGGCAACTGAACTCGTTTAGTAGCATACTCAGTAAAATACTGACCTTCGAATTTGAGCAACCTGGACTTAGGTGTATTCACCCCCCGGCTATACCTGATACTCTTCTCTGGATCAACAATTGGTATCAGAGCGGTGTTCTATTAATCATCATTTTGAAAACTTACTGGTCTACTTGAACAAGATCCTGAAAAAAAAATTCACTGCACGAGCATCTCTTCATTCATCCTTATACTATCTGCTTCAATATGTCTGATATGTCTGGTATTCAGATGGTACTGATGTTCTCAATAGAGAACTACATGGTATGTCGCTTCAGAATGGAGGCGCATCTTACATCGCTGCACGACAGCATGACTAAAGTCCTCAAGACATGACCAATCATTCCCATGATCGACAACGTCAAATCTGCTGCTGTGGGAGGTATAGGAGCACAAATTAGGGCAAAGATTGCCAAAGATAAAGCTGCCTACACGCCAAAAGAGAAGAAACTGCACAATCTGGACTGAGTAGCGGGAAACGCAATCCTGGCAAGGTTTAGTGATTCACATCTCGACAGAGTGCAAGATTGCAAAACAACGAAAGAACTTTGGGATGCCCTTGTTGTATTGAGCTAAGGAACCCCGCAGTTCAAAGAGAACAAGCTCGAGTTGGAGCTTCAAAAGTTCGAGACATTCGCCATACAGCCCGGTGAATCCATTGACGAGCTTAGCGTCAGATTAACAAATCAGATCAATGTGATCAACGGGTTGGGGAAGACATTCACCAACAAGAAGAGAACACCAAGATCCTAAGAGCGCTACCCTGACTGAAGTGGCTCCCATTTGCTACTTATTTATGTCACTCTGATCTAAATACTTTAACTCCTGATGTTATCTTTTCATAACTAAAGGTAGAGGAGTTCGAGCACAGTCTACCCCAACGAAGCCTAAGCGCTCCAGCTAACACCCCAATCGACCATGCTTTTAAAGCTACAGTCAGCATGTCTGGAGGAAGCTCCAGTTCAGCATGCAGGTCAGTCACAACCACAACACCAAAATCCACTATTGAGTATCTTGCTGAACGATGTGTGCTTTTGGCTCTGAAGTACCAAAGGGAGAAGGACAGAGTCAGAAAGCAGAAGAAATATCATAAAGATTCTTCTTCAGGAAAGAAAGAAAATCATAAAAAGAAAGAAGAATCTAAACCTTCTTCTGAATGCAGGAACACATAGCCTACTGCCAGTCCATCCAATGACACATATGAAAAGGGTGGCAGGACCTCTGTGTGCTACAACTGTAAGAAAAACGAACACTATCATTATGATTATCCGGAGCTCTCAACTGCCCAACGAGATGAACGGCAGGCCAGAAGAGAGAAATATTCTCGAAAGAGGTAAGCCTACATTGCCGGAGAGCTATCCGACTGCTCAATTGAGGACGATACATTCATGTACTCCTCTGAAGAGGAAGCCGCATTTGTGGCTGTTGAGGTCGGAGAATCAAATCTTGAAACGTCAACTGAACACTGCCTAATGGCTGGAGAAGAGGCTGAGGTAAACTCTAAACTGAATCTAACCTCCTCTTCACACTTCACAGAGCACACACGACACCTGCTCAGCTGCAGGAGAACGTCTAGATGTGGTTCAAGCATTTGAAGATTTGCTAGAGGAGCAAATTCACATGAGCAGGGAATTCAGTAGAACCGTTTAGGAGTTGGAACAGGTAAAAGCTGAAAATCAGAGACTTTCTTCTGATTGTCAAGTCCTTACTGATTTAGAAGTGCTCTTGGTGAGACTAAAGGAAGAGATTGAATCTCTCATGACTAAGTCTCAACATCAAGAAATTCAGATATCAGTCTTGACCAAGGACAATTCTGAAAAAGATACTGAAATGCTATACTCAGTCAGAAACTCATAGAGGTTCAGAAGGACTATGAGTGACTCAGGAGGAGTGATGAAGTATGGCGAAAACTGATGATAGAGCAGTACCTCAAAGCTAAAGAGAAGCTAGAGGGATTGCTCAGGGCTCAGAGGACAGCCTCCGTCAGGGAAGGACTAGGTTACAGAAATGAAGCATCTACCTCAACTTCAAAAGGCTCAGATAAGCTGGCTGACCGGTTTGTCCGAGGGGGAATTCAAGTTGATGAACCAATCACCCCTCAGAAAAAGAATAAGCAGAATATCCAAGCACCTCAACCGAGCTATAAGAAGAAACTGACCAGAGGTTCTAGCCCCAGAACACCACGATCAAACTCAGGGGGAACCATTAAGGTTAGGTGGGCAGAGCAGTATGGTGAACCAGAATGGGTTCATCCTACACAGTATGGTTCTAACTGTTATGAGCCCCGGGTCAGAAGGTGCACAAAGAGTCAGAAGAAAAAAGCTTCTGCACCCAAAACTGCCAAAACGTCAGTACCTCCAAGTTCAGTAGAGAGAAGTACTGACAACAGATATAAGAAGAAAGAGTCTGAGACCCCCAAGGTCGTCGGACAGATCTGGGTCGCGAAACAAAAATCGACTAACACATAAGAACCCAGACAGAACCAAAAGGGTACCTGAATCTATTTTTGTTTTGCAGGTGCATAAGGACCCTTGGATCGTGGACATCAGCTACTCAAGACATATGAATTATCAGAAGAGCCTGCTGGCCAACTATGTACAAGAGGAAGGACCCAAAATTGAGCTCTGTAACAACTCAAAAGGCTACACAAAGGGATATGGAACGCTGAACATTGGGACTGCTTCAGTTCCAAGAGTAACTTATGTTGAAGGACTTCAACATATTCTCCTTTCTGTCAGTCAATTCTGTGATAACCTTAACATGAGACTGCGCTACTGAGGCACTGAATTTCTCAACTCAATCATCAAGGAGTACTACGCTACTGAGGGGATTCAGCATGAGACTTCAGCAGATCGCACACCTCAGCAGAACGATCTTGTAGAACGGAAGAACATAACATTAAAAGAAGCAGCAAGAACGCTCCTAGCAGACTCTGGATTGCCCTCGAAATTCTAGGCCGATGCTACTGACACCGCTTGTTATACTCAAAACCACTCACTACTGACAAAGCAACACATGAAGGCACCATATGAACTATGGAAAGGGAAAATTCCTTCTATTGCTCATTTCCATATCTTTGGATGTCCTTGATTTATCCACAATAATGGAAAGGATCAGTTAAAAGTCTTTGATAACAAGTCTGATCAAGGAGTGTTCTTAGGATACTCCAGGGTCAGTAAACCTTCAGGGTCTTTAACTACTGGACCCTTTTCGTGGAGGAAAACCCTCATGTTGTATTTAACGAGTTTGTTACTATGGACAAGAAATCGAGTAAAGAGTCAAATACTGAAGATGTCAGCAGCAAGCTATAGGATCCCAAGCTGAATAATGAAACTGAAAGGATCCAACATTGTTGGGACGATGAGTCTGATGAAGATGAAACTCAGACCCATCCTACAAGCAATGTAGCTGACCTGATTGATTCTCTGAACAGAATCAACCTCAGGTAACCCCGATCGATGAGAAAGCCCCAGTGGTAACTCAGACCTCTATTGAGAATAACAATTCAGGGGGAATGAATGATGTTCTTGAGCGAAATAGCCCTGAACCTGGGAACTCTATAGATCCTAACCTTCTTACTGAATTACTTCAGTCGCATAATAGTACTACTGAAATGCCAAACACTCCTACTGATTGTACATAAGTAATTTTAGAAGAAGAGACCAGGCGAAGACAATCATGGGTAGATGCTCACTCTTCTAACCTCATCATTAGAGATCCTTTAGCAAGTGTAAAGAACAGTTCCAGATTCTATCAAGGAGAAAGCATTTTATACTCCTATTTCTTGTCTACTGAAGAACCTCAGTCGATAGAGGACGCACTGAATGATACTGACTGGATCATTGGAATGCAAGAGGAGCTGAACCAGTTCGTCAGAAACGAGGTCTGGTGGCTTGTTGATAGACCAAGACATTATCACGTCATAGGCACAAAATGGGTCTTCAAGAACAAGCGAGATGAAAACAACGTCATAGTCAGGAAAAAAGCTCGACAAGTTTCCAAGGGATATTGTCAAGCAGAGGAATTGAATTTGATGAAACATTCGCTCCAGTAGCAAGATTGGAACCCATTCGTTTATTCCTAGCCTACGCAATGCATCAAGGATTTAAATTATATCAGATGGATGTAAAGTCAGCTTTTACGAACGACGTACTGAAGGAAGAAGTTTACGTTGAACAACCGCCCGACTTTTAGCAGGAACATCAGGTTTATAGACTTAGGAAAGCTCTGTACGGGTTAAAACAAGAACCCAGGGCTTGGTACAATACCCTACTACTAAACATTTCCGGGTAGAAGAGGTCATTAAGTTTATACATTCAGTCATCCAATGTCCAACCTTACCGCACTTGAAGAACTCCCTTTACCCTTAGGTTTTGAAACGCCTCCAGTAGGTGCTAGTTTCGCACTCCCACTACCCTTCTTGAAGTTCCTTCCTTTCTTGCCCTTTTTCTAGTTTCCACCTTTCGGAGGATTCCTTAAGCTAGAGGAAGTATTCAAGATATGTGCACCTTTCCCTTTACCTTGTCCCATTATTCCCCTTGTAGTAATCAACTCATTTGAGAACTCATTAAGAGTATACTCCTTTTAAGATATAACTGCATTGAGGCAGAAATCTCATAAGACTTAGGGAGTGAAAGCAGTAGAATGTCGACCTTGATTACAAGGCTCAGACTATCATCCAGTATGGTGAGCCAATCTAGAAAATATATCATGCGTAAAACATGATCATGCAGGGACCCAGCTTTTTGCATATGATAATTCATGACATCCTTTAGTAGATGATATCCGATATCAAACTAACATGTGGCATACTTTCATGCTGAGCTGCTAGGGTATTGTACATAGTGGAAAGAAGTGTTACACGAGTCTTTGTGTTATCATCTATCCACTTCTCATGTGCAGCCATGTCTTCTAGGAAGCTTGATTCCCCCGGAACTACTAGCTCATCAATATGTAAGATATAAATTGTCTTCTCGGCTTCGAGTACGAGGGTAAGTTTTCTCTTCCACTCGTTAAAATTTTCGTGACCCAATAGGGGTTTGTTGGTGATACCCAAAAGGATCTCTTGAACAGTGATATCAGAAAGGCATATTTTTTAAAAGCATTTAAGAAACTTATATTCACACATAATTAAGAAATAATGATATTAAGAACCTCGACAAGCCCTGTGAATTCCTCTCGTAAGCCAACGCAGATGGACGTTTACTAGCGCAACCCTAGACCAAGCTTTTGGTCCCGAGATTAAACATTCAGGTGTAGGGGGGGGGTGAATACACCTGAAAACAATTTCTCAACTTTAAACACGAACAGTCCTTTTCAGGAGAGTGTCGTACTGAACAAGTTCAGTAGACCAAATAAGTTGTTCTGGATCATGTGGCAGAGTGTCTGACTTCACTGAGGCCTGCTAGCTGACTTAAGTCAGAATTTAGTACCGTTCAGCTGAAGTTCAGTAAAGTGCGGAAATGTGTAGGCCCAAATTCAGTTGAGTTTAGAAAACGTTTTTAATAAAATAGTTTCAGTATGATAGCGCGATCGATTAAGCTTAGCTGAAACTCAGTTGAATGATTTTAGAAATACTTTCAGTATGCACAGTAATCAATGCAACAGTTAGGAACTGAAAAACAAACACCGAACACATGCAGTTTTTAAAGTGGTTCGGATCCAACAATCCTACGTCCACTGTCCCGAAAGATCAGGAAGCTATGTATTATACTGAGATAGTCTCAGTTGGTTTGTACGCTGGACAAACACTGGTCTTGACATTTATACTAAGCAAGTCTCAGTTTACAAAGGATCATACTAAAGCATTTGACAAACTCTCCAACTATGAAGGAGTCCTTTACAATAAGGATCAGTTCAAATATGAACTCCTTCGTCTAAGCTATGGATAGGATCTACTGAGCTTAGGTTAGAAGGATAGGTATAGCGACGACTTGGGTTCGTATTCAGTCGCTTGGATACTAGAGGCTTTATACTCGGGTTCAGCTTGGTTCCCTATGAGCAGGTATGTCGTCTTTTGCCAGAGATTTCTCTTTGAACTTCCTGCGGAAGACTTAGGTCGTTTTAGAGTTACGTGAATGCTCTTGTGTTCTTGGATTTCTCTATGTTCATTCGTAAGGTCGTTCGTGAGCATCAATTTGAATTGTATCCCTCTATTTATAGAGCAGAGACAAGGATAGATCCATTGGAGACGATGATCCTTGTGTCTCTCTCTTTTGGGTAGCTAACGGCTCTTTCAAATAATGGTGGCAGAGTACTTTCCCTCATTTCTGGAAAGTTGATGACTTGCAACTTTAATCAGAAAGTTGACAGCTGGCTGCTCGTCATTGGTCGAGGCTAAAGAAAGTAGGTGAGATAGAACAGACTTCAAGGTAGATCTGAAGCTGACTTCTCTCTTCCTCGTATGACTGTGCTGATTTGACTTATTAAATTCTGACAGTTTAGAAGATTGTCTAGCCGTTGCTGAGTCTGATCTATTGAAGATCAACTCTGAGTTCAGTGAACTACTCCTGTTGAGTTGAGTTCCACTGACTCCTTTCAGTATACTGCTCCTGCTGAGTCCAGTATCACTAAGTCTTCTTCTTCTGGTACTGAGGTTGATAATCTACTGAGCGCCTGAACCAAATGAAGAGTGTCTACTGAGTTTGAGACCTCAGAGACAGAACAACACATTACAAGTGCCTGGTTCATCAGTCAAAGTAGGGTTTTCGGATCTTCAAATCTTCAGCAAATATTCAGAGTACTGGGCTGCTGAGTTATCTCACAATGAGTTGAGGAGCGACTGAATCATCTCCCAACATTTTCCCCTATTTGATGATGCCAAAACCTAACACTGTAACTATCAGAAACAGAGCTCCTTACAAGTATTACAAGTAGAATCAGTGGAGTTGTTCTTCAAGTTCTAGGCTACTGTGGGAATCAGGGACGAAATTTCAGAACCTATACAAAAGACTAATCAGCAAATTCTCCCTTTCTAACAACATTTTCCCTCATCTATAAGCAATCTAACAGAATATAATCTAACAAGGTCAAAGCTGACAGATAAATATATTCAGTGAGTGTGTGAGTCAGTAATCACTTGAGTGATTCTGTGTGTTAATCATAAAGTAAACAAGGCCATAGAGACAATAAGGAATTGTCAGGGCCGAACAACAGTGATGTTTTATATATAATGAAATTCTGTACAGATACATCAGATTGCTATTCTAAGAAAACAGAACAGAAAAGAAATACAGAAGCTATCTATCATCTGAACTGCTGAATCCTGTCTTTGAAGTCCTTATATTTGGATTCAGGAAGTGGCAGTCCATATATTCTGTAAGTGATCTTCCCTAGTTTCAGTATCTCTGGCAAATCAGCAGGCTCATCTTCATCTAAGTGTCTTGCTTGGGCAGCATCCTTAATCTCTTTCTCAATCACCCCATAATGAACAGAGCCATCAAGCTTCAGTGGGGGAGGCATGATCCTTGAAGCTAGGACCCTGACATCAATTTTATCTGCTATGGCCTTCTGAACTCTAGCAAATATCTCTGGGTCAGTCTTAGGAAGCCATTCAACAAATGCAATAGACTTGTGCATTTCAGGCCAGTATCTCCAGAAGTAGTATCTTTTGATGTAGTCTGCCTTCAGTGACTCCCACCTTTGTGTACGTTCCCATGGCATCCATTCATCCACTCTGGGCCATCTGTGAATCTTAAGGTCAATAGGCTTCCTGAGTCTTCTATATTTATAAGGGATATCTGCCTTCTCAGGAATCCTTTGGCTAGCTTCCTTCTCAACCTTCAGCCTCAGAGCTTCCAGATCTGCCAATCTGAGCCTTTCTCTTGCTGCTTCAATTTGCCTAGCTTCAGTTCCTCTGTCGAGATACCTCTCCATCTGATCCCATATTTCTTGCATTTCAAGCTCTTGTCTCTTCGAGGGGACATAGAAGGGTACATGAACCTCTTCTTCTGAGTTAGCAGGAGTAGATGCTTTTTCTTTTGAAGTTCCCTGCTGACTAGTTGTCTGCTGCTGTTGCTGCTGTTTTTCCTTTTCTTTATCAGCTTCATCACTCAGCTTTAATTTCTTTGGAGGCAGCCTTGTCCCAGGCTTCCTACCTCCTGCTGGGGCTTTAGTCTTGCCTTTGGTCGGCTTTTTCTTTGGCTTGTTGACAGCCTCAGCCTCTGCAATTTCTCTGGCAAGCTTTTCATCAGCAGCTATCTGAGCTTCTTCCTCCGGAGTGATGTATCTTTTAGTTTTCTTTTAGGGAGGATTGGGAAGCTTCAGTACTTTCCTGCCCTTTCCTTGCACTGGATGAGGCAGAGGAACCTCTTCCTCTTCTGAGTCCTCCTCTGCATACTCAGCAATCTCCTTGATTATATCACTGGGAGTCTGGGTTGCTTGAGTAGCAGAATCCTTGGGTCCTGAGCCACTTGGGCCGGTCTCAGCAGACACTACATCTCCTGCTGGTGAGACACCCTAGGCCTCGCCTTGTGCAGTCTGAGTAGAGGAACCAGTGGGAGCAGATTGCTGACTCTGAGTAGCTCCAGTCACTGTCCTTACTCCTTTAGGTACTCTCAGTACCTTTTCTTTCCCTTCAGATATCTTTAGTTTTCCTTCCCCCTTTTTGGCATCAGCAAATAAGCCAGGGATGAGAATCTGCACCTTCTTATCTAGACTCTTATAGGCTGCTGAAAGGTCATCCAATGCGTACTGCAACTTTGTGAGTCTCTTATGCAGTTCGTTTCTCTCCTCAGTTAGCTGTTCGTTGTACTTATTATGAGAAGCGTCTGCTGCTGTCTGAATATCTTGCAACTTCTGATCCACCTTCTCTTCCATAGCCTTCTGAATAGATTGGATTCTAAGATCAGAGGCCTGAGAGATAGATGAGACGGATGCAATGTGAGCTGACTGGGTGGCCTTGTAATCTTCCAGAAGTTTCGCTTGGCTAGGCTCCATCAACTTCAGTTGCTCTTCGAAGTTGGCTCGTTGAGTGGCGAGTGCTTCAGTCAGGATTGTTGAGAAGTCGGGGGAAGGAGTGTTATGAATAGGTGTTTTTAGCCCCTTGATCTCTGCACTCTGAGCCTGAGTGGTCTGCCTCCACGTCTTGTGGACGGCACGAGCGAGGAGTCGGTTCTGAGTTCCTTGACTCCTCAGGGCCCTGGCCACTAACTTCGATCGTCGGCTTTTAGGTTTGGGCGCTACCTCGAACGCAGACTCAAGTAAGAGCTGAGCTGGTTCTGCAGACTTTGAGGTACCAGCCTCCGACTGACCTAGTCCAAGGATGCTGAGAGGAGGTTCAACAGTAGAGGTTGGAGCATCCTTGTCCAGTTGAGTACCCTCATCAGGCTTCTCAGGGCCTGAATCACGGGGTGGGTTCTGACCATCGGGGTCAGACCCATCTGAGGGCGCCATTGCTGAGACTGGTTGGCGATCATTCAGTATGGCTAACATGGCAGCCCCAAGTCATCTAGGGAACAGATGTCTGGTGGCTCGAAGTAGCCTATCTTGTCCCTTATGATTAACTCCTGTTCGTGGAGCTATTTGCAGGAGTGGTGGAGGATCAGCTTGTTCAGAGTAGACCACTCCTGGAACCAGATCAGCATATGGAGTCTACCCTGCCTTGCCAGAGTGTCTTGATTGCAGAGCAGATGCCTCCATCCCGATCGATTCTGACTTAGAAGTAGTCTCGGAATCTTCGACTTCAATTGGAGAATATTGCTTCTCAGCAGACGGAATGCTGCTTAGTGGAGGAATATCCAAGGGGCTCTCAGATGTAGGAATCTGTTGAGTTTCGACCCCTTGGTTCACTGTCTCATCTCGTTCAGTGGAGACAGCCTTCTCCACTGAGTGAGTTTTCTCTGAGGACTTCAACCTCGTCCCTCAGCTGTAGAGGTGGTTCAGCCACAACCTCTGTTACGACCTCACTGACTTTCTTCAGTCTTTTGGTCGGCGTCTTGGGAGTAGATTTGGCAGGCGATCTCTTTTTCGTAGGAGTGGAGGTCTTCTGTGCTCCGGTCTTGGGATCAGCAGGCCCAGACCCAATCTGCTGAAGGGCTGCTGCCCTGCTCTGGAATCTGACTTTCTTCGGGTTGAAATATAGCTTGTCAGCATACACTACTTTGTCAACTCCGCAGAGGTCTTCTATCATAACAGATAGCTTCGTGCCGTAACCATAAACACCTTCAGGAAGAATTCAGCCCAGTTAATCTTTGCATGATCGTGAATGGCCATCATAAGGTGAATCTTCGGTCGTGATACTTGGTCGAACGAGCCGGGCTGACTCGTCAATATCTGAGTTACTATGTATGCAAAGCTCTATACTGGGGAAGCATGGCGTTCTTTGGGAAAGCAGCTCTGAATGTTGTAGGCTTCTCGCATAACACTTCCACATACTCGTCCATAAGATCGTCCTTATAGCCCACTGTAGTGAAACCTTAGTTCAGAAGTTGGAAGCTTCGCTGAAGTGCTTCTTTGATAGACATCAGCTTGATTTCAGGAATAACGCGGGCGGGCTCTCCAAGAATATGAGTGACAAAACTGCATCGGATGTCCCCTTCTACTGACTCAGAGTTTAGATACAGCTCAGCTATCTGGCGAAGGAGGAAGTATGATGGCTTCCTAGACAGAAACTTCTCCAAACCAGTCGCCCTCAGCGAATCAAAGATTTCCTCTATGAAACCTAGATCGTAGGAGTCGAACTCCATCATCGGCTCGAACCATATACGGTCCTTCTCAAGGATCTCTTTCATGTTCGCCGGAACCATAACATCTCTTCCTGCCATGTTTTATAATCTTCAAAGACAAGAAATCAGTATCGAACGAAAAATATTAAAATTATCTTATACGATGCTGAAAGATCATGAAAGATTTACCAAAGAGTTTCTGAGATATTTGAAAATGAGTTTGCAAGGAAACAAATGCTTTTTCTCAGAAAACTAGGGTTCGTAAAGATTGCAGAGTGAAAATGGCAGTTTCTAACTTTGAACGTGCTTATATATGTTAAAGAAGATGAATAGTTAATAATCCACGGTTCAGTTTGAAATAGCTTTATGAGATGGACGGCTAGGATTTAATGTTATAAAATAGGTAATGATCAATTTAGCCGCCTAAGTCAAAATACAATTGTAAATAGCCAAAGAAGTAACTTGATACGACATGCATTAAATGCGCCGCAGAGTTCAACATGCTTTACATAGAATGTCGTGTATTTAATGTAAACCATTATATTAAATGACATTTCATAAGGCATTGAATACGAAGCTGAATATGAGTCATAAATGCACAGAAAATTTCATTCGCTACTGAATAGAGATACGCAAACCTGTCAGCTGAACATCGTAGTCAACTCATACCTCGTGTAGATGGTTGTTGAGTCTCTACGTACTGAATTTACTCAGTACTGAGAGTGAACATTCCCCCTTGCTGAATGCTCCTCTCCTGAATCCACTTACTGACTGGAGTCAGTAGGGTCCAGCAGACCTACCTTTACTGAAAGTTCTTTGAATCTGGCTTCAGCTAGAGGCTTGGTCAGAATATCTGCCCTTTGATGGTCAGTATGGATCTTTTCCATCCTGATATCCTTCTTTTCGACATGATCATGAATGAAGAGATGTCTGATGTCCACATGCTTGCATCTTTTATTCAGGATTCTGAGTGATTGCAATTACACTGGTGCTGTCGCAGAAGATCATCACTTCATTCTAAATAACATCATAGTCGCGTAGCTGCTGTCTCAGCCAAAGGATTTGGGCGCAGCAACTTCCGGCAGCCATATATTCAGCTTCAGTAGTTGACGTCGCTACTGAATGTTGTTTCTTTGAAAACCATGAAATCAGCTTACTGCCAAGGAACTGACACGTTCCAGAAGTTGACTTTCGGTTAATTCTACATCCTGCATAGTCAGCATCAGAATAACCAGTTAGTTCAATATTTTCATCAGCTGGATACCATAAACCCATGTCAGGTGTTCCTCTGAGATAGCGGAGAATCTTCTTTGCTGAGTCCATGTGACTCTGCTTAGGATTCGCCTGAAAACGAGCACAGACACCTACAGCATAAGTTATGTCAGGTCGAGTAGCTGTTAGATATAATAATGAACCAATAATACAACGAAATTCAGTATGGTCTACTGATACTCCCTCTTTATCAAGATCGATTTTCATGTTCCTGTTCATCGGGATCTTGATTGGTTTGTCGGATGTGCAACCGAACTTCTTGATGAGGTCTCGAGTGTATTTTCCTTGATTGATGAATGTTCCCTTCTCAGATTGTTTGACTTGAAAACCGAGATAATAGTTCATCTCTCCCATCATTGACATCTCGAATTTATCCATCATCATTTTCTCAAACTGCTGACACATGATGACGTTCTTCGATCCGAAGATTATGTCATCTACGTAGATCTGCACAAGTAGGATATCGTCTCCCAGTCGAATGCTGAATAATGTGCGGTCTATTGTGCCTTTCTGAAAATCTTTCTGAAAAAAAACTCAGATAGGGTATCGTACCAAGCCCTGGGTCCTTGTTTTAACCCGTACAGAGCCTTTCTGAGTCTGTAGACCTGATGTCCCTGCTGAAAGCCGGGAGGCTATTCTACGTAGACTTCTTCTTTCAGCACGCCGTTCAGGAATGCAGACTTCACATCCATTTGATAAACTCTGAATCTCTGATGTGTTGTGTAGGCTAGAAATAGTCTGATTGCCTCCAATCTTGCAATTGGAGCAAAAGTTTATCGAAATCAATCCCTTCGGCTTGACAGTAGCCTTTTGCCACGAGTCTTGCTTTGTTCCTTACTATAACGTTGTTTTCATCTCGCTTGTTCTTGAAGACTCATTTAGTTCCAATCACATGTTGATGCCGGGGTCTGTCAACCAGCTCACATACTTCGTTTCTCGTGAACTGATTCAGCTCCTCCTGCATGGCTATGATCCAATCAGCATCCTTAAGTGCATCCTCAACTGATTGAGGTTCTTCAGTAGACAAGAAGCAGGAGTATAATGCGCTTTCTCCCTGACATAATCTGGATCTTGTCTTTACGCTTGCTGAAGGATCTCCAATAATCAAATCAGAAGTGTGAGCGTCCAGCCACGATCTACGATGTTTCAACTCCTCATCTAAGATTTGTTCAACACAGATAGTAGGTGAGTTAGGAATTTCAGTTGTACTATTCTGAGATTGAAGCATTTCAGTTACTAGAGTTGGGTCTACTGAGTCACCAGGTCCAGGGGCATTTAGCTCAGGAACTTCATTTGTTCCCCCCTGAATTATTATCCTCAGTAGAGGTCTCAATTACCACTTGGGTTTCTTCATCGACCTGAGTTACCTGGGATTGACTCTGTTCAGTAGAGTCAATCTGTTCAGCTACTTCTGCTGCTGGTTGAGATTCAGTAGACTTATCTTCAGTTTCTTCATCTGAATCATCATCCCAACACAGCTGGATCTTTTCAACTTTATCTTTCAGACTCTAATCCTGTAGCTGCTTACTGATGTCCTCAGACTCTGGTTTAGAGTTCCTGCTCTTGTCTTCAGTAGCAAATTCATTAAAAACAACATGAGGGCTTTCCTCCATGCAAAGGGTCCGATAGTTAAAGACTCTGAAGGCTTTGCTAACCCGGGAGTATCCTATGAAGACTCCCTGGTCTGACTTACTATCAAAAGTCTTCAACTGATCCTTCCCATTATTGTGGATAAAGCACGAACACCCAAAAATATGGAAGTAAGATAAAGAAGGCTTCCTGCCGTTCCATAATTCATATGGTGTCTTCTTATGCTGCTTTGTCAGTAGAGATCTGTTCTGAGTGTAACATGCAGTGTCAGTAGCTTCTGCCCAGAATTTGGTTGGGAGTCCTGAGTCCGGGAGCAGGGTTCTTGCTGCTTCTTTGAGTGTTCTATTCTTCCTTTTAGCAACCCATTTTGTTGAGGCGTGCATGCGGCAGACGTCTCATGCTCTATGCCTTCAGCTTTGCAGAACTCCTCCACCATAAAATTCAGGAAATCAGTTCCTCTGTATGAACGTATATTGATGATCTTGGTGTTCTTCTCGACACTGAGCTTTTTCAGAAGCGTTGGTAACTCTGTTTTGACGTCAGACTTGTTGGCAATAAAGATGACACATGTGTAGCGCGAGTAGTCATCAATGACCACTAAAGCATACTTTTTGCCTCTGATCGTCACCAGAGAGACTGGACCAAACAAATCCATATGTAGCAGCTGAAGGATTCCATCAGTGGAAGGAGATGGAACAGGAGGATTTTGATTCCTTGTTTGCTTTCCCTTCAGGCATGCTTCACACTGAGTGTCTTTGCTGAATACTTCATTCGGCAGTCCTCTTGCTAGAGTGTTTCTAGCTAGCTTGTTGAGCATCTTGAAGTTGAGATGGCTGAGTCTTCTGTGCTAGAGCCACCCCGTTCTGTTGTCGTTCTTCGCCAACAAACAAGCTTCAGGTTCAGCTGAGTTCCAGTCAGCTACATAGATATTCTTTTTGCATGAACCTGATAATACTGTTTTCCCCGTGGATTTATCGATGACATCACAGAAACCAGTGTAAAAAATCACTCTATTCGAGTTATCACAAAATTGACTAACAAAGAGAAGATTATGCTAAAGTCCTTCAACATATGATACTCTTGGAACTGTTGCAGTTCCAATGTTGAGTGTTCCATATCCTCTGGTATAGCCTTTTGCATTGTCTCCAAACTCGATTCGGAGTCCTTCTTCAGTAGTATAATTCTTCAGTAGGTCCTTTTGGTATGTCATATGTCTTGAGCATCCGCTGTCCACATACCAAGGGTCCTTGTGCACCTCATCCTCTTCTCCTGCTATGAGACACTTTTTAGCGTATTCTTCAAGCTCTACGGCCATGAATGTCGCTTCATCGTCGGATGAATCCATGAAGGAATCGACTTCATCCGAGTCGTCTGAGAGTTCACCAGCAATATATGCTTGTCGCTTCTTGATGAACTTCTACCTTCGAGCTTTGCGTGCTGCTCTCTCAGCAGTACTGAGCTCAGGACAATCATAGTGATAGTGTCCTGGCTTCTTACAGTTGTAGCAGGTAGTGACTCTCTCTTCTTTGCTTTCGCTGTCTTTCGACTGAGCTGAGTCCTCCTGTTTCCTGCATTCAGAAGTATCTGAGTCAGGAGTGCGTTTAGGTGTATACTCAGACTTACCCTTGGAGTCTCTGACGACCCTTGAGAGTTTTCTACGCCTCTCCTTCTCTTTCTGATACTTCACGGCAAGCAGCGCGTACTTCTTAGCAAGGTTTCCTTCTTGTAAGTCACTAAGTGAAAGTTCAGCCTTGCTAGAAGTTGGAGCCGTTCTGCTGACTGATGCTTTGAAGGCATGGTCGACTTGGGTGTCAGCTTCAGCTCACTGCTTCCTTTGAGGTAGACCAAACTCGAACTCCTCAGCTTTAAGTTCTGAAAAGATATGGTCAGGAGTAACAATATCTAAATCAGAATGTCTCAGTAAAGTAGCAAAGGGAGTCCAATGACCGTCTGGAGGTGCCCTCAAAATCTTGAGATTCATCTCTCGGTTGGAGAATATCTTTCCCAGCCCGTTGATAGAGTTCATCAGATCCGTGAATCTGACGTTGAGATCTTCAATGGAGTCACCAGGCATGAGAGACAGTCTGTACAGCTTCTGAAGTTCCAACGCCAGCTTGTTTGCTTTGATCTTCTGAGTCCCCCAACTCAGTAGCGCTAGAGCATCCCAGAGTTCCTTCGCGGACTTGCAGTCCTGAACTCTCCCGAGATAAGAATCGCTCAGAGTGGTCAGTATGGCGTTTCTGGCGACCCGGTCTAAGTTGTGAAGCTTCTTCTCCTCAGGGGTGAAGAGACTTCTGTCTTTAGGGATCTTCTTCCCGGTCACCATTCCTCCTCCTTGTGCTGGGTCCTGAGTTATGACACTATCAACCATTGGAATGATAGGTCCGTCCTCCAGTACCTCTATCATGCTGTCATGGAGGGATGTTAGATGTGCCTCCATTCTGACCCGCCATACCCCGTAGTTCTCTACTGAGAACATGGGTACCATCCTGATACCTGACATATCAGACATAGTTGATAATGATATGAATGAAGAATGATATGCAGTGAATAAGTTTTCTGGATCCGTTCAAGTAGACCAGTTTCAGAATAACAAGAGTCTTAGAGAACTCCAGCTCTGATACCAATTGTTGGTCCCGAGATTAAACGCTCAGGTGTAGAGGGGGGGGGTGGTGAATACACCTGAAAACAATTTCTCAACTTTAAACACGAACAATCCTTTTAAAGAGAGTGTCGTACTGAACAAGTTCAGTAGACCAAATAAGCTGTTCTGGATCGTGTGGCAGAGTGTCTGACTTCACTGAGGCCTGCTAGCTGACTTGAGTCAGAATTCAGTACCGTTCAGCTGAAGTTCAGTATAGTGCGGAAATGTGAAGGCCCAAATTCAGTTGAGTTTAGAAAACGTTTTTAATAAAACAGTTTCAGTATGTTAGTGCGATCGATTAAGCTTTGCTGAAACTCAGTTGAATGATTTTAGAAATACTTTTAGTATGCACAGTAATCAATGCAATAGTTAGGAACTGAAAAACAAACACAGAACACAGACAGTTTTTAAAGTGGTTCGGATCCAACAATCCTACGTCCATTGTCCCGAAAGATCAGGAAGCTATGTATTATACTGAGAGAGTCTTAGTTGGTTTGTACGCTGGATAAACACCGGTCTTGAGATTTATACTGAGCAAGTCTCATTTTACAAAGGATCAAACTAAAGCATTTGACAAACTCTCCAACTATGAAGGAGTCATTTACAATAATGATCAGTTCAGATATGAACTCCTTCATCTAAGCTTTGGATAGGATCTACTAAGCTTAGGTTAGAGGGATAGGGAATGAGAAAGTGGCTTCTAGAGCGACGAACAGTTTAAGTATGGACTTGGGTTCAGTCGCTTGGATACTAGAGGCTTTATACTCGGGTTCAGCTTGGTTCCCTATGAGCAGGTATGTTGTCTTTCGCCGAAGATTTCTCTTTGAACTTCTTGCGGAAGACTTAGGTCGTTTTAGAGTTGCTCGTGAATGTTCTTGTGTTCATGGATTTCTCTGTGTTAGTTCGTAAGGTCGTTCTTGAGCATCAATTTGAATTGTATCCCTCTATTTATAGAGCAGAGACAAGGATAGATCCGTTGGAGATGACGATCCTTGTGTCTCTCTCTTTTGGGTAGCTAACGGCTCTTTCAAAGAATAGTGGCAGAGTACTTTCCCTCCATTTCTGGAAAGTTGTTGACTTGCAGCTTTAATCAGGGAGTTGACAGTTGGCTGCTCATCATTGGTTGAGGCTAAAGAAAGTAGGTGAGACAAAACAGACTTCAAGGTAGATCTGAAGCTGACTTCTCTCTTCCTCGTATCACTCTGCTGATTTGACTTATTAAATTCTGACAGTTTAGAAGCTGTCCAGCCGTTGCTGAGTCTGATCTATATTCAGTAGCATGCTCCTGCTGACTCGGCTCTACTGAAGATCAACTTTGAGTTCAGTGAACTACTCCTGTTGAGTTCAGTTCCAGTGACTCCTTTCAGTATACTGCTCCCGCTGAGTCCAGTATCACTGAGTCTTCTTCTTCTGGTACTGAGGCTGATAATCTACTGAACGCCTGAACCAAATGAAGAGTGTCTACTGAGTCTGAGACCTCAGAGACAGAACAACACATTACAACTGAATGGTTCATCAGTCAAAGTAGGGTTTTGGAATCTTCAAATCTTCAGCAAATATTCAGAGCACTGGGCTGCTGAGTTATCTCCCAATGAGTTGAGGAGCGACTGAATCATCTCCCAACACAAGCTATTTACCTATCTCTTTAATTCCAATCTACGCCTAGGTTGTTAAGATGAATGGAATTAATAGTTCGATATTTTGGACCATGTTACTATTAAGATTAAAACGCGGGAAGGAACTTCGAGGGAAGTGAATTGTACACACGGTGACATCTAAGCATTGACCATTAATTTGATCAAAATAGAATCAAATTCTCGAAATTGACATACTAATGAAACCCATGTCGCATTCAATTTGATCTAATTAGTCATCCTATATAATTATTATCTTCTAGAGCACTCATGTTTACTAAGCACGTAAGCCACGCAGGTGGACATTTACGGCTTCGCTCCCACTACACAATAATAATTAAATATTATTTTGGAGAACTCATCTCACAAAACTTGTAGCTCAAAGATGCAAGCAAGCCACACATGTGGACGTTTACTAACATATTTTTACTACTTTTGTGTAGTGTCAAATTAAAAGTTTAATATTTTATTTAACAGAATCTAATTAAATATTTAATTTTAATTCTTGCTTAGTCTTTTTGTTTAAAAGGTTTGTTGAATCATTCAAATCCACATAATTCCTAAAGCATGCTTTTCTAAGTACACAAATTAAAATGTGCTCCCAAAAAAATTAAAACATACTTTTAACAACATAAATCCTATTTTCATGCTTTCCTGAGAGTGATTAAACACATAATCACATGCTAAAGCATGAGAATAAATAAATGCAAAAAATAGGAAATTAAAATATCATTATCGGACTTAAAAACATGTATTTCCTATATATTAGATTGCTCGATTAAAATACAGATCTTCGTTATCAAAATCTTTGAATCTGGAGTTGTCTGCATCATCGCGACGTTATCAGGGTGACTACCACATGTCAGACACGTAGCAGCCACATGTACTGCCAAATGAGCAAGGGCTGACGTCAGCATGCCCAGGGTTGTCGAAAAATCTTTAGTGCTCCTCATGTTAACATCATTTGAGCCTTCTCCTTCGTCGTACATAGACAACGGTGGTTGTGCATGCGGATTTTGCTGCGGGGCTTGTTGATGTTGTGGAGCGTGTTGCTGTAATGGAGGCCTCTATTCATCTCTTGGAACGAGAGCACTTTCTCCCGGCATCATTTTGAGCTCTACTACTATCATATTAGCAAAGGATTCTACCAAATCTTATAGATTTTCTATTCCGATTCTATCAAAGGATGCTATTATTTGATTTTTTAGAGCATTTTGCAGAAAACTTCTGCCTCAGTGAATCTTGATTCGTCTCTAGCTTTACCCTTATTTGGGTAATTAACTTTGCCAAAGTAGATACATCTTTTCTCGTTAGAACTTTGGAGTTCTCGTTTCTGAATTCTAGAACTGATATCTTTTAGGATATATATAATTTCATCCTGTTGTAAATATATCTTCTTCATCTCGTGAGGTACTCCATGCTGTGTATTTACCATAATTTTATACCATTTTTAGGATTTTTCTAAGATCATGAGAAATCTTAGATGTATCCGGTTTAATTTCTACGAACTTACGAGTAATTTTCCTCTCCATTAGAGGTGGTTAAGGTTTACCTCTTCTTGAAGATTTGTTAAATAGACTTGTAGTAGTAAATTCACATTCAGATATCTAATGTGAATCCACTTTTATCTTTTATAACGTGAAAGGACGATACTATGGGCAAGAGCAAGTGCTCTTTCCTCGTATTCATTTTCCCAGAAGCTCACCTTTTCTTGGGGGTTCTTCCCTGTGTACCTTCATGACTTGAAGGTAATCTAGGTAATACGAACATCTCGAACAATTGTTTGAATCCATATTTTATAAGTGTCTCCTCCTGTTGGTCCAAAAACAAGTCTCCAGGTGTAGAAGGGGGCTTGGGGGTGGTAAATACACCTGAGTCCAAATTTCAACTCAAACACGAAAGTCAGTATACTACTGAGTTTGTTCGCTGAAGGATTCAGCTCGCCAAGTTAACTTTTAGATCGCGTAGGCCGAGTGATTCAGAATACCGAACACTGTCTACTGACTTCATTCAGTCTATAGTAGACTCAGTATCAGATATATTATAGAATGTGTAGGCCCGGTTTTATCTTCTCTTATTGAAAATGTTATTATGGAAAACAATTCAAGTTTATGCTTGTGCGTGTATTTAGCTTTACTGAAATTCTGACCTAGTGAATTTTGCAAATTAGATTTATGTAGAGTGAACAATAAATCAATGAAATAGTAAGTGCAGATGCAGTTTTAAAGTGTTTTGGATACATAAGATCCTACATCCACTATCCTGAACAAAGCAGAAGGTCTTGTATTGATTATACTGTGCAAGACGCAGTCGATCCGTTCACCTAACAGATCTCTATTTATTGTCTTAGTGACTTTACAAGATCTCAAACATAGGGTTTGAGTTTCTCTAACTAAGAAGGAGTTCTTACAATAAGAACAGTTCGCCAGGTGTGAACTCCTTCAGTGTGTAAGCGTATGATCTATCAGTGTTAGCTTAGAATAGACAATGATAACAAAGTATCTCTAGAGAGAAGAACTAAACAGATTTCTATCAGTAGTAAGTCTTCATCGTTTGAAGCTCGATCTCTATTTATAGTTTTGACTCATGAAAATATACATTGGAGGGAACCTAGACACGTGTCAAAAATGACAAGGAAAACGACCATCTTGAATTTGAACGTAACTGTAGAGATTCTCTCTTTTTCAGTCTTGAGGGTACCTTTATGTAAGTGCAAGTACAGTCCAGGCAGCTCCTCATTGGTCGAGGTTGAAAGGTAGTTGAGGCTTGTTCAAACTCCCAGATGTTGAGTTAACTTCCTTAAATTCCTTATACACTTTAACTGAGTTGTCCTCTACTGACATTCTTCCGAAATATTCAGTTGTATGCCAATTCCTTTTGAATTGATGCTCATGATCATTCAATAGGTTCTGAGTAACCGTCCTGAGTCTCCACTTTTGAGTTCCTCCGGCGGACAAATATTGAGTCTATCAGCTACTGAACTATAGCTTGTCGACTGAGTTTCTAAAATGCTGAACTCAACTAAGCTAATACATAATGTGGTTCATCATTCAGCTAGGTTTTGGGAACTTCAAATCTTATCTATTACTGAATCATATCCCAACAATTTCCCCCTATTTGATTATGCCAAAACAATTACAACACAATTTCCCTCTATCAAGACTACCTACGAGATAAGGTAAATATCACATAAGAGATATGCTAGAGCAAAGTGTGAGTGTATGTTGATCACTTAGGTGATCAGTAGTGTTGAACATAGTAAATAGCCATTGTGACAATGCGTAGTTGTCTTGGCCAAAAGTGATAGATTTCATTAGTGATAAGAAGGTTACAAGTACAAAAATCTCTATCACTAAATAAACACAAAACGAAACTTGAAGCTAATCAGCTGCTCTTCCTGAATCTCTAAAGCTTGGCTTTGAAAGCCACTGACTTCGCCTCTGGTGGATCAAGGCCATATGCTTTGAAAATGTTGGCTCTGAGGTTCTTGATGGCTTCTTGAGCTTCTGGCTCGTTCAAACTTAGAGATTTCCTATGCATAGAAAAAGTGATCTCGTCCTCAATCTCCTTCATACAAATCTTACCTTCTACTATCCTTGGAGGAGGGAGAACTTTGAATGTGGATGCTTTTAGTGGAATACCCTTTGTGTCTAGAATAGTCAGAACCTTCGCGTAGAGATCGGATTCATAGATGATAAGATAATCTTTGAAGAGTTGATCGGGATCTGATGAATTCATCCATGATTACCAGACATAGAACCTCTTAATGAAGTATATATTGATCTCTTCTCATATCTGGTTCAGTTTCCATGGTATCCAACTGTTGGGATTTTGTATACTGGAAGCAAATTTTATGCGTGTATACAATGTGTTTTGTCCCTACCACTATTTTATTCTCCTATCTGATAAATATATATATTTGCACATGTTATCCTTTATCTTGTATAAAAGTTAGATTTGTGTGGTGTGTCGGGTATCACAAAACACAACACAAATTGGTTGAACTGACAAGATATAAACAGTTTTCACAGCTGAGACAACTTAAGGATAAGTTGTCGGTTTAAGCTGCAGTTTAGATAAGAAGTGGCTTGTCTTAGCTGCTTGTCTTTATTGGTACACTGAATGTGGTGTATTGTTGGATCACAGTGAGATGTGTTCTCGTAACTGACCTTAGTGGAGAACCAAGATCTCGGTGACTTAGTTGGTCTTAAGCTTGGTAAGACTTCAGTTGAGTGTATTTGGCTATCTATCACTTTGACCTACTATGGTGAACGTCATCGCGATCGGATCTACGTATCTTGGGTGTTAGTAGTTATTTGTGGCTCAGGCTGGTTGTTTGTATCTTGCAGCCGTATCCGAGTAAAATGGGTTGATAATATCCCCTGAGGAACTCGAAAGGATTAGCACACTAAACCCGGCCGGTTGATTAAGTTCAGGTGTGTTAATAAGGTCTAGTGGTACTACTCATGAATATAAGATGTTAATTAATTTAAGCTGTTAGTGAGCTTAATTAATTAACGGATATTTCTATCTTAAATACGGAGATCGAATAAGTCTAAAATACAAGCCCTTGCTCAATTTGGGATAAAGGGGTAAGTCAGCACGAATTCTCTAGTGGATTGAATCTGTGTTTATTAATTAATTTTGCTCTGGGCTGAGCATAGATAATTAATTAATTTGAGGCCCAACTTTATTTCTTGTATTAGATCCCTGATCTGGCCCAATTATTTGCCTGGTTATTTATTGACTCTCAGAAATCATTATTAATGGATTAACATATTTTTACATTATTTAATAATGTTATTTATCTGGAATTAATTGGATGAGCCAATTAATTGATAAATATCAGTAGCCCAGTGGATTAATTAATTATATTATGGGCTAATTATGTGGAAGCCCATTAGAAATATAATTAAATTAATGGGCTACAAATATATTAATATTATATTGGCTTTTGAAGCCTATATATATTAGTATTTTGTTCAGAAATAGAACACACACATTCACAAATTCTGAGACGCCGTGCGTGACTTTGTGAGAGACAATAATCTTAAATTTTCTTCAGTTCTCTGACCACCCAGAGGAAGAAAAAGGCCGGGACACAGATCAGAAGATCTGACACACAAGCAACAATCAAAGCCGCGACAACATACGAAGGAGGAAGGTATGATTCCTAACCTAATATTTCCTTCACCGACTGCAAGTACAAGGGTGTAAAGTTTGCTTGAGATGAATCTTTTGACCTCCTCGTCTATAGAATTTCGTAGTCGTCAGAATCTCTCTTTCTTTCTACGGTATGTGATCTCTAGCTTCTTTCTCTATCCTTTCTCTGAGAGCTTGAAGATCCGCTAGTTGTAGTCTTTCTGCAGCTTCATTGATCTGTCTAGCTTCTACAGTCATATCTAGGCCTCTATCGCAAGCATCCCATAAAGCATTCTGTTTATCCAGCTCTTCCTTTGATAGCTTTGTCGTGGGCACATGTTCTTCAGATGTAGGCTCTTCTTCAGCTTCTGAGTGTTTATGTTGGTCCAGAGATGAGCCTTGCAGTGTGGGAGGGATGATTGAATACAACTGAGTGCAGATTTCAACTCAAACGCGAAAGTCAGTAATTACAAAATTATGCTACTAAACGAGTCAGTTGGGCAAGTAAGCTTTCTAGATCGCGCAGGCAGAGTATGTGTCTACTGAGTTCTATCTACTGACTTCGGTCAATGAACAATAGTTAGTATAAGATGTGGTGCGGAAGTATAAGCCCAAAAAGATTTTCATCACAGTTTGAAAACATGTTTTATGCTGAGTAAATCAACACAAGCAGTTTTTAAAGTGGTTCGGATATGCTGGATCCTACGTCTATTGTCCTAAACAAAGCAGGAGTTTTTGATTACTTATACTGAGGAAGTCTCAGTCGATCTGTATATTGAACAGATACTCTAGTTATAGTCTTAGTAACACTACAAGTTTCAAACATGAGGTTTGATTTTCTCCAATTAAGAAGGAGTTCTACAATAAGAACAGTTCAGAAAGCTAAACTCCTTCTAGTTTTTCTATGCTTAAGATATTACAATAATTTGTTTAGAATAGAGAATGGGAACTATGAATCTCTAGAATGAAGAACTTTCAAAGGATCTCTCAAGTGTGTGAGTTCTTCGCTGTGTTCGGCTTTAAGATTGCTAGAGAGTATGAATACTTGAATGCTTGGTTCCCGTATATTCTCCTCTGCAAGAAGACTTCTCTATTTATAATCTTGCCTTATGAATAGATCCGTTGGAAGAAGATATAGACACGTGTCAAAAATGACAAGAAAAACGGCCATCTTCAATTTGAATGTCACTGTAGGGATTTTCTCTTTTTCAGTCTAGGGAGCAGATTTAGTGCATAGCAGGTACAATGATGGCATCTCCTCATTGGTCAAGGTTAGAGAGTAGATGAGGTTTGTTCAAACTCGAAGAGCATACTGAGTTGACTTCCTCTGATTCCTCAGACCTTTTACTGAATTGACTTCTACTAACATTCTTCTGAGATATTTAGTACTTAGCTAGAATTTCTTTGCAGATTCAGTGCTTGGCTCGAATTTCTTTGCAGATTCAGTGGGTTCTGAAACACCTATTTGTGCTTCATAGCGTTGAGTTCTTTCGGCTGACACAAGATGTTCTACTGAACCTATCAGCTACTAAACTCAAGCTAGCCTACTGAGTTCCTAACATGCTGAACTCAACTAAGCTATTACATTATAAGGTTCATCATTCAGCTATGGGTTTTGGGATCTTCAAATCTTATCATACATAATCTCATACCATAAAATTTCCCCTTATTTGATGATGCCAAAACATTTACATTCCAAAAACTTTATAACACAAATTCCCTCTATGACTTGGATCAAAATATATATCAATAGCGAACTAAGGTACAAACATATAGAAGGATAAGTAACAGGTGAGTGTGTGTTTTGAACATTGAGGTGATCAGTAGTGTTAAAAGATAAAGATAGCCATGTGACAATGAGTCGATGTCTTAAGCCAAAAGGAATAGAATTTCATATATGATGAAGAATTACATGTACAATGAGATTCTATTCTATCAGAACAAGGACTATCAGAGCTAAGGCAAAAATAAAGAATGTCAGTTAGCCTTCCTGAATTGTTGCAATCTGGTCTTGAAGTCAGCTGACTTCTTCTAAGGAAGATCAAGATCGTATGATGAGTAGATTTTGTGTCTTAGCTTCTTGATCTCTTCCTTCTCTTGAGGATCATTCAGTTCAAGTCCCTTCCTTAATATGGAAAATTTAATCTTGTCCTCAATCTCCTTTGTGCATATATTTCCTTCTAGAGTGCAAGGAGGAGGGATATTTCTGAATTCAGGTTCCTTGAGGGTTAGACCTGATTGTTCAAGAGCGATTACTATCTCTGCGTACACTTCTGGATCTGAAATCATCAAGAATTATCTAAACTGCATGTCTGGTGAAGAGCCCTCATTCATCGTCTTCCAGATATAGTAGGAATACTTCTATCTGTCTCAGGTATTATGTCCTTAGCTTCTTTCTCCGTACTTTGCCTGAGTCCTCAATGTCTGCTAATCTGACTCTCTCTTTGCAGCTTAAATTTGGCGGGCCTCAGCATTTATGTTTAAGCCTCTTTCGTAGGCATCCCATATAGCTTTCATCTCAGTCTCTTGCTCTCTAGATGGCTTTGTGGAGGGAATGTACTGCTCTATTTCAGTGTCGGCTTCAGCTTCACTAGGTTCAACTGACTTTGACTTAGACTTAGAAGCTTTAGGCGCTTTTTTCAGAAGATTGAGCTCTAGATTGCCTCGGCACAACATATCTTAATTGCTTAGGTTCTGGACTCCTGATTTTTATGCCTTTCTTCTTAGCCTTGGCTTTGCCTTCCTCCAGAGCTTAGAGTTCCTTGGCCATTTTTTCGTCATAGGCAATCTGTTCCTCTAGCATTCAGAATTTGAGCTTCATAGGCTTGGGAGACTGTCAGGAGCTATGGCTTTGCCCTCTGCTGCTGAGTGTATTGGCTCATTCTCAGTCAGCTCTTCAACGAACTGAGTCACTTCAGCTACTACTGCTTCACTTGGTTCTCCTAAACCTTCCCATTTCCCTTCTTCTCTCTTACTCGTTCCTAATGTAGTCGCTCCTTCATCTTTTATGAGGGTCAATAGTTGTTTCTTCCTACTTCCTTCCCCCTTTGGCATCATCCATCTGAGTGGCCAAAGTAGGGAACTTTTCTGCAAAGCCTGAGATTGAGAGGCTGATTGTTTCAAGCTTTGCCTCAACATCCCTGATGGTGTCTATGTACTCATCCCAATGTTTATCATATTCAGTCTGGGCGACTCTGAGTACTTTAGCTTTTGCGGCCTCATTCCATTTTAGGTACATTTCAACCAGCTCAATGGCTTCATTCTTAATAGAACGGTCAGCGTTTGCTTGTTCCACAAGTGCTCGAGAGACACTTTCAGTGGTTAGCTTGTTTCACTCTGCCACGGCCTTGAGGACATCTGACAGTGCAGCAGCCATTTTGTTAGAAAATGTTTCGGCTTGAGACTGCAGAATCTGTTGGAATTGAGAATTTAAGTCCGTCCTCGTTACTTCAAGTGCCTTGCGGAGGATCTCATCAGTATCAGGAACTATAGGAGTACTGATCCTCTGCAATTCAGCTGTCAGGTCACTCAGTTTTTTAGACTGAGCCTCAGTAAAGTGGCTCCATTTATAGTTCACGTCTTTGGCAAGAAGACAGTTCCTGTGACCCTGACGCTTAAGGTATTTATTAACTGTTGCCACATAAACTTCTTTTATCTCAGCAGCTTGGTAGCTGGATTTGCTTGGCTTTTCTGTGCGTTGAGAAGTAGACGACACTGAGATGATGGCACTGGATGAAGGAGGTGGAGGTGGTGAATCTTCATCTCTGGGAGATTTTCCCTCAGCAGATCCTCCCTTGTCTGCGTCCATGGGTGGTGACTCATCATGTTCTGAGTCATCTTTAGTCAAGGGGTGAGCAGGTTGTTCAGTTGTGCCCTTCAAACTTAGGACCGTCAGCATAGCTGAGCGGAGATTGTCCATAGAGGCGATGTCAGCTAGTTCTCCCTAGACGATTTCTTCCTTAAGAGTTTGCTCCTCTTGCATCAGTACGGGGACTGTCCTTAGGTCAATGATCTTGTCCAAGATATCCCCTTCAAGGAATTTGAGACGAATCTGGACTCTAGCCCTTACAACGATATCTACTAGATCAGAGTGATCTAGTATTTATGGAATATGTTATGTTATCTCTTCAGTAGGTCTAAGCTAAGCTGTCAGTAATGAAGATGGTAGTCTGAGGTAAGTCAGTAGGGATCGGAATATCTGACTGAGTCTCCTCTGAGTGTATCCTTTTGACCTTGTCAGTTAGAGTGGCATCTTCTTTTCCGGAATCTGAATCTTGTATGGATACATGCTCAGGGATAACTGTTGTTTCGGCTTTCTTCAATAGTTTTCGTTTCTTCTGTTAAGCTCGATATGGGTCCGGAGTGGACAGTGCTGGGCTCTAATCGTGAATGCCACGCCCAATCAATTTCACAGTTCCTGCTGCATTCTGAAACTTGATATTCTTCTTATCGAATGAGAACGAGTCAGCGAAGGCTACTCTACCTTGGGATAAATCCTCAATTAGAATAGATACATTGCTGCCATGCAGCAATTTCCCCTTAGGAATCAGTTGGAGGAAAACATTGTTCGCGTCCACCATGAATTTTTGGAACTAAGCCTTGAACTCAGTTATGAAGAACTCAGTCCAGTTCACCTGGACTCCATCCATAATGGTCATCATTATTTGAATTCTGACCCTGGATAGCTGAACAAAGGATCTGGTGGAGCTTGTCAGTATATGATTGGCGATGTACACCAAGCCACTATATTCAGGGAGCAACCTATTCATAGGGAACGCTGCTTTGAATACGATATCCTTCTTCCCACTAAATTGGCAGAGATATCTATTAATGGAAGTCTCCTTGTAGTCGATCGGAGAAATCCCCTCATTGGGAAGATCAAAGCTTTTGCTGAGGCAGTCAGCAATATCGAGATCTGCGATCTTGGCATCCCAAACACTGTTGCCAACTTCACGCTAATAGGATATGCATGAGATATCCTTGAATTCTTCATCCTGTCGCAGGTTCATGTAGAACTCGGTCACCTGCCTTGAAAGGCACAGGTGAGGAACCCTAGATAATAGGGTTTGAAGGCCCGATGACTGAAGAGCATTAAATATCGACTCCATACAGTCAATATCGCAGGATCTGAATGCAAGGTCAGGCTTAAACCAGACCCTCTCGTTGCTTAATATCTCCTCAACATCAGACGAAATCAAACTTCATTGTTGGGAGAGCTCGCCATTATAAGATACTGAATCTACAAAACAAATGTTAGCACTTGACAATAGTATAAGTTAGTTACTGCAGATTAAGTTTAAGAGATGTACCGAAGAATTAGTGATGTGAAGGTAGTAGATTTTGAATGCAGTTAATGATTTGTAAAGCACTAATATGATCAAAAATGGCGAAAAGTAAGATAGCAAATGATGGATACAAGTATATATATCATGTATGAATATGAATGGTTTATTCAGCATGCGATTGAGATTAAACAAAATTTGAAAGATGGACGGCCAAGATGTAATGTTATAAGAGCTTATGATTACTTTGCTACCTATAATCTCGACCTACGTATCTATCATCTAAAAGGTAAGGTGAGATGACATGCATTTAACGCGCCGCAGTCAGTATATAGAATATCGCGCTTTTAATGAAAACGATTTTACAAATGACATCATATAGAAATTAATGGCGGGAAATAAATGCAATGAGTTGCTGAATAAGGTATGTTGAATAAATACTCAAAACCCGTCAGCTGAACATAGTAGTCAGTTGATACCACTATGTCGTCACTGAGTAATTCAGATTACTGAGTGTAAGTTCCCCCTTACTCAGTACTTCTGGGATCGTCTTACTGAACTGAGTCAGTAGGATCTAGTAGACCTAGTTCTACTAAGAGTTCATTGAATTTGGTCTCAGCTAGAGGTTTGTTCAATATGTCAGCCCTTTGTTTATCAGTATAGATTTTGTCCATTTTGATGTCCTCCTTTTCGACATGATCTCGGATGAAGTGACATTTGATGTCCACGTGCTTGCATCTCGACTGGATTCTTAGTGATTGCAATAGTACTTGTACTGTCGTAGTAGATCGGCACCACATATAAATAGAATATCATAATCTCTCAACTGTTGTTGAAGCCATAGAATCTAGGCACAACAGCATCTGGCAGCCATATATTCAGCTTCAGTAGTGGACGTTGCTCCTGAGTGTTGTTTCTTTCAAAACCACGATATGAGCTTACTGCCAAGGAACTGATATATTCCTGAAGTCAATTTTCTGTTGATTCGACATCCTGCATGATCAGCATCAGAAGATCAAGTTAGTTCTAGATTATCATCAGCAGGATACCATAACCCAACATCAGGTGTTCCTTTCAAGAAACAAAGAATCTTCTTTGTTGAGTCTACATGACTCCGCTTGGGATTCTCCTGAAATCTCGCGCATACACTTACATCATAGGTTATATCAGGTTTGCTGGCAGTTATATATTTGGCTTGATTTATAAATATTCCTTTCTTAGATTGCTTTACTTGAAGTCCAAGGGAATAATTCATTTATCCCATCATCGACATCTCAAATTTATCTTTCATCATTTGCTCAAATTTCTGACACATGGTCAGATTCTTAGATCCAAAAATGATGTCGTCCACATAGATCTGCACCAGTAAGTCGATTGTTCTACATAGACTTCTTAGAGCTTTCTTGAGTCTGTATACTTGATGTCCCTGCTGAAACCTGAGCGATTGTTCTATATAGACTTCTTCCTTCAGTACGTCGTTCAGGAAATCTGACATTACATCCTTCTGATAGACAATAAATTGTTGATGTGTTGCATGTGCTAGGAATATGTGAATTGCTTCCAACCAAAGATATGGAAATGAGAAATAGAAGGTGTTCCCCCTTTCCATAATTCATGGTGTCTTCAAGTGCAGTTGAGTCAGTAATGAGTGATTATGAGTGTAACAGACTGTGTTAGTAGCTTCTGCCCAAAACTTTGATGGTAGACCTGAGTCTGTGAGTAACGTTCTTGCTGCTTCTTTGAGTGTTCTATTCTTTCTTTCAGCAAGGGCGTTCTGCTGAGGTGTGCGTGCCACTGAGGTTTCGTGCTGGATCCCTTCAGCTTCGGTAGTCTTTCATCATTGAATTCTAAAATTATGTTCCTCGATCTGAGCATATTATTTGAGTCTTGATATCATTTTCGACGCTCAATCTTTTCAGAAGTTTCGACAATTCAGTTTTGACATCAAACTTGTTGGCGATGAAAATCACTCAAGTATATATTGATTAGTCATGTATGACTACAAGAGTATATTTCTTGCCTTTGATCATCACTGGAGAGACCGGACCGAATAAATCCACATGGAGTAACTGAAGGATTTCATCAGTGGAAGGTGACAGAATTGGAGGATTGCTTGATCTGGTCAGCTTTCCCTTCATGCATGCTTCACAGTTCTTATGTTGTTTGAAGACTTCATTGGGCAGTCCTCTGACTTTAGCATCTCTTGCTAGCTTGTTCATAGTTTTGAAGTTCAGATGACTTAGTCTTTTATGCCACGACCATGTTGTTTTGTCATCTGACTTTGCGTGTGCCAGCAAGTAGGCTTGCGGTTCAGCGGTATTCTAATCTTCATAGTAGATGTTTCTTCTCCGCAAGCCTAATAACACAGTTTTTCCTTTAGTTTTGCCAAGAACATCATAAAAACCTGCGTCACTCTGGTAACTATGGCAGTTCCTATCTTCAGTGTTCCATATCCCCTTGTATATCCTTTGGAGTTATCACCGAACTTAATTCTGGCTCCTTCTCGCTGAACGTAGTTGGTCAGCCAGATTCTTTTGATGCATCATGTGTGTCTTGAGCATCCACTGTCCACGATCCAAGGGTTCTTTAGCACGTACAAAATAAAAATTAATTCAAGTACCCTTTGGGTTCAGGTTGGGTCCTTAGAGGTTAGTGGATTTTGGGACCCAAATCTGTCTGACAACCTTGGCGGTTTCAGATAACTTCTTGCCCTTGTTGTCAATGAATCTCTCTGCTGAACTGGGAGATGCTGACTTCTTTTCTTTCTGAGGATCAGGTTTCTTCTTCTTCTGAACCTTGGGGCTTTTAATTCTGGGCTCATAGTAGTATGATTCATACTGAGCTGGATGAGTCAACTGAGGATGGCCTTACTTTTCTGATGAACTTGATTCTTCTGGCTTTCCTTTCAGCTCTTTTAGCAACCGAGAGCTATGGACATTCATATTGGTAATATCCTGACTTCTTGCAGTTGTAACACACTGAGCTCTTTTCTTTCTGTTCTTGGTGTTTCATTGTTTCCAGTGGAGGCAGTCGCAGTGTTCCTGTATTCAGGTAGAGAGTTAGATTCACTCTTTGGATGATTATTATCTCTCTTACCTTTGTAGGTTTTTGAAGCTCTTTTCATCTTCCTGAGCTTGTCCTTCTCCTTTTGGTACTTTACTGCAAGGAGAGCATACTTCTTAGCTAGATTATCAATAGTTGGGATCGTCATCGAGCTTCCAGCTGATTGACTAGGGGCTGATGGACTTACTCCAAATGTGCTGATTATTGCCTTGCCTGCATAATCCATTGGCATCTCAGTATTAGCACTGGGAGTATGCTGAAGATTGAACTCAAACTCCTCTACTTTTAATTATGAAAATATATAATCAGAAGAAACAGAACTTAAATCAGTTTTTCGCAAACAGATAGCAAAAGAATACCACTTGGGCCTAGTAAGAGCCTTTAGAATTTTTTTATTTGTCTCGTTATTGCTAAATTTTTTCCCCAATACATTGATAATGTTGGTCTGATTTGTGAATATAAGGCTGAAATCATCAATTAACTCTCCGGGAATCATTGCAAATGCTTCGAACTTCTGTAGCTCCAACTCCAGCTTGTTTTCCTTGATCTTTGGAGTTCCTTAACTCACTACTGCTAGAGCATCCCAGAGCTATTTTGCCGTTTTGCAGCCGTGCACCCTTCCGAGGTAAGAGTCACTGAGTGTAGTCAGTGTCGCATTATGTGCAATTCGGTCAAGGTTGTGCCGCTTTCTCTCTTTTGGTGTAAAGAGGCTCTTGTTGGGAGCCATTTCACCGATTATGACCCCTATTGCGGCCATAGTTGCAAATTCAACGTTGTCGACCATGGAAAAAATAGGTCCTTTCTCCAGGACCTCCATCATGCTGTCATGCATTTACGTTAGATGTGTCTCCATTCTTACACGCCATATCGCGTAGTTTTCCATTTAAAACATGGGTACTATCCTTATACCTGAAATATCAGACATGATGAAGATATGGTATAGGATGTTATGAAAGAGATGCAAATACATAGAAAATAGTTTTTAGGATCTGTTTGAGTAGACCACTATACTCAAAAAACGATAATCAGAAGAACACCGCTCTGATACCAATTGTTGATCCAGAGACAAGCCTTCAGGTGTAGGGGGCGGGGGATTAATACACCTCAGTGCAGATTTCAACTTGAATTTCACTGTAGGGATTTCCTCTTTTTTATCTAGGGAGCAGCTTTATGGTAGAGCAGGTATAGTGCTGGCAGCTGCTCATTGGTCAAGGTTAGAGAGTAGGTGAGGTTTGTTCAAACTCCAAGAGCATACTGAGTTGACTTCCTCTGATTCCTCAGACCTTTTACTGAATTATCATCTACTAACATTCTTCTGAGATATTAAGTGCTTGACTCGAATTTCTTTGCAGATTCAGTGGGTTCTGAAACACCCAATTGTGCTTCATAGCACTGAGTTCTTCTGGCTGGCACAAGTTGTTCTACTGAACCTATCAGCTTCTGAACTCTAGCTAGCCTACTAAAGTTTTTGATTTCTAAACTTCTTTACTTCTGTCTTCATTAGGTTTTGTTGCCTTGGCTCTTGTCTGCCTAGGGATAATGGACCTAGTCATCTTAGGTACAGCTGCATTGACTGTTATTGGCTTTTTCTTTGGTTTCTTTCGTTCAGCTTTAGCTTCTTTTCCAGCAGCTAATTTTCCAGCATATTCGTTATCGTAGGCTTCTTGTTCAGCTTTAGTCTTGAATTTGGGAAGGGGAGTAGGAGAACGTTCAACTCACGTCTTTCCATTGGTTGGTGATCGGTGGAACTTGACACTTTTGTTCATTGTAATGAACACATTTATTTACTGCAAAATGACACTCTATGAGAATGTGACACTCTCCTCCGAGACAATTGTTCGTTGCAATTGACACATTATGAGAATGTGGCATTCTCCTTGAAGATAATTGACACTTTTTATTTATTACGATTGACACTTTGGATAACGTTTCTTCTTATCATAATGCTTCATATTTTGTTGACTAAATCAATGAATGGGTGGTTTCGTTTGATTACTGGATTAAAATGACACGTTCTTTAATTATAATTGACATTTTACTTCACTGTGATTAACACTCATAGATAAATGACACTTTTGTTCGTTGCAATTGACACCTTATGAGGTTGCGACACTCTTCTTCGAGACAATTGACACTTTTGTTTATTACGATTAACACTTTGGATAACATTTCTGGTTATTATGCTTCATATTTTATTGTGTGATTATTGGATTAAAGTGACATGTTCCTTAATTTTGATTGACATTTTACTTTAGTGTGATTGACACTTTGACAGTTTGATAAATGACACATTGGTTCACAATCATTGACACTTTTTCATAAATAAATAACATTTTTTTTCAATACAAGTCGCATTTTTTCAAAAATAATTGATAGTCAATAAATGATACTCCCTCCGTCCCATTCGACTTGTCTAGTTTTCCTTTTGGGGCTGTCCCGCTCGACTTGTCTAGTTTCCAAAAAAGGAAGCCTAATCATTACACAACCTACCACTTTTTCTTTGTGGGGCCTACCTCTTTACACACAATCACACACTCATCTACACACAACCACCCACTCTTCTTAATCTCCGTGCCCAAAAGAAACAAGACAAGTGGAATGGGACGGAGGGAGTACTTTATAAATAACATTTTATTCAAATACAAATGACACTTTTATTCTGAAACACATGATACTCTACAAATGAGACTTTTCTACAAAATAAATGGTACTCCTTCCGTTCCGTCCGACTTGTCTTATTTCTTTTCAGCACGGAAATGAAGATAAGTGGGTAGTTGTATGCAGATGAGTGGATGATTGTGTGCAGAGAGGTATGCCCTACAAAGAAAAAGTGGCAGTTTGTGTAGTAATTATTTTTCATTTTAAGAAACAAGACAAGTCATGCGGGACAACCCAAAAAGAAAAACAAAACAATTCAAGTGGGACGGAGGGAGTATTTTTGTTCATCGCAAATGACACGTCCTTCCTTAGTTAAAATTGGGAAAAAACTAAATAAAAATAAATTAAATATCATTAAAAAAACTACAAAGTAAAATTAAAATAATTCAAAAATTTTAATTTTTTAAAAAGTATTAAAAAATTAAAAAAAAACTTAAAATTGGGAAAAAATAAATTAAATTAAATTAAAACATTAAAAAACTTAAAAAGTAAAATTAAAATAATTAAAAAAACATGAAATAATTTTAAAAGGAAATAAGAAATTTTAAAAATATTATTAAAAATAATGCAAAAATCGACCAGTATTTCTGCTAAATTAAAAATAAAAAGAATGAATGAAACAAAAAATGCAACCAAGAGGTCTCGATTCGACCTCTTTGTTAGAATGGAGAATTACCGCTGGGCTATGATCTACTTTAGTCAAATTGTGGATAGAGTTTATATTTAGTTGTTGCGCGTGGATCCGATTCGGACAATTGAATCGCAATTGGACCACACGGATCCTGTTGCATATGCAACTATTGCACACAAGTTTTAGGGTTTTAATTTGCCAACTCTCAACATATTTATGATATTACAACTCTGGCTTTTTAGCAAATTTCCTAGTAATTGCTTGGTTGACGATTAAAACGTAAGAACTTAGCTATCAAAACCCATAAAATAACTAAATCGCATCAAATATAATTTAACATGTAAGTATAATATATCTTTAGGTTTCTATCATGAAAATTTCGTTATAATTCCAACTTCATATCTAACCGCGTTAGCAGTTGCTATAAATTATGTGAGATTCGCATTTTGGTACGAACAACACTCTCAAGTACGAGATGAGTAATAATGAGCTTCTTTTTCTTCTCACGAGGTATGTACATTGTTGTTCAAGTTCTTAATTATCTTTCTAAGTTCTAGTTTAATTTCAATAATTTTGTTTTGTCCTCTTTTGAAATTAAATATATTATTTCTCTTAAGAGAATTTATTGAAATATGGTTATAAGTTCCTTTAAACTTAAATAAATATTTATTCCATAAACTTAAATATTAACACTTATTTAAGTTATTTAGTCCAACGGAACTCAGTTTCATTTGTATACTTCTACTGTATAAATTGAGTTCTTATTTATAGCTATATTTGCATGAGACTGAATTATTGTCATAAAGATTGAGTGAATAATTTTTTTCATCAAAATATAAGAATTCAATTTTTACAACAAGTATCAGTTTAAATATAAGATATTCTTGTAGTAGTTACATTTGACACTATTATATAACATCGTTGTCCACGACCAAAAGTTTAAAAAAAATAAAAATAAACAATATATGCTAGTTGCTTATTCCGTGATTGGCAAGACAATTACATGTATATATATCACCATCTAAAAAAATTAAATAATAAAAAAGAAAGACGATCAAACTTCATGTCGAATACACCTTCATTATTCATAACCAGGGACGTAGCTAGGATTTATACGAAGGGAGGGCACAATCAGGGGATTGAGTTTTCTTTGTACGGGGTTCGGGGGCGGAGCCCCCGAAAAAAAAAATTTAGCACATTTTTCTACTTAAATGTAATTATACTTATTCTTTATGGCTTATTTAAGAATTATATTCTTCTTTCATGAATAACTCATATATTTTTTATATTTATTCGAAAAATATAGTACACAATCCTATTTTGACATCACTCTAAATTTAGTTAGAGGAAATTATGAACCGATTATAGATTATAAAAGTTGATTAAAGGTGTGACCTGTAAGAAAATACTTAATATTTATTTTGTCTTTTATATATTGTTATATATAGATTGATATATTTTCTCATTCTCATAGAAAGGGTCCTCTTTTTTATGGGGCACGAAGATCAAGGAATTTGTATTGTTTGGTGTGTTGTTTGATTTTTGAGTTGTTAATTTTTGTCCACATATTATTTATTTTTTTAGAAACATGAGACAGTCCAAAAAGAAAAACAAAATATTTTAGAGATGGAGGAAGTACTCAATATGATGTCAAAATCTTGGCTAAGTAGTGACGTAGATAGGGAGAGATAAGATAATACACAATTCTTTATATATAGCTTACAAATAATCAACTTTCTGAACCTTTTTCACACACGTAAATATGTACATGTACCTTTCAATTTCATCACCTAATTGTATTAAATTACTATATGTCATAAACAATGATTTTCTCAAAAAGAAAAACAATGACGACCACAAAATTGTGATATGTCATGAATCCACTATGCACCCAAAAAAGAGATGCATCTTTTTTCAAAAATTATATTTTGTACACTGATAGTTTTTATTTTGAAAAAAAAAAATCTAAAACTTTTTTAAAAAGTACATTTTGTAGGTTGATTATAATCTTATTTTCAGAAGGAAACCGTGTTTTTTTTTTGGTTTGAAGGACATGATGACTATACTTTTATGTTATTAAAATCACATTAAATAGAATAAACCTGATTTTATAAAGAAACGAAAATTTTGAAAGACAAATTTATGAATAGAAGAGATTGTAATTTTTACTCCTGTAATTGATGTAACTACACAATAGTCTTAATTTGTGGGAGACTTAGTTCACACGCGGTTGATTTCAAATCATATCGATGCATCATTTTCGCTGAATCTCATCACCCGTAATTGAGATGAATTCTTATTTTGTATCGCAAACTTAGTTTTAAATTCCATTCATTTTTGGATCCTACTTTTCATCTGTTAGACAAAATTGATCCAATAGAACTCAAAAAGTGAATATTCATTTTTACGTATTACTATAATCCGTATTCTGAATAGAACCACTCTCTAAATATATAGAGATAATTATTTTTTGCCTACTAAAATTACAAAATAATATGAACACCATTTATGTCTATATCTACACGTTTAATAATGCTCGACTATATAACTAAATATCAAAAGATGACTCATATATTGTCTCATAGATCGATTTAAATAAGTCATCATACTCATATAACTTCCTTGTAACACATTATATTGTTTCTAGAAATTCAATGAAGCTTTTATAGATTATACATAAAATCACTAATGATACCAGTAGTGAATATTATATATATATATATATATATATATTCATATAGTTAAGATGTGTATTGATAGGAACCTATGTTTATGAGATATAGAAACTATGCATAATCTATATATTTTTTATGAGTAAAATTTTATTATATAAAAATTATGTATAAATATTTTTTTTATGTTGTACTTTCAGTTTTATGAATGAAGTGGTAGTCGGTTGAGATAAATATATGTTAATTGATTTATAAACTTATATTATAAGAAAGTCTACAGAGTCAATTTCGTAAGAACGTATAATTGGTCCTGATTCATGGATTATATATGATTCTTTTAATTCTATTTTACTTATTCATGTGTGGGGGTGGGGATTGACTCCCAAGTCTACGTTTATAACAACTTCTCAGTCTCACTAATAAATTGTATCTTCGCAGAAATTATGAGGAATATGAGTCTTTGGGTCCACACGAAAAGTGGGGACCTATCCTTTAGATATTACTTAACTCTTCTATTTAAAAGCTATTCTACCTTTCTTTGAAAAATAGTCCTTCTCTTCTGCTATTACTGTTATTTTTTTTAATTTGATTGTCCCGTTATTACTGTCATCTTCCATAAATTGAAAAAAATTAACTCTTAAATATAAAATGAGATGAACTTCTACTTATTCATTATTCACCCCCAAATTCTTATACTCTCTCCAAAATCTTTTTCTCGTACGATTTCGTTCCGTTCCAAACTCAAAAAAATTATGACTTTTAACTTTTTGAAACTTTAGATTATTCTTTAATTACAAGAGGAAAAAAGAGAAAAAATCAATTACCTCAACTATACTTTACAAAGGTTTGGATTAATTCTTATTTCTTCCCACCTTACCACTCATCGAAAATTGTGCATATTTCTTAATATAATTAAAATTCATAAAATATAGAATTAAATAAAATTTTTTAATCTCCGTGCCTAAAAGAAATGGGATAGTAATAGTGGGACCCGTTCTTCTTTTTGTCACATCATATTTGAAGTGACTTATTTCCGAAAAAGAAAGAATTTTTTAAGAAAATCATTATATTCTCTACTACTTTATCAGTTACTCTCATTGTATTACTTATTTTCTTTCTTATATTTTATCGTTTACTTACTCATATTTTCTCTCTCACTTTATAAATTAAATTCATCTCTCATACTTTATTATATATTTTCGTAAAAAATGGATCAAACTGGAGGAAGGGAATAATAAATTAGAAATAGTAAAGAGTGTGAACAAAGACTTCTGAACCACTTTACACTAAGGCGCGTGAAATTGTGAAGAATGACTATAAATAGCCGCTCTTTACTCAATCTTTCTCAGAAATTATACACAAAATCTCCTCATCCCCTCCTCGCAAAAACATCTTAATTTCTTTCTCTTTCATACTCGCCAACCAACAATTATGAAGGTATATATATACACAGAAGTATTAATTAGTAATTTCTTCTTCTTATTTTGCGTAAATAAATTTCTGAATTTTGTCTGTAGGTAAAGATTGTGGTGAGAGTGTCGATGAGCGACGACAAATTCCGGTCCAAAGCGCTCAAAATCACCGTCGGAATATCCGGTGTTGAGTCGGCGGCTCTGTCGGGGGCGGATAAAGACCTGGTAGTGGTGGTGGGAGAGAGCATCGACGCGGTGGAGCTGACGCGGCAGCTCAGGAAGGGCGTGGGATACACGGAGCTCTTGAGCGTCGGCGAGGATAAAAAAGAAGCTAACCCCGCCGCCAAGATGGAGGCGCCGGTGCCGGCGGTGCCTGCGGTGTGGACGTACCACCCGACGCCGTATCACGGATACAACAGCTACTCGGTCTATGAAATGGGACCGAGCGACACCTCCTCTTGCTCGATTATGTGATTAATTTATTTCTGAGGGATGAAACGTTGACTCTGGATTCATGGGATGTTTGAGTTTATTATGAAGAAGAAGAAGAGACGAGTTAACGCAGTTAAGTCTGCTGCGATAAATAAAGTATTTATATGTGAGCAGTTTTTTTGAGGGGGAAAATTTTACAGTCGAGCGTGTACGACTTTTTGACTTTGTAATTAGGTAATGATTAAGACATTAGCTACTTGGCTGTTCTGTTCCACTTTTTTCTTATGATGATCAATAAAGCAACTGTCAGTTAAACATTTGTTTAGTGAATTCGACTCTACAAAAGACCGATTTCCTTGAGCTCGCGAATTGATATAAATTAGTTTCGAAACTCGTTTTCTGTGTGAAATTTTGATTTTTTGATTTTGATTTTTTTAATCTCACAAAAAATTCTACTATTATAACCTTCATTTTCAAAATTCCATAATTCGTCCCTTTTTTTACATATGTGGATAAGCTTTTGTTGGTCCCGAGATAAACGTTCAGGTGTAGAGGAGGGGGGTGAATATACACCTGAAAACTTTCTCAACTTAAAACGCCAACAGTCCAATTCAGGAGAGTGTCTACTGAATAAATTCAGTAGATCAGACAAGCTGTTCTGGATCGCGTGGACAGAGTGACTGACTATACTGAGGTCTGCTAGCTGACTGATGTCAGATTCAATACCGTACAGTAAAAGTTCAGTAGCGTGCGAAATAGTGTAGACCTGATTTAGTTGAGTTGAAAACGTTTTTATTAAAACTGTTTCAGTAGGTTAGTGCACTCAGTTTAAGTTTTGCTGAAACTCTGTTGTATAATTTTGTAAAATGGTTTTCAGTATGAACAGTAAATCAATGCAACAGTAAATGAACATCGCGATTTTAAAGTGGTTCGGATATCAAACAATCCTACGTCCACTGTCCCGAAAAGATCAGGAGGCTATTTTATTATATTGAGTTAGTCTCAGTTGGTTTGTGCACTGGACAAACACGACCTTGAAGATTATACTGAGCAAGTCCCAGTTTATAAGGATCAAACTATAAAGTTTGACAAACTCTCCAACGATGAAGGACTTATTTTACAATAAGAACAGTTCAAGATATGAACTCCTTCGGGTCTAAGCTATGGATATTTCAGTGGAGCTTAGATTAGAGGGAAGGGAACAAGAAATGGTTTCTAGAGTGATGAACAATAAGGAATAACCTCTTTGGATTCGTGTTCGATCACTTGGATACTAGAGGCTTTGATTCTATTCAGCTTGGTTCCCTAGAGCAAAGTAGTCGCTTTTCGCGTTGTGTATTTCACTGAAGTTCTTGCGAAAAGCTTGTGTTCTTGTTTGTTCGTTGCTCGTAAATCACTCTGTGTTATATTCTTCGATTTATTTTTCCCTCTACTTATAGAGGTGAGCTATGGATAGATCTGTTGGAGACGAACTGTCCACGTGTCACTCTCTGTGGGTAGCTAACGACTCTTTTAGAATTCGCGCAGAGTCTTTTCCTCCATTTGTGGAAAGTGCTTGACTTGCAGCTTTTATCAGAATTTTGACAGCTGTCTGGTCGTCATTGGTCGAGGCGTAGAAAGTAGTTGAGACACACAGACTTCAAGGCAGATACTGAAGCTGACTTCTCTGATGTGAACAACCACGGACGACTCTACTGATTTAACATTTGTTGGTCCGGAGACGAAAAGTCAGGTGTAGAGGGGGGGGGTGAATACACCTGAGCTCTGTTTCTTTTTCTCAGTGAAGGTCAGCTGAAGATGATGTTTGCAACTGATGAACAGTGCCAAGTAAGCCTTCGATCACTGGGGTCAAAGTGAGTCAGCTTCTGAGCTCTTCTACTGACTGATGTCAGTATTACGAAACTCAGTCGGAGACTGTAGTGCGGATAAGTGTTAGGCCCGGAGTCGTCTCTTTTGAAAACGCGTTTTTGCAAGTTAAATCTTTTGGCTGTGCACTTTATAAAATACGTTTTATGCAAACTTATGATTTTCAAGTCAGTTGAATGCTATGCAATAAAACAGTAAATGAACACAAGCGATTTAACGTGGTTCGGATACGCAAGATCCTACGTCCACGGTCCCGAACAAGGCGGGGAGAACTTGTTGATTATTCCCGAGCAAGCCTCGGCGGGGATACTGTGCGCCTGGGACGGTTCCCTCTAAGTTATAGTCCTTAGCGACTTTACAATCCAAACCTAAGTTTAGAAGGGAGGGAATATTCTCCAACTGAGAAGGAGTTCTTACAATAAGAACAATTCACTAAATGTGAACTCCTTCGGATCTAAGCTATGAATCTGGCAATGAGCTTAGTCTAGAGAAGAAAGGGATCAAAGTGCTCTAGAGAGATGAACTACAAGAAGTGTTCTATGAAAACTAGTTTGTCTCTGGATAAGCTTGAAGATTCTAGAGCGTTGTGAGCTTGAATGATTTCCCTTGATTTCGCGTATATTCCTCTTTTTGAAATCTTCAAATCCTTCTCTATTTATAGTTGTGAGTTGTGGCATATGTCCGTTGGAGACGACGATGCCACGTGTAGCGTCCAAAGAAAACGGCCACTATTCAACTTTGTTGCAGCAGGGCAGTTAATGCATTGTTCATGAGAGCAGCTTTACTGTGTAGAGTAGGTAAGCATTGTCGGCTTCTCATTGGTCGAGGTTTGTAGTTGGTGAGTGTCAGAGTTGACCGTTCAAACTACCTCGTATGTCTTCTGCTGAACATTTGAAGGGACTTTAAGTCTTTGGGTCGCTTTTACGTCGGATACGGTACTCGAAAGTCTGTCTTCTTCGCGAGTCGTCGGACCGATAAAGTGAGCTTCGATAGTCGGTTGGTTGACCGCAAAGGTATACTGCTTGACTTGGTTCTTCTACCGATGACCATCGGCTTGTAGAGAATGCTTCTCCGAGGTCCGGTCGCTGATGCGGGATCTTTAACCGAGTTTGATATCGGTGGCGACGAAGAATGCAAGCGATTACACCGATGACGTGGGGTTCGAAAAGTATCTTCGGCAGAAGATCGGTTCAACAACTACCCCGTGCACGTGACTTAGACAAAATAATAAGCATTACATCAAGTCTAACCTATACATCGCCTAATCCTATCGACACACTAATCTACCGATATCGGCTCGGTTTTGGGATCTTCAATTCCATAGTACTACTATGATTTCCCCAATTTCTTTTAACCCTAGAAACAGTGAGTATCAATCTACTGACTCATATCCAACAATTTCCCCCTAATTGATGATGCCAAAACCTCTATACTCTAATATCTATCAAAGATACTATCCTACTGACAACAATTTCCCCCTTCAAACGTCTGAGGAAAAATTGATAATCATAAACGAACTTCAGCAGGTGAGAGAATGGCAAGATCAGAGAAACTGATGTGAGTGTGTGTCAGATCACTTAGTGATCAGTTGTGTAAACACAAAGTAAAAGGCTGAAAGACAATGAGTAATTGTCTAGCAAGCAGAGGAACTGATATATATATTAAGAATTACAGAGTTCCTAATGCTATTACAAAAGATGAGAAAGAGAAAATCACTGCTGCTGCTTCTTGAACTTCTGTGTCTTCTTCTTGAAGTCAGTGGATTTCTCCTCGGGAGGATCCAGGTAATAGTATTTATACACTCTAGCTCGAATCTCCTGGATCTCCAAGTTATCATCTGGCCTTTCAGGGAGCAGGCTCAGACTGTAGGCGGCTTCCTCCACTTCTCTTTCTATGTCCTTAGTGCTCAGCAATCCATTAGCAAGTCTCGGCGGTGGAATACGTCGGAAAGCTGGGGCACGGAAGGTTATATTCTGTGATTCCATGACTTGCTTCAGCCGTTCACTGAATTCAACATCAAATCTCGTAATCAACTCCTCAAAGAGCTGATCGGCTGAGCAGTCGAGTGGGTAAATGCGTCATACGTAGTAGCCTTTGATGAAAACTTCTTTCAATCTCTCCCAATGTTCATTCATATCAGCCGGCACCCACTTATCCACATGCTGAATCGGTTGTTGCTTGATGTGGGGGCCCCTGATGAACTTAGATCCTCTCGGGATCTGCCTTCTCGGATCAGCTGCTGGTTTAAAGGATAATCTTCGCACTTTCTCCAGATCAGCCATCCTTTTCTTTTCTCGGAGCGCGGCTGCTCTCTTGTCTCCATGTCTGCTAGATAGTCCAGCGAGCACCGCCTCCCACATTATTTGATCTTCTGCTATCTGCGCAGGCGTATGAGTCGTGGAGGGTTGACTGCGCGCGATGGCCGGGGTATCGATTGAAGAAGCCTTGGCGTATTCTTCTTGAGCTTTCTTCTTCGCTCTTCAACCGTCCCGATTGCCTTCTTCTTACCTCGCCTCTTATAGCCTTGCCCTTAGGCTTTTTGGGCCGCCTCGTTTGCTTCTTCTAATATTCGCTCATGATCAAGTTTGTCCTCGCACTGTTGGGCGACTCGAGGTCGAAGGCCTCCTGCTCCGCTTTTGATTTAATTTTCGGACCGGGGAGGAAGGAGGAGATTCGATGCGAGTCTCCTTCCCCGGCCTCTGCGGCTGTTGTGACTCTTCTTCTTCTTCTGCTGGCTCGTCTAAGAACTGAGCGATCTCTTGTATATGTGCAGCAGAAGAGGAGATGGGGGTGGCTTGTAATGGAAATTCAAGGAGAAGTACCTCGTCAGTATTGTCTTTTGCCTGAGCGGCTGAGACTTCTTCAGTTCGAGTAGAGGGTCCTTCCTCCTGTGCCTTTCCCCTTTGAGTCTGTGAGGGTCCTTCAGCTGTGGAGGGTCCTTCCTCCTGTACCTTCTTGCTAAGAAGCGGTACATCAGCTGTCCCCATCACTCTCTCACTTCCTTCTCCCTTACTACCTTCCCCCTTACTACCTTCCCCCTTTTTGGCATCAGCAATAAGTCCAAGGGAGGTACGGAGTGCTTTCACTTCTTCAGCCACTTTGGCAATAGAAACTTTGACTTCATCAACAGTCGTATCGAAGTCAGATACCACACTGGTGTAGCCATGCCAGTCCAATTCTTGTTCTTGCCTGAATTTCGTAGGCGAGCCGGCTGATTCTTTGCGAAGGTGCAGCAGAGCTGCATCATGGGATTCGCTCATCTCTTTCTGAATCGTCTTGAGAGCCTCAGCTTGTTGTTTAATGGTTGTTTGGAGAGAGGTGGTAGCTAGCTTATTACGCTCATCCATCTGAGCTTGAATGCGTGCGAGGGCCGAGTCGGCTCTTGTGAGAAGGATAGGCGGCGAGCTTCAAGAAGCCGCCGACTCGAGCTTGCAAATCAATCTTACGGGCGGCTAGAGCCTCGCTCGATCATCTTCTTCGGATCGGGCCGAGAAGGAGCCTCTTGTGGTTTGAAGACGTCGGCGAAAGTTTGTTCGGGCGTTCGATGCTGCGCCTTTGTATACTTCTCCCATTTAATGTGTACATCTTTGGCGAGAAGGCGATTTTTTCTCTCCTTGGCGTCGATCGCCTTGTTGATTGCCTTTGAGGACACGGAACCTATTGGTTGTATCGATAGGAACTTGTTCCGAGCCTCTTTCGTAGAACGTGAGAAGTTGCTCCCTTGAGTACTTAGGGGCATTAGGAGCCTCACTAGATGTAGCAGGTGGTGGTGATGGGCTCTTATCACGGGGAGTTTGTCCCTCGGCGAGAATCTCCCATTTTCGCATCCTTGGGTGCCTCGTCCTTCTCCCCGATCATCATCATCTCCCTTATCGGCCAGGAGGAGAAGGGGGCGGGGGGGTGTTGCCTGGAGCCGATTCCCTACGGCTTAGCAAGTAGAGCATAGCGGCTCGTAAATCTTCAAAACAACCCGGATCGGCGGGCTCGCCAAAGCCTATGGCATTCTCGCAGTTCTTGCTCCTCGGCCAACAACTCGGTTCCGATTGATTCTTTGAAAAGTCTATGAGAATATCCCGGTGCGAGAATCTCGGTAGCATATGAGCGCGTGCCACGATGGCAATCTCTATCAAGTCCGCGTGCCCGGCGATTTCGGGTATCGGTTCGTGAATTTCAGGCCGTAGCACGGGCACGAGTGGAATCGGTGGTGTTCCACTCGGCAGATGGCTCCTCGGTCGGCATTCGCCGTCGGACCGGGTTTCCTCGAAGCCGATTATCCGAACCTTATCCTTCGAGTAGCTCCTTCTATTCCAAGATATCGAATCCCGGATCCGCTCGGGGAGGAGGTGAAGCGGGGAGTTGACGCTAGTATGGCCGGCGGGCCGAGCAACGATGACCTCGGCGGGTCGAGTCTTAGCCAATCTCCTCTTCTTTGGCACTTGTACTGATGGGGGCAGAGCTGACGCTGCTCTCTTAGGCTCAGGCGGCCCCTTGCCTATGGATTTCTCAGCTCCAGCCTTCGTCTGGAATTTGATAGATTTCTTGTCAAAGTACTTGGAGTCCTCAAAGGCTGAGTTCTCAACAGCTGAGTTCCTCCGAACCATGCATTCTATCAGAACAGACATCTTTGTTCCGAATAGAAGTTTACCCACACTGGCTATCCTCCTCTCGCCAGTGGGTAATGTGGTGAACTTCGAGCACGTGCCTTCATCGAGTAGTATAATACTCGGCCCGAGTTCACTTCAACCCCATTGTCTATTGCCATCATCACTGAATCCTTGGTTTGGACGGAGTTGATCATATGATCCAGTGAACTTGTCGGAATGTGCGATACCACGTAAGCTAGACCTGCATGCGAGGTAGCAACATATTCCTCGGTAGAGCTGTTTTGAACGCCACATCCTTGCGTCCACGGGAATTTACGCACATATGCGTTGATCTCCTTCTCCTTGTATCCAATCGGAGAAATGCCGGAGTTGGGAAGATCGAATGAAAGAGCTAGAGCATCTTGAATATCGAAGGTAAGAATAGCTGACTCCCACTCATCTTGATCGACTTCCTTCTGATAAGAGAAGGACGATTCCTCTCCTCCCGACGCTAGAGATTTCCAGTTGAAATAAACTTCAGTGACCTGTCGAGGGAGATAAGCACGGGGGTGCTTCGAAACCAGCATCTCCAACCCTGAACGCTCCAAAGCGTCAAACACGGGTTCAAGGAAAGAGATCTCCACTTGGCGGAAGGCCAAAGTAGGTTCAAACCAGAATCCTGGAGGCTACAATCTCCTCAATGTTGTGCGGTGTTTGAACGTTCGCCATTGAAATCGCAAAACAACATATTAGCACTTGAAAATAGAGTAAGTTAGTAGTTGCTAGCAGATATCTGATACATTTCCGTGTATAAGAGCTTTAAGAGATGCGAAAGCAAAGTTGTTTAAGAGATTTGGATAAGAAAACAAAGTTGCGAGATAAGCTCTTGAGAATATGAAAAATGGCGAAAAGTGAGGAGTTGATAGAAGATGAAAGATTTTGTATATTAAGTTTGATCTTCAGTTTGAATCGCACGGTTCAAATTTAATCTTTCAAAATCAAGGGCCGGCTAAGATTAAATGTTATAAAGGAATGATTACAATAGCCGCCAAAAATATAGATATACGTAATAAAGCTAATGGAGAAGACATGCATTAAATGTGCGACAGAGAGCATTAATTACGCAGGCGAGGAGTCCTGCTGACCTTTCCTCAAACCTTAAACATAATAAATGGTAAGGAATAAATGCTCCTTAGCAACCGAATGTAAGCGGCCCGATGCATTAAATGCGGCATGCTTCGAACAAATTAAGTAACGATACTACGCAAACCTCTTCACTTGAACTTATCAGCTGGTTACCATCATTTATCAGGAGGATGGTTGTGCTGATGACCATGTTCCCCCTTGCTGTGTACAGTGTGCATCTCCCAACTGAGTCACTGTACTAAGTTTTCTGACCTATCGTGCTGATTCCATACTGATACCAATTGTTGCTAAGTATATCATTATCAGTAGTCGGCTTCTACTGACTTGTCTCAGTAGGATCTAGCAGACCTTGCTCAACTGATAGTTCTCTGAACCTGTTCTCAGCTAGTGGTTTGGTCAGTATATCTGCCCTTTGCTTGTCGGTATGGATTTTCTCCATCCTGATGTCCTTCTTTTCGACATGGTCTCTGATGAAGTGGTGTCGGATATCCACGTGCTTGCATCGGTATGTAGAAGCTGGGTTACGAGTTATAGCTATTGACTTTGGTGGAGTCACGGTAGATGGGCACTTCATCCCGAGTTATACCATAATCTCTCGGTTGTTGTCGAAGCCAAAGGATCCGGACACAAGCAACTTCCTGCAGCCATGTACTCGGCTTCGGTAGTGGACGTAGCTACCGAGTGCTTGTTTCTTTGAAAACCACGATATCGCTTCTTGCCGCCTAGGAACCGACATGTTCGGAAGTTGATTTTCGATCTATCCCGCATCCTGCATAATCGGCATCGGGAATAACTGTCGGTATTAGATTATCATCGCCAGGATACCATAACCCAAGACATCGGGTGTTCCTCTTAGATATCGCGAGAATCTTCTTCGCCGAGTCTAGATGACTTCGCTTGGGATTCGCCCGAAATCTTGCGCATATACCTACAAGCATAAGTTATGTCGGGTCGGCTATTTGTTAAATAAAGTAAAGAACCAATAATAGCTCTATAATCGGTAGAGTTAACGAAGCTCCCTCTTTGTCTAGATCGATTTTAAAGTTCGTGTTCATGGGGATCTTGGCCGGTTTTTTGGAATCACGGCCGAATCTTTTGAGAAGATCTCGAGTGTATTTGGCTTGATTGATGAAGATTCCTTCAGCTGATTGTTTTACTTGAAATCCAAGGAAATAATTCATCTCTCTCATCATGGACATCTCGAATTTCTCCTTCATCATCTTCTCGAACTGGCGACGGATGACTTCGTTTCTGCGGCCGAAAATGATGTCGTCCACGTAGATTTGCACCGGTAGAATGTCATCTTCGACTTTATGCTTTGAATAGGGTGCGATCTCTGTCCCCTTTTGAAAACCTTTACAAGTAGAAAGTCGATAGGGTATCATACCAAGCCCCGGGTGCTTGTTTTAACCCATACTGAGCTTTCCTAAGTCGTACACTGATGTCCCTCCCCGAAAGCCGGGCGGTTGTTCCACGTAGACTTCTTCCTTCGATGCGCCGTTCGGAAAAGCTGACTTCACATCCATCTCGATATACCTTAAATCTCGATGTGTTGCATAAGCTAGGAAAAGACGAATGGCTTCCAATCTTGCGGACCGGAGCAAATGTTTCATCAAAGTCAATTCCCTCGCCCGATTGTATCCTTTAGCAACTAGTCGAGCTTCATTTCGACAATGACGTTGTTTTCATCTCGCTTGTTCTTGAAGACCCACTTAGTTCCAATCACGTGCTGATGTCTAGGTCGTCGACAAGCTCCCAAACTTCATTTCGACGAAGCGGTTCAGCTCTTCTTGCATAGCAATGACCCGGTCAAGCATCTTTAAGTGCGTCCTCTATCGACCGAGGTTCTTACGTAGACAGAAAACAAGAGTAAAGTGAGCTTTCTCCTTGACTTAATCTTGATCTCGTCTTTATAGTTGCTTGATGGATCTCCAATGATAAGATCGAAGAATGAGCATCGAGCTACGAACGCCCGAGTCGGGCTTCTTCTTCGATACTACTTCGCACAATCGGTAGGTGTATTAGGCATTTCGGTAGTGCGTTCGTGACCGTAGTAATTCGGTAAGAAGGTTAGGATCTACCGAGTTTCCATGTTCGGGGGCATTTAGCTCGGGAACATTAATCGTTCCCCCCCGAGTTTATATTCTCGGTAGAGGTCTCGGTTACCACGGGGGCTTCCTCATCGACCGAAGTTACCCGTTGTTGATTCCGTTCGATAGAATCAACTAGGTTAGCTACATTGCTTGTTGGCTGAGTCCGAATTTCTTCATCTTCGACTCATCATCCCAACAATGCTCGGATCTTTTCGGCTTTGTCATTTAGTTCGAGATCCCGTAGCTTGCTTTGCCGACATCCTCGGTGTTTGACTTTGTATCTTTCCTGTTTTCGGTAACAAATTCATCAAAAACAACATGAGGGCTTTCCTCCACGCAAAGAGTTCGATAGTTAAAAACTCACGAAGGCTTTCTTGACTCGGGAGTATCCTAAGAATACTCTTTGATCGGATTTGCTATCAAAGACCTTCAACTGATTTTTCCCATTGTTGTGGATAAAGCAAGGACAGCCGAAAACATGAAAATGAGAAATAGAAGGAATTCTCCCTTTCCACAGTTCGTAAGGCGTCTTCATGTGTTGCTTCGTGTCGGTAGTGAGCGATTCCGAGTATAACGGGCGGTGTCGGTAGCATCGGCCCAAAACTTTGAGGGTAGTCCGGAGACTGCGAGGAGCGTTCTTGCTCGCTTCTTTGAGTGTTCTGTTCTTACATTCAGCAAGGCCGTTCTGGCGAGGGGTGCGCGCGCTGATGTCTCGTGCTGAATTCCCTCTTTATCACGGTATGTCTTAACTACCGAGTTTAGAAACTCTGTTCCTCCGTCTCGAGCGTATCTTCTTAATCTTGATGTTCTTTTCACACCGAGTTTCTTCGGTAGATTAGGTAACTCGGTCGAACATCGATTTGTTGGCGATGAAGATGACCCAAGTATATCTCGAGTAGTCGTCTATGACGACGAGGGCATACTTCTTGCCTCTTATAGTCACCTGGAGAGCCGGCCCGAATAAGTCCATGTGAAGCGGTGAAGGATTCCATCGGTGGAAGGTGACGGAATAGGTGGATTGCTACTCTTTGTTTGCTTTCCCTTCGTGCACGCTTCACAATTTCGTCTTTGATAAACGATTCGTTGGGCGGTCCTCGACTTTAGAGTTCTTGACAAGCTTGTTCATGGTCTTGAAGTTCAGGTGGTTGAGTCTCTTGTGCCATAGCCACCGACTTGTCACCCGATTTAGTACGTGCGAGCAAGCAAGCCTCGGGTTACGCGGTATTCCGGTTTGCAACATAGATGTTCTTCCTCCGCGAACCCGATAACACTTGTTTTCCCCGTAGATTTGTCAACAATATCACGTAAAACCGGCGTCAAAGATTACTCTGTTAAGATTATCACGAGAATTGATCGACCGAAAGGAGATTATGTTGAAGTCCTTCAACATATGTTACTCTTGGAACCGTGGCGGTCCCAATGTTCGGCGTTCCGTATCCCCTTGTGTAGCCTTTGGAGTTGTCACCGAATTCATTGGGACCATCTTCTTGTACGTAGTTGGTCGGCGAGCTCTTTCCGGTAAGTCATATGTCTCGAGCGGCCGCTGTCCACTATCCACGGGTCCTTATGCACCCGCAAAACAGAGGCATTTTTAGGTACCCTTTGGTTCGATTGGGTCCTTACGGGTTAGTGGGTGATTTCGGAACCCGGATCTGTCTCGGGACCTTAGAAGTTCCGAGACTTCTTCTTCTAAACCTTATCGGCTTTCTTCTCCACATGATTTGGAGATACCGACTTTCTCGCCGATAATTTTGGGTTCGGGGGCTTTCTTCTTCGAGTCTTAGCGCTTCTCCCGACCCACGGGCTCATAGTAGTACGAGCCGTCCGAGCCGGGTGCTCATACGGTGGCTCCTTGTACCGTTCGCCCATCCGACCTTCTTGATTCCCCCCCGAATTTGATCGCGGTGTCCGGGGCTGGAACCTTTGGTCACGTTGCTTGTTGCTACTCGGCCGAGGTGTAATCATTTTTCTGTTTGTTTTTCGCCCGAGGTGTGGTGTCGGCAGCTTGCACCTTTCCTCTGACGAACCTATCAGCCAGGGTTGCTGAGCTTTTGGAGGTAGAAGCTTCATGGGTATAGCCAAGGCCTTCTTTCACAGAAGTTGACCGTTGTGCTCTAAGCATGCTTTCAAGCTTCTCCTTAGCTCCCAGGTATTGTTCAGTCATTAAACCTCTCCAGACTTCGTCACTCCTTCTGAGTGAGTCATAGACATTCTGCACGTCTGTGAGCTTCTGACTGAGCTTGGCTATTTCAGTCTCTTTCTCAGAATTGTCCTTGGTCAGAACTGAGATCTGAGTCTCTTGAAGCTGAGACTTAGTCATAAGAGATTCAATCTCTTCCTTGAGTCTCGCAACTAGATCCACTGACTCAGTAGAGACCTGACAATCAGAAGAAAGTCTCTGATTCTCAGCCTTTACTGTTCAAGTTCCCTGGATGGTTCTGCTTGAACTCTCGCTCGCTGAATCTGTTCCTCTAGCGGATCATCGTAGGCTTGTACCACATCTAGAGGATCATCTCGTGACCGAGCACGTGTCTTGTGTCTTTGTGTGAAGAAGAGGTAATAATGCGTTTAGAATTTACCTCAGCCTCTTCTCCGGCCATCAGACAGTATTCGGCTGACTCATCAGGAACTTTCTTTGCGACCTCAACTGCGACGAACGCGGCTTCGTCTTCAGAAGAATACATGAATGTATCCTCCTCAATTGAGTTGTTGGATATCTCTCCGGCTATATAGGCCCGCCGTCTCTCGGCGAATTTCTTTCTCCTGGCTCGCCGTTCGCTCTTTGAGCGGTGAGAGTTCGGGACAATCGTGCGATAGTGTCCCTCCTTCTTGCGGTTGTAGCAGGTAGATGTTCTGCTGTTCTTACCAGCTGAGTCTTTAGACGGACTGGCAGCAGACTCCGATTTCCTGCATTCAGTAGAAGGATTAGATTCTTCTTTCTTATGATAGTCTTTCTTACCTGAGGAAGAATCTCGTTGTATTTCCTCAGCTTTCTGACTCTCTCCTTTTCCCTCTGATATTTGAGAGCCATCGGTGCTAGGCGGTCGTGGCCTGAAGTCTTAGAAGACTTTGCTACCGATGTGGCCACAGCTTTGCTTAAGGAAATAGGCTTGGCTCCGGTATTGCCTTGTTGCCTTGAAGGCGTGGTCGAACCGTGTGTCACCTGGAGCGCTTAAGCACTTTTGGGGTAAGGCTATGCTCGAATTCCTCCGATTTTAATTACGAAAATATAACATCGGGAGTTAGAGCATTTAGATCGGAGCGACGTAAATAAGTAGCAAATGGAAGCCACTTCGTCGGGCAACGCTCTCAAGATCTTGGTGTTCATCTCCTTGTTGGTGAACGACCTCCCCAGCCCATTGATGACATTGACTTGATTGGTGAATCTGACACTCAGCTCGTCAATGGTTTCAGTAGGCTCCATTGCAAAGGCGTCGAACTTCTGAAGATCTAGCTCGAGCTTGTTTTCTTTGATCTGAGGGGTTCCATGACTTAGTACAGCCAAGGCGTCCCATAGCTCTTTCGCCGTTTTGCAATCTTGTTCCCTTCCGAGATGTGAGTCACTGAGCGTAGTCAGTATGGCATTACGTGCAACTCGGTCAAGGTTGTGCAACTTCTTTTCCTCAGGCGTGAAGGCAGATTTGTCTTTGGGAACCTTAGCACTAGTTTGTACTCCCACGCCTCCTCCAGCAGCAAATACTACGCTGTCGATCATAGGAATGATTGGTCCTGACTCTAGGACATCTGACATGCTGTCGTGGAGTGATGTTAGGTGTGCCTCCATACGTACGTGCCATACCGTGTAGTTCTCTATTGAGAACATCGGTACCATCCTAATACCTGACATATCAGACATTATAAGAGTAAGAGTATAAGCATGCTGAAAAGATGCTTATACAGTGAAAACGGTTTTCAGGATCAGTTCGAGAGGACCAGTATTTCAGAACCGGCGATCAGTTGAACAACCTGGCTCTGATACCAATTGTTGGTCCGGAGACGAAAAGTCATGTGTAGAGGGGGGGGGTGAATACACCTGAGCTCTGTTTCTTTTTCTCAGTGAAGGTCAGCTGAAGCTGATGTTTGCAACTGATGAACAGTGCCAAGTAAGCCTTCAATCACTGGGGTCAAAGTAAGTCAGCTTCTGAGCTCTTCTACTGACTGATGTCAGTATTACGAAACTCAGTCGGAGACTGTAGTGCGGATAAGTGTTAGGCCCGGAGTCGTCTCTTTTGAAAACGCGTTTTTGCAAGTTAAATCTTTTGGCTGTGCACTTTATAAAATACGTTTTATGTAAACTTATGATTTTCAAGTCAGTTGAATGCTATGCAATAAAACAGTAAATGAACACAAGCGATTTAACATGGTTCGGATACGCAAGATCCTACGTCCACGGTCCTGAACAAGGCAGGAGAACTTGTTGATTATTTCGAGCAAGCCTCGGCGGGGATGCGTGACCTTTGGACAGTTCCCTCTAAGTTATAGTCCTTAGCGACTTTACAATCCAAACCTAAGTTTAGAAGGGAGGGAATATTCTCCAACTGAGAAGGAGTTCTTACAATAAGAACAATTCACTAAATGTGAACTCCTTCGGATCTAAGCTATGAATCTGGCAATGAGCTTAGTCTAGAGAAGAAAGGGATCAAAGTGCTCTAGAGAGATGAACTACAAGAAGTGTTCTATGAAAACTAGTTCGTCTCTGGATAAGCTTGAAGATTCCAGAGCGTTGTGAGCTTGAATGATTTCCCTTGATTTCGCGTATATTCCTCTTTTTGAAATCTTCAAATCCTTCTCTATTTATAGTTGTGAGTTGTGGCATATGTCCGTTGGAGACGACGATACCACGTGTCACAAGCGTCCAAAGAAAACGGCCACTATTCAACTTTGTTGCGAAGCAGGCGCTTAATGCACCGTTCATGAGAGCAAGCTTTCTTGTGTAGAGTAGGTAAGCGTTGTCGGCTTCTCATTGGTCGAGGTTTGTAGTTGGTGAGTGTCAGAGTTGACCGTTCAAACTACCTCGTATGTCTTCTGCTGAACATTTGAAGGGACTTTAAGTGCTGGGTCGCTTTCTGTCGGATACAGTACTCGAAAGTCTGTCTTCTTCGGCTGAGTCGTCTGACTGATAAAGTGAGCTTCTGATAGTCAGTTGGTTGACTGCGAAGGTATACTGCTTGCACTGGTTCTTCTACTGATGACCATCAGCTTGTAGAGAATGCTTCTACTGAGGTCCAGTCAGCTGATGCGGGATCTTTAACTGAGTTTGATATCAGCTGCTGACGAAGAATGCAAGCGATTACACTGATGACGTGGGGTTCTGAAAAGTATCTTCAGCAGAAGATCAGTTCAACAACTATCCCGTACAGGACTTAGACAAAATAATAAGCATTACATCAAGTCTAACCTATACATCAGCTAATCCTATCGACACACTAATCTACTGATATCAGCTCGGTTTTGGGATCTTCAATTCCATAGTACTACTATGATTTCCCCCAATTTCTTTTAACCCTAGAACAGCTGAGTATCAATCTACTGACTCATATCCAACAACATTGAAGATCATCTGACAATCAAGGAGACTGTCTGGTCGTTGCTGAGTCTGACCTGGGGTTCAGTAGTATACTCCTGCTGAGTCCAACTCTACTGAAGGTCGACTCTGAGTTCAGTGAACTGCTCCTGCTAAGTCCAGTTCTACTGACTCTTTCAGTATTCTGCTCCTGCTGAGTCCCGCACTAATGAATCTGAACACCTCTCAGTATGCTGCTCCTGCTGAGTCCAGCACTACTGAGTCTTCACTCCATAGTACTGAGGCGGATAGTCTGCTGAGGGATCAGCAGACAAAACTTATGTACCTGGACCATGCTGAAGGAAAGTCTACTGAGTTCGAAACTCTCAGAGACCATGGCGTTACTATTACAATGAAATCGTTCACCTGTCAAATTAGGGTTTTGGGATCAGCCAAATCTTCTAAACAATTCCCTGCTGAATCATCTTCCAACAATTTTTCCCTATTTGATGATGCCAAAACCTAACACTACAAACTATCAGATACAAGCTCCTTACAAATATTACAAGTAGAATCAGTAGAGTTGTACATCAAGTTCTAATCTACTGAGGGACAAAGGAATATAGGAATACTTAACAGCAATTTCCCCCTCAAATAGAATCTAACCAATCTAAGCAAAAGCAGACAAACACAGAATATGCAGTAAGTGTGTGAGTCAGTAATCACTTAGGTGATTCTGAGTGTTAAATTATAAAACAGGCCATAGGGACAACAAGGTGTTGTCAGGCCAAACAACAAAGATGCATTCATATATATGGAAGTTCAGTACAGTTACATCTTATGCTATTCTATAAAAAAAAAAAAAAAAAAGAAAGACTATCAAGACTATCTTCTGAACCTCTGAATCCTTGCCTTGAAATCTTTGGACATATCTTCTTGCAGAGGGAGTCCATACATATTGAACGTGTCTTTCCGCAGCTTCTGAATCTTAGGCAAATCTTCAGGATCATTAGCATCGAGCTTAAGTGCCACAACTGCATCCCTGACTTCTCCTTCTATCACACCTGTATAGAGAGATCCATCTAACTTCTGAGGAGGTGGTAGAGGTCTTAGAATAGGAGCCTGAACATCTTCTTCGTCAGGAATAGCCTTCTCAACCATATTGTAAATGTCCATGTCACATTTAAATAGCCAGTCAGCAAAGGCTTCATTCTTGTGGGACTCAGGCCAGAATCTCCAGACATAGTATCCTTTGATGAATTCTGCCTTCAGTGTCTCCCACTGTTGAGTTTTCTCCCATGACATCCATTTGTCCACCCAAGGCCATCTGTGAATTTTCTAATTATTCGGTCTCTTGTCTCTTCTGTACTTGTAGGGAATTTCCAGGTCTTTCGGCGGAGGTGGCTTGGGCTTCAGTCGTTCAGCTTCCCTGGCTGCTTCAGCAGCCTTCTCTTTGCTAACGCTTCTTGCCGCCTGAAGTCCTCAATCTGATAGTATTGAGCTCTTTTGTCTAGTGCTATGATGCTGAAATTAATCATCTCATCTATAGTCGGCTCAGCTCTTTTTCTTTCTTTTTCTGCGCCGCTTCTGTGAGATTTCTTCTTTCTTGCCGCCGTCGCCGAGAGTCGTGGTAATCTGCTCAGCTTCTTGCTCTTTCTCCTTCTCTCTATCAGCCTCATCGCCAATTTTAAGCTTACGTGGAGGAGGCCTATTAGCTAGTTTCCTTCCTGAAATCTTGGTCTTGGCCTTAGCAGGAGCTTTCTTCGGCTTATTAGCAGCTTCAGCCTCAGCTAGCTCCCTTGCTAACTTTTCGTCAGCTTCAATTTGGGCTTGCTCAGCTGGGCTAATGTATCTCTTTACCCCTTTCTTCAGTGGGGTGGGGATTTTCAAAGGCTTCTTCCCCTTGCCCGACACTGGTGGAGGTAGAGGAGGTTCTTCCTCCTCTAGGAATTCGGCAACTTCATTAATATGCTCAGAAGAAGTCTGCGTTGCTAATTCCTTGGGTCCTGAGCTACTTGGGCCAGTCTCCGCGGCTACTACATCTCCTGTACTGATGACACCCTGGGCCTTACCCTTATCTGTTCCTGAGGGGTCAGTGGGAGCTGGTTGGCTTTGAGTGGTCTCAGATACTGACTTCTTCCCCCTCACTGCCATTTCCCCCTTTTTGGCATCATCAATTGCGCTTGGGGTTGGGACGGGAACTACCTTGCTGTTCAAGGCCGAGTACGCAGCTGCCAGCCTATCCAATGCTTTCTACATACTCTCAAATTTCTGGTGGAGGTCGTTCCTATCGATAATCCGATCCTCACCATACTTGCGGTGAGAGGAATCGACTAACTCCTGAATCTTCTTCAGCTTAGCATCAATCTTCTCCTCACAGGCCTATTGAATTGATGCAATTATGAGCTTATGGGCCTGAGTCAGTGTGGAGATATTGTTGAAGTGCTCTGACTGTGCTACCTTGAATGTTTCCAGAAGTGAAGTCTTTGCAGCCGTCAGTGATGCTTGCTGTCGTTCGAACTCAGCTCGTTGAGTGGCTAAAGAATTAGAGAGAACAGCTGAGAAATCAGGAGCAGGTTAATTTTGAATGGATGTCTTCAGCTCCCTGATTTCCTCACTCTGAGTTGTGGTGGCCTTCTTCCAGCTCCTATGAACGGCCTTCACCAAGAGGCGGTTCTGAGCCCCCTGACGCTTCAGAGCTTTGGCCATAGCTCGAGATCGTCAGCTTTTGGAGCTGGGCGCAACCTCAAAAGTAGACTCCAGCAGAAGCTGTTCTAAGTCTATAGCATGGGAGGTTCCAGCAGCCGACGAACCTGGAGGGAGGGAGCTGACAGGTAGGTCAGCTGAGGGTTGAGCTCCCTCCTCCAGTTGAGTATCCTCAAAAGACTTCTCAGGGTCTGCATCACTGGGTGGGTCGTGATGATCAGGATCAGAGCCCTCTGAAGGTGCGGCTATTGAAGGCATGCGATCTTCTAGAATAGCCAGCATTGCCGCCCTTAGATCATCGAGGGAGCTGATATCCACAGGCTCAGAGTAGCCTATCTGCTGGCAGATTTCCAGCTCCTCAGAATTCAGGTGTTCGCAGGACTTGAATCGAATCAGACAATCAAGGGTGATCTAGTCCTGGAACCTGATCAACATCTGAACCCTGGCCTTCTGAGCTATTGTCACCAAGTCAGAGTGACTTGTGATTTCGTGAATAGCCTGTGAGACTTCTCGGGTGGCTCTGTCCTGAAGCGCTTCAGCTCATACCCGATGGTCTCTGCTTTTGTGCTGGTCTCCATGACTTTTACATCGATCGGAGACATGGGCTTCTCAACTGATGGAATACTGCTAAGTGGGGGAACATCTAACGGGGACTGAGATATAGGAGTCGAAGGCTCAGGTTTGGTCCCCTGTTCCGCTGAGGCTGCCTTCTCAGCTGAGACAGTCTTCTCTATTGAGACAACCTTCTCTAGTGAGACTGTCTTCTTAGATGAATCTGAGTCGTCTCTTAATCTGAAGGGAGGTACAATTACCGCCTTCTCAGAAAATCTTTTATGTTTCTTCTGAGGGGTCTTTGGAGGGGTAGCCCCCTTCTTGGTAGGAGTGGAAGTCTTCCTCTTCCCTTTCCCTACTTCAGTTGGCCCTACCCCAATCTGCTGAAGGGCTGCAGCCTTGCTGTGGAAGCGGATCTTCTTAGGGTTGAAATAACCCTTATCTGCGTATGTGATGTTGTCGTCTCCACAAAAATCCTCTATCATCACCGACAACTTCATCCCATACAGGAGTTTTCCTCTGGCACTCAGATACCATGTAGATTTATCGAACTTAGAGGCTTGTGTCTGAAACTCCTTAAGGAAAAACTCAGTCCAGTTGACCTTGGCTCTGTCATATATAGCCATCATCATTTGTAGCTTAGGTCTGGACATTGATCGAAGGACCCTGCTTGGCTCATCAGTATTTGCGTAACTATATACGCCAGGGCACGGTATTGAGGGAACATAGAGTTCTTCGGAAACACGGCTCTGAAAGATGTTGGCTCCCCGCAGAAGATTTCCAAGTACTCGTCCAATAAATCATCCTTATACCCTGCTATACTGATTCCATTATCTGGCAATTTAAAGCTTCGCTGAAGAGCCTACTTAAAAGACATTTTCTTCACTTCAGCATCGGCTCTGGAAAGATCAGTGACATGATGGACGATGAATGAGCCAATGATATCTCCATCAACCTCTTCTGAGTTGAGGTACAACTCTGAGATCTGTCTTGGGAGGAAGTACGCCGGCTTCCTCGACAGAAATCCCTCGAGGCCTGATGCTCTGAGTGCATCAAATACCTCGTCCATGATATCCAACCCGCAAGTGTCGAACTCCATGATTGGTTCGAACTATACTCTATCCTTCTCCAATATTTCAATCATGTTGACGGGTGAGACAACTGAAACAGTACTTGATTTTGCCATAACTGAATCTGCAGAACTCAGTATTAGTATTGAATAATATAATATGTAAGCATAGATACTAATAAGCGTGAAGAATTTACCATAGTAATCTCTATTTGAGAGTTAATGCAGATTGCAAGAGAGGAATTTTCTAGGTTCAGAGATTTTTAGGGTTTAAAGCAGATTGAAAATGGCAGTTTCAGAGTCTAGATACGTTGATAAATATGATCGTGAAGATGAACAGTTTTTGATCAACGACTTAGTTTAAATCCCTTTATTGGATGGACGGTCTAGGCTCGATTTTTTATAAAGCAATGAGTAAATAGCCGCCTAAGTCAAATTCTAGTTGTGAATAGCCTATAGAAGTAACTTGATATGACATGCATTTAATGCAAAATACAGTTCAACAATCTTAGCATAGAATGTCGTGCATTTAATGAATCTGTTTACAATAAATGACATTCTCTAAGGCATTGAATACGATGTTGAATCCATATCATAACAACATTAATTACTGGTTTGACTACTGAAAGAGATACGTTAACCTGTCAGCTGAACATCGTAGTCAGCTGATATCACGTGTAGTTGGTTGCTGAATCTCTATGTACTGAATAACTCTTGTACTAAGAGTAGGCAATTCCCCTTGCTGAATGCTTCTCTCCTGAATCCACTTACTGACTTGAGTCAGTAGGGTCCAGCAGACCTAGATCTACTGAAAGTTCTCTAAATCTGGCTTCAACTAGAGGCTTGGTCAGTATCTCGGCCCTTTGATGATCAGTATGGATCTTCTCCATTCGTATATCCTTCTTTTCGACGTGGTCATGAATGAAGTGATGTCTGATGTCCATGTGCTTGCATCTAGTATGAAGAACATGGTTCTGAGTGATTGCAATGACACTGGAGCTGTCGCAGAAGATCGGCACTTCATTCTGAATGACGTCATAGTCGCGTAGCTGCTGTCTAAGCCAAAGGACTTAGGCGCAGCAACTTCCGGCAGCCATGTATTCAGCTTCAGTAGTTAACGTGGCTACTGAATGCTGTTTCTTTGAGAACCATGAGATGAGCTTACTGCCGAGGAACTGGCAAGTTCCTGAAGTTGATTTTCGGTCAATCCTGCAACCTGCGTAGTCAACATCAGAATAACCAGTTAGTTCAATATTATCATCTGCTCGATACTATAAACCCATGTCAGGTGTTCCTCTGAGATAGCGGAGAATCATCTTTGCTGAGTCCATGTGGCTCTGCTTAGGATTTGCCTGAAATCGAGCGCAGACACCTATAGCATAAGTTATGTCAGGTCTAGCAGCAGTTAGATATAATAGAGAACTAATAATTGCGCGAAATTCAGTATGGTCTACTGATACTCCCTCTTTGTCAAGATCGATTTCATGTTCGTGTTCATCGGGATCTTGATTGGTTTGCCGGATGTGCAACCGAATTTCTTGATGAGTTCTCGAGTGCATTTGCCTTGATTGATGAACGTTCCCTTCTCTGATTGTTTGACTTGAAACCCTAGGAAATAATTCATCTCCCCTATCATTGACATCTCGAATTTGTCCTTCATCATTTTCTCGAACTGTTGACACGTAATGACATTCTTCGAACCGAATATAACGATCAATAAAGCAACTGTCAGTTACACATTTGTTTAGTGAATTCGACACTACAAGAAACCGATTTCCTTGAGCTCGCGAATTGATATAAAATAGTTGCGAAACTCATTTTCTGTGTGAAGTTTTGATTTTTGTGTTCAGTAGCGTGTGAAATAGTGTAGGTCTGATTTGGTTGAGTTGAAAACGTTTTTATTAAAACTGTTTCAGCAGGTTAGTGCATTTAATTTAAGCTTTGCTGAAACTTTGTTGTATGGTTTTGTAAAATGGTTTTAGTATGAACAGTAAATCAATGCAACATTAAATGAACACAACGATTTTAAAATGGTTCGGATATCAAACAATCCTACGTCCACTGTCCCAAAAAGAACAGGAGGCTATATTATTATACTGAGTTAGTCTCAGTTGGTTTGTGCACTGGACAAACACGGCCTTGAAGATGATACTGAGCAAGTCCCAGTTTACAAGGATCAAACTATAAAGTTTGACAAACTCCCAAACGGTGAAGGAGTTCTTTACAATAAGAACAATTCAAGATATGAACTCCTTCGGATCTCAGCTATGGATATTTCAGTTGAGCTTAGGATAGAGGGAATAGAACAAGAAGTGGCTTCTAGAATCATGAACAGTGAGGAATAATCTCTCTGGGTTCATGTTCGATCACTTGGATAGTAGAGGCTTTAATTCTATTCAGCTTGGTTCCCTAGAGCAAAGAAGTCGCCTTTAGCGTTGTGTATTTCACTAAAGTTCTTGCGGAAAGGTTTTGTTCTTGTTTGTTCGTTGCTCGTAAATCACTATGTGTTATATTCTTAAATTTGATTTTCCCTTTATTTATAGAGGTGAGCTATTGATAGATCCGTTGGAGACGAACTGTCCACGTGTCACTCTCTTTGGGTAGCTAACGACTCTTTTAGAATTCGCAGAGTATTTTCCTCCATTTCTGGAAAGTGCTTGTATTGCAGCTTTTATCAAAATTTTGACAGCTGTCTGGTCGTCATTGGTCGAGGCGTAGAAAGTAGTTAAGAAACACAGACTTCAAGGCAGATACTGAAGCTGACTTCTCTGATGTGAACAACCTCGGACGACTCTACTTATTTAACATTGAAGATCATCTGACAATCAAGGAGACTGTCTGGCCGTTGCTGAGTCTGACCTGTGTTCAGTAGTATACTCCTGCTGAGTCCAACTCTACTGAAGGTCGACTCTGAGTTCAGTGAACTGCTCCTGCTGAGTCCATTTCTACTGACTCTTTCAATATGTTGCTCCTGCTGAGTCCAGCACTACTGAATCTGAACACCTCTCAGTATGCTGCTCCTGCTGAGTCTAGAAATACTGAGTCTTCACTCCATGATATTGAGGCAGATAGTCTGCTGAGGGATCAACAAACAGGACTTCTGTGCCTGGACCATGTTGAAGGAAAGTCTACTGAGTCTGAAACTCTCAGAGACTAAGGCGTTACTATTACAACGAAATGGTTCACCTATCAAATTAAGGTTTTGGAATCAGCCAAATCTTCTAAACAATCTACTGCTGAATCATCTAGCAACAACTTTTAATTATAATGTACGCATAGTACTCGACCCATTAACTCGATATATGCTCATAACATGATCGATAGATTATTGTACTATTATACTTAACTACAGTGATGATGAAAATAATAATAATAATAATAATAATAATAATAATAATAATAATAATAATAATAATAATAATAATAATAATAATAATAATAATAATAATAATAATAATAATAATAATAATAATAAAAATAATAATAATAATCATATAAGCTGACCCAAGAATGTATGAGCCATCATTGAGACGCCCAAGCCCAGGAAAAGAGTGGGCTTTTCTGGTTGGTTGTCCCGATTTTTGCCTCTTTTAATAGAACATGGCGACGTTAAATTAGAGTAACTATTATATAAATATAAATTAAGCTTGACTAATTATTTAACTAGATATGGTCTACACGATCAGATCTCCATAACGCTTACGCCCAATTGTCCAAAGGAAATCTAAGTCGAAATAGAGAGAGAGGTCCGGATAATGAAGGTGTAGAAACGATAAACGATTGTCTCTGAATTCTTTACTCCAAATTCCTATTCCCAAGCATTAAGCAACCACTCGAGTCTCGAAATCTCTTAATAATTTAATTTTTCATTCATTCTCGTACTAGTAATTGAGTATTGATCAAAATTGGAACATGGTAGATATCATCGCCTAACGATTTGGTATTAAGTCGAAAGCAAGAAATGTTGTCTGTTGGTCCGGAGACGAGAGTCAGGTGTAGAGGGGGGGGGGGGTGAATACACCTGAGTACAGTTTCTTTTTCTCAAACGCGAAGGACAGCTGAGCTGTATGTTGCAACTGATGAACAGTGCCAAATAGTAACCTTTTGATCGCGGGTCAGAGTTTGCCAACTACTGAGTCTCTCCTACTGACTTTTGTCAATACTTGATTCTCAGTCGAAGACTTAGTGCGGATAAGTGTGTAGGGCCCAGTAGAGTTCGTCTCAATTGAAAACGTGTTTTTCGTAAACCAAATTATTTTGGCTAGTGCACTTTTCAAATACCTTTTATGCAAAGTATGAGTTTGTAAGAGATTTGTATGCAATGCAATAAAACAGTAAACGACACAAGCAGTTTTTAACGTGGTTCGGATACGCAAGATCCTACGTCCACGGTCCTGCTGAACAGGAGGTCTTGTTGATTAATCTGAGCAAGCCTAAGCAATGTATTTGTGCACTGGACAGACCCTTCTAAGTTATAGTCCTTAACGACTTTACAGTTCAAACCTAAGTTTGAAGGGGAGGGAATTTTCTCCAAATATGAAGGAGTTCTTACAATAAGAACAATCACAAAATGTGAACTCTTTCGAAGGTTCTAAGCTATAGATATGAACGATTGAGCTTAGATAGAGAACAGGGATCTAAAGAAAGAAACTCTAGAGAGAAGAACTAAAAATATTCTGCTAAGCAAGTTCTTCGCTGGATCTTTTTGAAAGCGCTAGAGTGTTTCGAAAGCTTGAGCGTATTGTCCCTTTGATATCCCGTGCGTGGAGCTCGAAAATGCTTCTCTATTTATAATTGTGACCCAGGCATTTGCCCGTTGGAGAGGACGATGCCACGTGTCACAAGCGTCTAAGGAAAATGGCCATATGTTCGAATTGTTGCAGTAGAGTTGTTGATTACTGTGCATGAGAGCAGCTTTAGTAGGTCAGAGCAGGTAGAGCTTAGACGGCTTCTCATTGGTCGAGGTTTGTGGTAGGTGAGATCTGTCAGACATCGGTCTTCATCGGAGTTGACTCTCACTCTTCCTCGTAAGATCTTCTACTGACTTTCGAATGATGTTTAAAAGCTGGGTCGTTTCCTGGCGGATACAGTAGACCTGATGCGGTCTCTATCTTCTTCGTTTGAGTCTACTGATAGTGTATATTCTACTGAGTGTAGTCAGCTGATGACTCTTGAAGGTACTGAGCTTGAATATAGAGTTCTTCTACTGATGTCGGTCAGCTGGTAAGATGTCTTCTACTGAGCGATGATTAGCCGGTGACTAGAGAACATAAGCTCTTACACTGATGATGTGGGGTTCTGGAAAGTAACTTCCTACTGAAGATCAGTCCAACACTTACCCCGTACAGGACTTCGATAAGAATGATAATGAAAAATATAATCTGTCTGGCCTATTACATCATCTAGTCCTATCGACACAAAGGATACAAGCCAGGTTTTGGGATCTTCAATTCCATAGCATGAAACACTATGATTTCCCCCATTACCGGTAAATAGATAAGTCATATTACAAGAACTACTGATAAAGTAATACAAAGTATCATCTACTGACTCATAACCCAACAATGTCCAAGTTAAAATTCTTCAAATTATCAGCCAAAGAAGTAGCTTCTAACTACGAAGTTTAGATCGTGAATAGTTTCCTATGCAATGTCGTCGAAGTTGCTTTTCCGAAGAAGTATTCTCACCTAGATAAACCGGCTCTGGTAACTATATTTTGAGTTATGGTGGAGTTTTGTGGTTTGTGTTGGGGCACAACGACCACACAAAACCACCACAATGAGGATCGCAACGATCACCTTTCTCAGACATAATTTACTATAGTAATTTAATAATGCAATGTATCGCAACTAATATTCTTAGAACAATAACAGACTTAAAGTAATAAATAAATGACACCGAAAATTTACGTGGTTCACCCTTTTAAATGCTACGTCCACGGGAACATCTCCGAGTATTTCTTCATTATAAAAGGTAGGTACAGATAGAAAGATTACAACAAAATAGACATACTTGGTACTAACAACGTCACTATTTCGCACTCACAAGAACTTCATCCTTAGGGTAAATTTTTTTGCCTAACACCAACACTCTCCTACTACCACACGTAAGGGAACTTCTCTTTACAAACCCACAAGAAGAATATACGAGAGAGAGAAATGAAATTGAGGGATGTTCCAAAAATGAAGAATGCATGCATGCCTTATATAGACATCTCCATTGCCCAAAGTCATTACCTCATTAATGTGAAGCCATAATTGTTGTAACTTGAGCAACCTAGTAGCCACCCCATTCCCTTAGCTTGGGAGGCTAGACTCAACAGTTTGATGAGGAATGTTGATCCAAGCATTTATTAATTAATGGAATTGTTACTGCTATCTCCTTGAAGAATCTTTGATGATTTGTGGGTGATAGAAAAGGAATAAAACTCTAGGGATATGAGTCAGGAGATGTCTCTACATAGTTCATATTCTAGGGGAAAATTGTAGGATATGTAAGGATATAAATCAGTGTTATGGAGGAAATTATTGGGAGATGATTCAGTGTGTCTGATATTGAGTAACTATTATATAAATGTTTTAAAGGGGAATTGAAGGTTCCAAAACCCCTGAATGTGTGATGAACCGACATGATGTTATAGGCTAGACCTGCTTTGATCTTTCTAGATTATTTTTTCTAAGTCCTGTAAGGGGTAAAATGTTAGGCTGAACTTTAGTAGAGAAGTGAAGGTTCCAGAACCCCATGTCATCGGTTCAGTAGAGCTCTATTTGTATAAGAGCTCAGTTGTTTGTCTTAGAGTCAGTAGCCGGAAGAACTCAGTAGAAGATCACTCTTCAGCCGACTCAGAAGTAAGATTCAGTATGATCATCCTTGATCTACTGAATGAGCTGCGACTCAGTTGCACACCGTACAAGGAAAATCGACAGCCTGCCTTTATCAGTCGGATGTCAGCAGAAGAACACCTAATATCCGAGGTTCAGAGGAAGTAAACTCAGCTAGAAGACTCATGTCTGACAAGTCTCACCTACCGCCATACCTCGACCAATGAGAAGCAAGCGAAGCTTACCTGCTCTGACACAAAGCTGCTCTCATGCACAGAAAGTCAACCACCCTCTGCAGCGACATTTAAATTATATTTTGTTTCCCTTAGAGTCTTGTGACACGTGACATGGTCCCCCCCCTCCCAACGGAGCTATACATGGGTCACAACTATATAAAGAGATCATCTTCAAGAAGAAGAAAAAGAGGGGAACAGAGAAGCAAGAAATTCACGAACATATACTCAAGCACTCTAGCAAACTTACTATTACATCCAGCGAAGAACTAGAAATCTTAGAGATATCCTAGTAGTTCTTCACTCTAGAGTTGTTCCCGATCTGTTTTCTAAGCTAACCTTGTAAGATCTTAAGCTTAGACACTTGAAGGAGTTCACTTTTAGTGAAACGTTCTTATTGTAAGAACTCCATCCTAGTTGGAGAGAAAACCTTCAAACTTCAGTTTGATCTTGTAAAGTCTCTAAGGACTATAACTTAGAAGGTTATGTCTAGTATACAGAATCTTGCTGAGGCATGCTCAGATTAATCAACAAGACCTCCGGTCCAGCAGGACCATGGATGTAGGATCTTGCGTATCCGAACCACGTTCAAAATTGCTCCTGTAATTTACTATTTTATTGCATCTGTTTGTCAACTGTTTGCAAAATCATATTTTAAGTAAAACAGTTTTAAAAGTATACTAGCCAACTGATTTGGTTTGCATAAAAATATTTTTTCAAAGAGACGAACTTAAATCGGGCCTACACAATTCCTCACTTATTCATTTACTGATACTCAGTACTAACATCAGTCAGTAGAAAGGGTTCAATCATTGAATCACTCTGCCCCGTGATCCGAAGGCTTAACTGGCCACTAAACTCGTTCAGTAGCAGACTTAGTAAAATACTGACCTCGCGTTCGAGCAAAAACTTGGACTTAGGTGTATTCACCTCCCACCTCTACACCTGATCCTCGTCTCTGGACCAACAAAAACTGATGTTACTAGTTGAAATGTTGGTAGACCCTTTAGATAAGGATATTATATTTCTCATGTGAAAGAGTTAGGTTTGAAACTTATAAATGCAATCAACAGCCTTGCTTAAGGTTTCTCCTAAATCCTGATTTGGCCTTTATTTGTTGGTTTCAATTATTCTGGGATTTTGTCATTTTTGTGTGCTTATTAACTTCAAGGGGCACACATGTTGCTTGGTAGTTTCAGATTTTAAGACTAACTTATCCTTTCCTCGTTTCAGAGGTACATTTATTGTTGGTCCTGAGACGTGGTTCAGGTGTAGAGGGGGGGGGCTGAATACACCTGAATACAATTTTCGTTCTCAAACGCGAAGTCAGCTCAAGCTGAGTTTGCTACTGGACTGAGTCAGACAGCCAAACATGCTTCATTTCGCGAGGGCAAGAGATTCTTCTACTGAGTTCAGCTCTACTAACTTTAGTCAGTCAAACAGTCGTTCAGTATTAGAGTGTGTGCAGAAGTCTAGGACCTATCAAACGTCTCGGTTAGAAAATACTGGTTTTATGCTGAGTTTGATGAAATACAGTTTTTAATACAATATGATCAGTTAGAGAAAGCAGTAAATCAACACAGCAGATTTTTAAAGTGGTTCGGACACACTTGGTCCTACGTCCACTGTCCTGACCAAAGCAGGATACTTGTAATATTTATACTCAGCAAGTCTCAATTAGTCTGTTCTCTGGACAGACACAAACTTGAAGCTAATACTGAGCAAGTTCTCAGTGATCTGTGCGCTGGACAGATTCTCTACTTATAGTCGTAGTGACTTTTACAAGGGTTTCAAACTTTAAGAGTTTGAGTCTTCTCCAACTAAGAGGAAGTTCTTACAAATAAGAACAGTTTCACAAGGATGTGAACTTCCACGAGGTTTCTAAGCTAAAGGTATTACAATGAGGCATTCTTAGATAAGAGAAGGGGAACAAATATAACTCTAAGTGATGAACTAAAGAGGTTCTTCAACGGATGCTAGTTCATCACTGGATTCTTCGTTGAGAGTGTTAAGAGTTTGTGCGTAGATAGCTTGGGTTCCCGGTAATGTCTCATGCCTTCTCTTATATAGTCGTCGATGGTGAATAGATCCGTTGGAGAGAGGTCTAGCCACATGTCGAAAAAACAAGGAAAATGGCTCCTTATTTTCAACATTGGTGAGTAGGTGCACTGTAGAGATTCTCCTCTTTTTCAGTCTGGGAGCAGCTTTTGTCAAAAAAGATAAGTCGCTGTCGGTTCCTTATTGTTCGAGGTAGATTGGTAGGTGAGACTTGTCAAACATCAAGGTTTACTTCCTCTGAATCCTCGGACCTTCAACTGAAGTGACTTCCTACTGACGTTCTTCTGAGCATTTAGTGCAAGGGCATGAATTCCTGTGCAGATTCAGTTGGTGGTTGGCTGACCCACTGACTTCTTCGATCCTGAGTCCAACGGCTGAGTGCGAGATCTTCTACTGAACTATGCAGCTACTGAACTCTAGCCTACTGAGTTCTAAAAACTGAACTCGACTAAGCTATACAGATACGAAGGTACAATATTCAGCTATGGTTTTGGGATCTATCAAATCTATCAATTCATCTACTGAATCATTATCCCAACAATTTTCCCCTATTTGAATATGCCAAAACCTATTACCTCTTCTATCAAGAAATATGCTAAGGTTAAGAGCTATAGCTACTGAATAAAAGATCTATTACAAAAGGAATGCTCTAGTCAAGATATCAAAGCTGACTAAGATAATGAAAAAAAAAAGAATCAGAGCAATCACAAGTAAAAGAATATCAGAGCTGACTTTATGATATTAAGTAATGTATCAGAGCCAAGTTAAGAACCAAACCAGTTATGGAATGCTGAAAGTATAAGAACTTATGGAAAGTAATGCAATTAACAGTCATAGCATGCTGAGGTTATCAGGGATTGTTTTTACGTGTATCAGAGCTATTAGAGCTAAAAAGTGCAAGTTTAGCACATTCACACAATTATCAGGGCCGATACAGAAATAGTCAAGGCTCAGAATAGATCATATAGTAGCTAATCATCAAAGATAAATTCAGCAGTTATCAATCATGTCCCTATAATGCAAGTTCCCCCTAAGAAACAATTTCCCTCTATATCATATAAAATAGCCCTTCCCCCTAAGTACTAACAAAGTATTAGAGAAGAATAAAACAAATAAGTTAATCAGTAGGAAATAATTCTAAGGCAGATAAGCACATAAGTTACATAGGGTCAGATAAGTGTCTGATCACAAAGGTGATCAGTTGTGCTGAAAAGTAAATAAAGTCGTAAAGGCAATGAGTAATTATCGAGGCCAAAAAGTGATATGTCATATAAGATTGAGAAATTATAGTACATGACTTTCTATCACTATGAAGCTAGACTAGAAGAGAGGAGCGAGTCAGTTGGGCTTCTTCTTAAATTGTTGCATGCGGGCTCGGAAGTCAGCGGACTTCTTCTCTGGCAGGTCAAGGTCGTATCCTGCGTAGACTCTGCTTCTCAGGGCATTGATCTCCGCCAAGTCTTCTTCGTCGTCCTTGTTCAGACCTCTTCTAGAAATGGCATTCTTAATCTCTTCTTCAATCTCCTTCTTGCATAAATTGTCTTGATGAGTCATAGGAGGAGGAAGACTTCTGAACGGAGGTGCCTTCACCGTTTGACCAGTTTGGTCTAGCAGAGTCTGAATCTCATCTAGGAGAGATGGATTTGCTGCAGTCAGAAAGTCCTTGACGTATCCATCAGCATCAGAGGAGTCTTCATTGCCGACTTTCCATATGTAGAATCTTTTAATAAAATCCACCTTCAGCTTCTCCCACTGCTGATTGAGCTTGAGAGGAACCCAGTCGTCAGTTCTCTTGTATACGACTCTCTTCACTTCACTGAGTGGCTCTCTGCTCTTGAAGAAATGGGAAGAGGTAGGAATGCGTCTATCTTTGACTGGCACCCTCTCCCTTGCTTCTTTCTCAGTTCTCAGTCTGAGGGCTTCTAAGTCAGTTAGGCGGATCCTCTCTCTCGCCTCTCTAATCTGCATTGCCTCAGCTGTTTTGTCCAGTGCCCTTTCACACGCATCCTAGATTTCCTTGATCTCTTGCTCTTTTTCATTAGAAGGGACCGTGGAAGGCACACGCTGTTGTTCTTGTGAGTCAGCATGCGAGTCTGATTTGGACTTAGAACCTAACGCGCCCTGCTAATCAAATTTGGATTGTTATGCTCTGGACAGCTGAGCTCTAGCTACTGCTGCTGCTGTTGATCTTGATTGCCCGGGGATCGTCCGTGTGCTTGAAGGCGCAGGAGAACGGATCTGAACCCCTTTCTTAGGAGCTGGCTTTTTCTTAGCATCTTCCACAGCCAATTCTCTCGCGAGCTTCTCGTCGAAGGGGATCTGCTCCTCGCGAGACTTGAATTTGAGCTTCTTTTCCTTGGGTGGGCTAGTGTCAGCTGGAGCCTTGCCCTTACCCTTGTCAGCTTTCTCGGGAGCTGGAGGTGGCAAGCCCTCAACAGGCAAATTCTCCAAGTATGTAGCCACCTCAGCTATAGCTGAATCAGTTGTTGCTCCTTCAGCTAGCACTTCCCCTGTGTTGTTGCTGAGCTAGGCTCGCCCTGCTGGTCTTCAGCCTTAAGGAGGGATCGGAGTTGAGCTAATCTAGATCCATCCCCCATTTTGGCATCATCAATAAGAGTTTCCAGTGTGGTTACCTTCTTCGTCAGTGCATTCAATGAGTCTTTGATCGTATTCATCCCAGTGGCTATATCAGTCGCTGCATCCGTATAAGACTCCCACCATTTCTCATGCTCTCTGTTTATTGCTTTGAGTAGTGCCTCTTTGGATTTGTCGAACGGGGTGAGGTAGTCTTGAACAGCAGTTGAAGCATTTTTCTCAATCTCTTGGCAGGATTTATGCTGCTGAGTCAGTGCCTTAGAAACACTGTCAGCTGTGAATGTGTATCTCTCTTCCACTGCCTTTTGGACTCGAGCTGTTACAGTCGCCACTTCTTCTGAGAAGGATTTGGCCTGCGACTGTGGAATGGTCTGAAATTGTGCAGTCAGGTCAGTCTTCTGCGCTGCAAGTGCCTTGGCGAGGATCTCTTCATATTGATAACAGATGGTGTGCTGATCCTCTGCACTTCAATCGTAAGGCTATTCAGCGTCTTCGTCTGCGCCTCAGTGAACTTGCTCCGTTTCGTGTTCATATCATTTGCGAGGTTGCGATTCTTATGTGCCTGACGCTTAATCACCTTGTTGATAGACTCCGTAGAGAATTCCTTGATCTCAGCAGTTTGGTATTGACGTTTCAGTATCTGCTTAGGCTGAGTCGCGGAAAGAGTCTGAATGATCTAGCCAGATGAGGGAGGTGGGGGTGGCTGATCATTCTTGGGAGTTTTGCCTTCAACAGATCCTCATTGGTCTGCATCCTAAGGCGATCCATCGTGAGGAGGAGATGGTGGAGGAGAAGGAGGAGGCTGAGTGGAAGAAGCCTCAGCTCCTTACACTCTGTCACTGAGCAACATTAGCATCACTACCCTCAGGTCCTCTAGAGAAGCTATGTCGGACGGCTCCTCATAGCCTATCTCCTCTTTGAGCTTTTGCTCTTCTTCTAGCAAAGTGGACAGAGACCTGAGCCTGATGGTCTCTTCAAGAAAATCCCACTCCAAAAACTAGAGACGCATCTTGACGCGAGCACGGATTTCTATGTCCATGAGATCAGCATGGGCGCTGATCTCCGGGATCTCAGCTACGACTTCATCAGTCGCCTTCAGCTGTGCATTAAGCACTGAGATCGGAATGAACGAAATCTCAGCAGTCTGAGCTTCAGCGGGGATCTCCGAATGAGTTTCCTCTGAATATACCCTCTTCACCTTCTCTTTCAGGGTCACATCATGTTGTCCTGACCCTAGATCCTCAACAAAAATGGTGAGGGAGGTGGGACGACTGAAGTGGGATTCTTCAGTGTCTTTTGTTTCTTTGCCTGAGTGGGAAGGGGATCCTGAGTGATCTCCAGAGAGCGCTTAGCTTGCGGTCCCTTCTCGATAGATTTCTCGGCTGAAGCTAAGTTTACGAACTTCATCAGCTTTGAATCGAACTAGGAGGCGTCAGCAAGTGAAACCTTCTCTGGGAGGTCGTATTCTATCATTATCGACACCTTCATCCCAAACAGAAGCTTTCCATTAGGAATGAGCTTCATCCCTTCTTCAGCGTCGACAAACTTTTGCGACTGAGCCTTGAACTCGGCTCTGAAGAATGCATTCCTGTTGATGGGCGTTGCATCTACGATGGCCATCATGATATGAATGCGTATGCGGGACAGTTGATCATATAATCCCGCGAAGCTTGTGAGGATGTGGTTGACAACATATGCCAAGCCCCTGTATTCAGGCATCAGCTGATTCTTGGGAAAAGCTGCCTTGAATACGCAGTCCTGCTGACCGCTGAATCGACACAAGTACCTGTCTATCTCAGACTCTTTGTACTTGGCGATAGGTTCCCTTTCATCTTCCAAACTGAAGCTGACACGGATACGTCTGGAGACGTCCATCTGCGTGGCCATGTCCTCCCACGGACTGGGATGGACCTCACACCTCGAGATGACATTAGAGATGTCATTTGAATCATCATCTTGGCAAAAGTTCTGGAAGAACTCCGCTACCTGACGCGGAAGAAGATAACGCGAAGAACGGGAGAGGATCGGTAGGAGGCTCGATCTCTCAAGAGCATCAAACACTGGCGTCATACATTCTACTCTGCATGTCCTACGGATAAACAGGCTCAAACAGGACTCGCTTCCCAGATATAATGTCCTCCATATCCTCGGGGATTGTCACGTCTCTAATCAGAACAAAATGTGCCATTTGTATAACTGAAATCGAAAATAGAGTGAGCTAGTGGCAGACTTAGTTTAAGAAATTCTTACCGAAGAAATTGTGCAAAAGATGCAGTAGATGTCAGATGCAATTTAGTGAGTAAATGCAATGCACAAGTCATCGTTAATGGCGGATAAAAGTGAGGCGGTTTAGAGATAACAGTGTATATATATTCAGATTTATAAAGCGGTTTTTAAGCATGCGGTTGAGCTTAATCAGGTTTTAATAAGTGAGCGGCTCAGATTGAATGTTATAATAGGTTATGATTACTGTGCCGCCTATAATCTCACCTACTTATCTTTATCGCCTAAATGGTAAGGTGAAATAACATGCATTTAATGCGCCGTAGTCAGTTTTTACGGAATGTCGTGTATTAATGAAAACGACATACTCAATGTAATACGATGAACATTAAAGGAGGGAAATAAATGCTATGACATGCTGAATCACCAAAACCTGAATTTAATACTCATAACCGTCAGTTGAATTTAATACTCATTACCGTCAGCTGAGTATTCAGCTATACTGAAAGTAAGTTCCCCCTTACTTAGTACTTCTTGGATCATTTACTGAATCGTATCAGTAGGATCCAAAAGACCTAGTTCTACTGAGAGATCGTTGAATCTGATCTCAGCTAGAGGTTTGGTCAGGATATCAGCTCTTTGCTTATCGGTGTGGATCTTCTCCATTCTGATATCCTTTTTCTCAACATGATCTATGATGAAGTGATGACGAATGTCCACATGCTTGCACCTTGTATGTAGAACTGGGTTCTGAGTAATTGCAATCACACTGGTACTATCGCAATAGATCGACACTTCATCTTGATGGATGTCGTAGTCTCTCAGCTGTTGTCGAAGCCATAGTATCTATGGGCAACAGCTTTCGGCAGCCATATATTCAGCTTCAGCAGTGGAAGTTGCTACTGAATGTTATTTCTTTGAAAACCACGATATGAGCTTGCTACCGAGGAACTGACAAGTTCCTGAGGTTGACTTTCTGTCTATTCGGCAACCTGCATAGTCAGCATCAGAATAACCAGTTAGTTCAAGGTTCTCATCAACTGGATACCATAATCCAACATCCGGTGTTCCCTTCAGGTAACAAAGAATTCTCTTCGCTGAATCGATATGTCTCTTCTTGGGATTCGCCTGAAATATTGAGCATACACCTACAACATAAGTTATATCAGGTCTGCTTGTTGTAAGATATAATAAAGAACCAATAATAGCATGATAGTCAGTTGAGTTAACAGATACTCCCTCTTTGTCAAGATCAATCTTGAGATTGGTGTTCATGGGTATCTTTACTGACTAGCTGGATTCGCAGCTGAACTTCTTGATGAGATCTCTTGTGTATTTCGCTTGATTAATGAATATTCCCTTCTTTGATTGTTTGACTTGAAGTCCAAGGAAATAATTCATCTCTCCCATCATCGACATTTCAAATTTTTCTTTCATCATCTGCTCTAATTTCTGACACATAGTCAGATTCCTTGATCCGAAGATGATGTCGTCCACGTAGATCTGCACCAGTAAGATGTCTGCGTCTGACTTGATACTGAATAGGGTGCGATCCACTGTTCCTTTCTGAAAACCTTTCTGAAGTAGAAAGTCTGAGAGGGTATCATACCAATCCATGGGTGCTTGTTTTAACCCGTACAAAGCTTTCTTAAGTCTGTAAATCTGATGTCCCTGCTGAAAGTCGGGCGGTTGTTCAACGTAGACTTCTTCCTTTAGTTCACCGTTCAGGAAAGCTGACTCACATCCATCTGATAGACTGTGAACTGCTGATGTGTTGCATAAGCTAGCAATAGACAAATAGCTTCCAATCTTGCGACTGGGGCGAATGTTTCGTCAAAATCTATTCCCTCTGATTGACAATATCCTTTGACAACGAGTCGAGCTTTGTTCCTGACGATGACGTTGTTTTCATCACGCTTGTTTTTGAAGACCCAGTTCATTTCTATCACGTGTTGGTGTCTAGGTCTGTCAACAGGCTCCCATACATCGTTTCGCCTGAATTGATTCAGCTCTTCTTGCATGGCGGTGATACAGTCAGCATCATTCAGCGCATCCTCTATTGTCTGAGGTTCATCAGTCGACATGAAGCATGAATATAAGGCACTTTCTCCTTTACAGAATTTGGATCTCTTTTTGACGCTAGCTGAAGGATCTCCAATAATAAGATCTGAAGAGTGAGTATCAAACCACGAGCGATGATGTCTTGTTACTTCATCTGGAATTGTTTCAACACAAACAATAGGAATATTAGGAATTTCACTAGACTGTTCTGTGTCTAAAGTAATTCAGTAACAAGGGTTGGGTCTACTGAGTCACCAGGTTCAGAGATATTCAGTAACATTAATAGTTCCCCCTGAGTTGTTATTCTCAGTAGAGGTCTCAGTTACCATATCGGTTTCATCATCGACCAAAATTACCTGGGATTGATTCTGTTTGTTAGAATCAATCTCCTTAGCTACATTGCTTGTTGGATTATGAGTTTCATCATCTGAAACATTATCCAAACATTGCTGGATCTTTTCAGTCATGTCGTTTAAGCTTAGATCCTATAGCTTGCTCCTGACCTCTTCAGCTTCCGGCTGAGAGTTTGACTTCCTGAACTCAGAAATAAATTCATCAAATACAACATGGGAGCTTTCCTCTACACAAAGGGTCCGGTAACCTTTTCTGACCCTGGAGTATCCTAAGAAAACTCCTTGGTCTGACTTACTTTCAAAGACCTTTAACTGGTCCTTTCCATTATTGTGGATAAAGCATGGACAACCAAAAATATGGAAATGCAAAATAGAAGGAATTCTCCCTTTCCATAGTTCATAAGGCGTCTTTATATGCATCTAAGTCAATAGAGACCGGTTCTGAGTGTAGCAGGCAGTGTCAATAGCTTATGCCCAGAACTTCAATTGAAGACCTGAATCTGCAAGCAACGTCCTTCCTGCTTCTTTAAGCGTTCGGTTTTTTCTTTCAGCAAGTCCGTTCTGCGGAGATGTACGTGCCGCTGAGGTTTCGTGTTCAATGCCTTCAACCTCAGAGAAGTCTCTTACCATTGAGTTCAGAAACTCAGTTCCACGATCTGAGCGTATCCTTTGTATCTTGATATTTTTCTCGACGCTCAGCCGCTTCAGTAGTTTCGGGAGCTCAAGTTTGACGTCAGATTTGTTGGTGATGAATATCACCCAAGTATATCTTGAATAGTCATCAACGACTACAAGAGCAAATTTCTTTCCTCTGATCGTCACTGGATTGACTGGCCCAAATAAATCCATGTGCAGCAGTTGAAGGATTCCATCAGTGGAAGGTGATGGAATGGGTGGATTGCTTCACTTTCTTTGCTTCCCCTTCAGACATGCTTCACAATTTTTATGTCTTTTGAATACTTTGTTGGGCAGTCCTTTGACTTTAGCATTACGTGCTAGCTTGTTCATTGTTTTGAAGTTCAGATGACTCAATCGTCTATGCCATAGCCATGCTGTTTTGTCATCTGACCTCGTGTGTGCTAGTAGGCAAGCTTAAGGTTCGGCGGTATTCCATTCAGCATAATATATGTTCCTTATCCGCGACCCTGAGAACATAGTTTTTCCTGTAGATTTATCAAGAACATCACAAAAATCTGCGTCAAAAGTCACTTTATTGGAGTTATCACTGAATTGACTGACAGAAAGGAGATGATGTTGAAATCCTTCAACATAAGATACCCTAGGAACTATTGCAGTTCCAATTTTCAGTGTGTCGTATCCCATGTGTAGCCTTTGGAGTTGTCACCGAACTCAATTCTGGCTCCATCTTGCTGAACATAGTCGGTCAGTAGACTCTTCTGATGTGTCATGTGTCTTGAGCATCCACTGTCGACAATCCAAGGGTTCTGTAGCACCTGCAAAACAAAAATAGATTCAGGTACCCTTTGGGTTCAGCTTGGGTCCTTCATGGTTAAATTTTAGGATGTAAGCTTGTCTGACAGCCCTGGTGGCTTCAGACTTCATCTTTCCTTTGTTGTCAATAGTCTGCTCCACTGAACTTGGAGTAGCTGACTTCTTAGACTTTTGTGGTTCAGCTTTCTTCTTCTTCTGAACCTTAGGGCTTTTGACTCTTGGCTCATAGTAGTACGATCCGTACTGAGCTGGATGAGTCAGTAGTTGGTGGCCATGCTGTTCAGTCCACCTGACCTTCTTGGTTCCCCCTGAGTTTGCTCTTGGTGTGTTGGGGCTAGAACCTTAGGTCAATTTCTTGTTGCTAGACTGAGGTACTCTGCTTATTCTTCGTCTGAGGGGATGTGAATTCTGCATGTTGAGTTACCCCCTGGACAAACCTATCAGTCAGCTTGTTGGAGCTCTTCTGTCCTGAAGTGGAGGCTTCACATGTGTAACCAAGTCCTTCTTTGGTGGGATGTGGTCTCTGTGCTCGTACTAGCTTCTCCAACTTCTCCTTTGCTCCAATGTATTGCTCTGTCATCAAGGTTTTCCACATGTTATCACTTTTCCTTAGAGCTTCATACTCTATTTTGGCATGTGCGAGAGTTTCCTTGAGATTAGCAATTTCAGTCTCTTTCTCAGAGATGTCTTTGGATAGTACTGAGATCTGTGCTTCTTGGTCATGAGACTTAGTCATCAGAGAGTTAATCTCTTCCTTCAGTCTCAGAACAAGTCCTTCAGACACAGTCGAGTCCTGACTTCTCTTTTAAAGTCTCTGATTCTCTGCTTCCAGGATGTCCATCTCCTGAATCGTCTTACTGAACTGCTGGCTCATCTGAATTTGCTCTTCAAGAAGATCTTCGTATGCAAGAACCACATCCAGCGGTTCTCCTACAGCAGAGCTTCTGTCGTGTGTGCAAGGTGAAGAGGGGTATATAGTGGGTTCAGAATTTACCTCAGCCTCTTCTCCAGCCATTAGACACGGTTCAACATCTTCCGTCTCGATTGCCTTGAATGCGGCATCGTCGTCAGACAATTCCATAAATAATTCTTCATCGCTTGAGCAATCGGACAACTCTCATACTATGTAGGCTTGCCTCTTCTTCACGAACTTGTCGCGTCGGGCCTGCCTTTCAGCTCTTTCAGCTGCTGAGAGTTCAGGACATTCGTATTGATAGTGTCTTGGCTTTTTGCAGTTGTAGCATACTGAGGTTCTGCCATCCTTCCTAGATGTTTCTTTTAGTTCCACGAGGGCAGCTTCAGTACTCCTGAAATCAGGTAGAGATTTAGATTCACTTTTCGTGCGATGATTATCTTTCTTACCTTGGTATTTTTGGGAAGCCTTTTTCATCTTCCGTCTGAACATTTCCTTACCTTCTGGTATTTCACCGCGAGGAGAGCATACTTCTCAGCCAAGTTGTCAGCAGTAGGTATGTTCATTGAGCTTCCAGCTGACTGGCTTGTTGCTGGGAGACTTTCTCTGGGAGTGCTAGATGATGCCTTGTAAGCATGATCCATTGGCACTTCAGCTTCAGCACCGGGGGTGTGTGGGAGGTTGAATTCGAACTCCTCAGCTTTAAGTTCTGAAAATATATAATCAGGAGTAACAGAATTCAGGTCAGTTCTCCTCATACACGTAGCAAAAGAATACCACTTGGGCCTGCTGAGAGCCCTTAGAATTTTGGTGTTGGTCTCCTTATTGCTGAACGTCTTCCCCAGTCCACTGATGATGTTGATCTGATTTGTGAATCGAGTGGTGAAATCATCTATGGACTCCCCAGGAAGCATAGCAAATGCCTCGAGTTTCTACGGCCCTAACTCTAGTTTGTTTTCTTTGATCTGTGGAGTTCCTTGGCTAAGCACCGCGAGAGCATCCCATAGCTCCTTTGCAGTCTTGCAGTCATGTAATCTTCCGAGATAAGAGTCACTGAGTGTTATCTGTATAGCATTGCGAGCAACTCGGTTGAGGTTGTGCAGTTTCTTCTCTTCAGGAGTGAAGAGGCTTTTGTCCTTCGCGACTTTTGGTCCGGTTCGGGCACCTTCTGCTTCATCCAATGCAACTACGACTGAGTCGGCCATCGGAAACAATGGGGCCTTTCTCTAGAACGTCGGTCATGCTGTCATGCAGCGACGTCAAATGTGCCTCCATCCTTACGCGCCATACCGCATAGTTTTCAGTTGATAACATTGGCACGGTCCTAATCCCTGAAATATCAACCATTGAAAGATAGGATATAGGATGTAATGAAGAGATGCAAGATGCAGTGAAAACGGGTTTTCTAGGATCTTTGATCGAGACAGACCAGTTTTCAGAGAACAATGATCAGTTACGAACACTGAGCTCTGATACCAATTGTTGGTCCTGAGACGTGGTTTAGGTGTAGGGGGGGGGGTAAATACACCTGAATACAAATTTCGTTCTCAAACGCGAAGTCAGCTCTAGCTGAGTTTGCTACTGAACTGAGTCAGAAAACTAAATATGCTTCAGATCGCGTGGGCAAGAGATTCTTCTACTGAGTTTAGCTCTACTGACTTTAGTCAGTCGAACAGTCGTTCAGTATTAGAGTGTGTGCGGAAGTGTAGGTCCTATCGAACGTCTCGGATAGAAAACACCGATTTTATACTGAGTTTGATGAAATACAGTTTTTAATGCAATATGATCAGTTAGAGAAAACAGTAAATCAACACTAACAGATTTTTAAAGTGGTTCGGACACACTGGGTCCTACGTCCACTATCCTGACCAAAGCAGGATCCTTGTTATATTTGTACTGAGCAAGTCTCAATTAGTCTATTTTCTGGACAGACACGAACTTGAAGCTTATACTAAGCAAGTTCTCAGTGATCTGTGCACTGGACAGATTCTCTATATATAGTCGTAGTGACTTTTACAAGGGTTTCAAACTTTAAGAGTTTGAGTCTTCTCCAATTAAGAGGAAATAAGAACAGTTTCACAAGGATGTGAACTTCCTCTAGGTTTCTAAGCTAAAGGTATTACAATGAGGCTTGCTTAGATAAGAGAAGGGGAACAAATATAACTCTAAGTGATGAACTAAAGATGTTCTTCAATGGATGCTAGTTCTTCACTGGATTCTTCGTTGAGAGTCTTAAGAGTTTGTGCGTAGATAGCTTGGGTTCCCGGTAATGTCTCTACATGAAGACTTCTCTTATATAGTCGTCGATGGTGAATAGATCCGTCGGAGAGAGGTCTAGCCACGTGTCGAAACGATAAGGAAAACGGCTCCTTTATTTTGAACGTTGGTGAGTAGGTGCACTGTAGAGAAAATATAGGTCGTTGTCGGCTCCTTATTGGTCGAGGTAGATTGATAGGTGAGACTTGTCAAACATTAAGGTTGACTTCCTCTGAATCATCGGACCTTCAACTGAAGTGACTTCCTACTGACATTCTTCTGAGCATTCAATGCATGGGCACGAATTCCTGTGCAGATTTAGTTGGTGGTTGGCTGACCAAATGACTTCTGCGATCCTGAGTCCAACAACTGAGTGTGAGATCTTCTACTGAATTATGTAGCCACTGAACTCTAGCCTACTAAGTTCTAATAGCCTACTAAGTTCTAACAACTGAACTCGACTAAGCTATACAGATACGAAGATACAATATTCAGCTAGGGTTTTGCGATCTATTAAATCTATCAATTCATCTACTGAATCCT